>WEKY01040975.1:35749-138249 GCA_013390045.1 Picathartes gymnocephalus
AAAAAAAAAAATTACACAGAAAACCATAGCCTTTTCTTATATCTTCTCCCTCAAAAAAAGGTACTTGCAAACGTGCTGGTTTGACTGTCCCGAGCTTGTTTTCTGTTCCTATTGACCACACAGAGGCAACTCAGCCCTGAAAAAGCAATCATAGATCTGCTCCACATCAGCACATTTGTTTATCAAGTCCCCGTCTTGATTTCTTTGACTACACATCCCTCTGAGATCAAAGCTGTGCTCCACTATTTCTGTGATAACAAAGCTGATTTAAAAGATTCATGCTTGCCCCTGCCCTTTATCATTCTTCTCTTCCCTCCATTTCCCATCTCTGCCTCAGAGATGTGGGAGATCTCAACTGTGCCAGACTCAAATTTGATGATTGTTTAAAGCAGGGGGAAGCTGAACCCCAGGACTAAGTTGTTTATATTGCACCAGCACTAAAAGAAGTATACATGGAATTGTATCCTTAGAAAACATCTTTTGAGAGGAAGGGCTTTTCAAACCCACAGCAGACCAGTTTTAGGCACAGCTGCTCAGCTGCAGTTTGGAGCAGTACAGAGCATGTGACGCTGTCAAACAGCTTTGTTCTTTTATCCCAGCTACAGAAGAAGAGATGAAATGACATGGCATAAAATCTATGAGATGAAACTGCCCCTTTGACATTTTCCAGCCAAACTTTAACTGGCAGTTTGTACTAGTTCAGCCCTTTTTTGTGTGTGGACTGAACAAAATCTTGTCCCTTTCTGTCACGGGGCTCATCATCACACAGAGCCAGAGCCTGAGCTTGCAGAGGAGGTAATTACGAAAAAAAGCTCCCAGGTTTCTACTCACAGAATGAACACACTTGGTACAGAAGCATCAGGTTGCTACAGGGGGGTTTTTATAAGTAGAAAGGGTACACTTCTAAAGGCATCTCTGTCAAACACCACTTTTTTTGAAAGGTTTTTACACTGAAGGGGTTGGTAGTTTCCATCCCAGGTACCAAGAGAAGATCCATTCCCTTTGTCTTCCACAAACTCTCCTGCAGGGTCACAGAGGGAAAAAGATAACACCCAATTACCCAGTAACAGTGGCAGTAACACATCTGTTCTGCAGCCAAAATCTGCCTGACAGCTATCATGTCCCAGGAACCATTCCATTATTTCAGATAGCTGCTTGGAGTTGGTGGCCAGATGGCAGTAACAGGATAATAGCTGGCAAACTTGTACATGTCTTCACTTCTTCCAAGGTACAGAAAGATAGCTTCCATAAATACTCAGTGTTAAAAATGGCTTTTCCTAGTCATTCCTGCTATTTTCTAATAGCTGCCTGCCTCTGCTATATTTGCGTCACAAAAATCAACACAGGAGTCTTTGTAATACCAAAGCTGGCTGGTCCCACTCTGACTGTGCTCTTTTAACAATCACACTGAGCATTTCATTTTATTTTTAAACCCATCTGTTTAATGAACAACCAGAAATAACTTTATTCTTTCTTACTGTAGATTTTTCTTCTACAGACATCTTGTGGCCTGCCTCATACCTGATGATTTATTAATTACCATCCTCACTACTACTAAGAGCAGAAGTGTTATCAGCAGGGTACTGTTGCTCACTGATAAAGTAAGGGGTGTCATCAATTGCATATAATAGAGATCTGTTAAATTGCACAAGTCTACTGGCATTTGTGGATGAGGTTTATATGTGCTTCCTTAACTTTAAAAGGAACCTTCTTGTCCCATCCCACTCCTCTGTCATGTTCTGGCATCCCAATATAGCTACAACCATTGTTAAAGAAGCTACAGTTTAAAGAGGTCTTGCCAGGAAATGTCAACATGAAATCAAACCACAACTATCTCTACTCAATGTTTTCATCATCCAGGCCAGGTGGGGGCATATCAGTATTCCAAGAGATTTAAGTAACCTTCAAAAAAGAATCATTTATAGATCTCTGAATACTTCACTGAGGTACCTCAGTTCTCAGAGACTCCATAGCACAATGTGCTTTAGAAGAAAATAGTCTCTAAAAGGAATTGTGACATTAATAGTAAGAATAGAGATCTCATTTAACTTCAGAGCAAATAAAATCCAGTAAGATTCCAGTCCAGAAATCTACCCCCTTTTCAGGGCAGTACTTGAGCAAAAACATATTAATATACGCTTGAATTTATTTATCTATGTTTATTTAGGGTATTTGACTTTATACACAAATATTTTAAAAAGACAGGCAGAAGTTTCTAAGCAGGGCAACAAACAGTATCTCCTCCTTCCCCTGGGAAGGGGCTTTCTCCCAGCTGCTGGTATCCCAACAGGGCTGGAAGCAGAGAGCTGGGAGGCAAAGCCATGCCAAACACCTACAGGGAAAACAGGCAAGAGCCTCAGTATTTGAGCCCTCCCACAGCCAGGCCTCTGGCTTGCACCCTGCTGCCAGAAACAAAGCTTCTCACAGCTGGGCTGTATTCAGCCACCCTGCGCAGTAAAGTTGAACCTATCCCCTTGGGAACCAGTGTTCATAAATTCCAGTTTTGCCCCTATAGAGATGACATATTTTGTTCTAGCCTCTGCAGTGGCAGGCAGAACCAAGGAAGCCTTTTTAATTCTACCCCCTCCTTTGTACAGCACTCATATTTCAGGACTAAAGCAAGGTACAGACCTGTATCACTCCAGCAGGACACACGTGAGGAGTAGAAAGAAAACTAACACCGTTTGAATTATGGTGACATAAACCAAAACACTCATTGAACTGCTTTCTGCTGGTGTGTATTATAAAGTAGAAGCTGCTGTTGTAAGAAACCCAAACTACTCAAATGCTAATTTTGTGATATGAGCGTACACCATCTTCATAGCACCTAGAATACACTTCATGCATGTGCACTCAGTGAAGCGAAGACACAAAGAATATGAACAGTGGAACTGTTTCAAGGAAAAGTGTTGCTGTGTTCCCATCTCCCTCCCCACTACCCAGTCTCCTCATCATGATGGCAAAATGTGGAACACCAAGCAAAAGCAGAGGAAGGGTAGGAAGCTCTACATGATTGCTTTCCACACTAAACAAATGTCAGAAGCAAAGCTCAAAGTGACTATTTCCCCTCTTAATCAAAACAAAAATTCCAGATCAAGTCAGTAGGCCAAAGAAAAGGCACAAAGCACAAACACAGAATAACTCAGGACTCAAACCTGCAGGCTGAGTCCCACCTAGTAACTTTAGAAACTCTCTAGATCTTGATTACTTACTAAACATTTGCCAACATTACAACATCTCTTAGCCCCCACATGGAATGAAACACAGCCAAATATATACACTTGTCCTGGTTCAGAACAGGACAGGGCTAATCTTTTGCAGTAGCCAGAAAGGAACATATATGGGACAAGAAAGTTATTCTATACCACCTCACATCATTGCCAAAGGCAGGGGAAAGGGACTCTTCTAGGGACAAAGGGGTCCTTTACTGTAGAGAAAAGGTCATAGAGGGAGCCATCTACATTGTCTATTATTAGGTGTTTTTCCTTGTGAATTATTTCTTTCCTTACATCTTTTGTTATTATATTGTTGCTGTTCATTTTCTTACCTCATTGCTCTTTGCAGTATTTTTTTCTTATTTCAACCCATTAACTTTGCCCTTTGTGCCTCTGACTGGAGGAGCAGAGGGGAAGAAGCAGCACATGGTTTTTTTCAGAGGGAGTACTGAACTGAGAATACCATTCTTAAACCATGACCCCAGTTTACAAGGCCAGGATTTGGCCATCTTGTTGGTTCCACATTTTCATGTACAACCTGCTCTCAGAAGCAGCTCCCAATGTTTTGAATCACACCCTGTTCATAACAATAGTGACCTAGCTTATTGAGACACATTTCAAGGGTTCAGGTTCTGCCTTTTACACTTCCCTCACTTGTAAATGAAACTAGGAATCAACATTATCATTATTTTGCAGCCCCAAGCAGGACTGGAGCTGTGTTCTGGTCAGCATTCTGCAAACATCTGCTGAGAATCAGCCCTACACCAATGAATCTGTAGTTAGAGAGATGGGGATAAGGTCCAGAAGGTTTACTTAGAAAGCAAAAGGATTTATCCACAGTCAGCTTGCAGAGCAGGAATAGAACCTAGGCCTCCTAGCTCTTTTCCTGGCTATTTAAAGCTATTTCTGTTCCTGTCAGGTACTAATGGTAGCACATCATCACAGTCAAATTCATCTTAAAAAGGCAGACTGCCTGTTCCAAAAATACAGCTGAAGGAGAGCTTTCCAAGTCATCTGGTCCATATGTTCTCTGACACAAGATCAAGTTTATCATGATAATCCCCAATGATATGATAAAATTCCTCCAATATCAAACACTTTATAACTTCCCAACATTGCTGGATCTCATAGTGGAACATTTTTAACTCGAGTTCTATACAAAATATCTCATGTTAGACAGTAACCCAAACTCTGCACCTGCGATCAAATTAATAATACAATAAATAAAGAATAGCCTTTTCACTGACATTTCTAAGTTGCAACTGTTTCTGGCACTTTTTTTTTCTAGGCTCCAGGAAAGTGGAACTACCATTTGCATTTCCAACTGAAGCCTGGGAATTGTTTGTCAAGGACTGTCCTTGAATGCTTTCTTCCCAGAGTGAATTCAGTTGGTTGTCATTTGGGAGATTAATTAATTTTTAACAATCAAAAAAGTAGGAGTGATTGTTCCCTCTGTTTTGTTAGAGAGCCTGGGTCCAGAAATTGTCTGCCCTGGATGACATCTGCTAAATTTACAAGCTCTGGCAGCTCATAATTAAGCACCTTCAGAGGGGGACTGAAAATTATATCAAGGCCTTGCTTACTCTTTTAGGATACAGCAGGAAAGCCTGTCAGGTGAAACTTGGGGGCTGAACCAACACTACTGAACTGTTAAAATGCTTCAGTGCCCATTAGGAAGCATCCAAGCCTTTCACTTTGTGCAGATCATTACTTTTCTACAAAAAAGAGGCAGCTGTAAGAGGAGGCTGGGGGTGCCCATCCATTTGGAAGCAGCATCACCCTAACAACCTCCCAGTCACATCATGCAGAATCCCTCCCAGGAACCACACACTGCTACAGCAGCAGGGAAGCCCAAAACAAAGCCTAGGCTTATGACCTTCGCTGTACATCACACGAGAAGCTGTAGCCTCAAAGTAAATACCCTGGGGAAAAACTATTTTTCTCACCCCATCAAAACCCTTGTAGCAGTCTTGAGTGCAATCCTCTCAAGGAGGAAACTGTATGGGCTTCCCTCCACTGCCGCGTACAGGAATGCAGCATTCTGCATCCAAGTGCTATTCCTTAAGGTACCGACTTGCACTTTTCCTCACCTACCCTGCAGAAGGCTCATTGAGCTCATGCATGCCCATATTCTAGGTGTGGTCACACTATTTTATTCAGCAAGTGAAGAAATATTGTGTAATACACTCTGTGCATGATTTGCCACAATTGCAACATGTGTAGGAATGAAAAGAGTATCTAAAAAATACCCAACATTTGGCCATCCCTCAGCATGCAGAATAACATTTAAATCCCCATGAGTTATTCTCTGCGCTCAAGGAGGAAACCATCATGTTTCCACCTTTGTGGTAACAGCACTGGTTAAATCCTGGTCAGCTCTATCAAATGCACATAAAGCTTCCATGCAAGAGCAGAAAGCTCTGGAAGCGATGCAATGCTGGTTCTTCAAATAAGAGTGATTTCACCCTGCTATTTATTTATTTATTTTTATTATACTTAAAAGGCAACATGTCAGATAAAGGCAAAAATTCTTATTAAAAAGAACTGCCACTCCAAAATCATAATAAAAAAAAAAGAACAAGAGTTACAAGTGCCATAGGTAGCAATCTCAAGAACATTTACTAAAGCTGATAAACTGTATTAGTAAAGGTAAAAGATAAAGCAAGCTCATGCTTCATTATAGCAGTGTCTGTGTAATGATCTCACACTCCCAGCAAGCTGAAGGACAGTGGACTTTGGGTATTAGCAAAATTATTATGTGCATAGGGAAGTTTCATCCCCAGTTTCTCAGCAAAAGACAAGCTCCTGTGTGATCTGGCACTGCCCTTCTCAGTTTGCCAAGGGCTGCAGAACTTGGGGAAAAAACCCAAGGTAAATAAGAATGCAGCCCCAGGCTGTGCTCCTCTAAACTGAAAACACTTCAAGGGCTGCTTTAACACCCTCCCTTCAGGACAACAAAGGGCTCTCGAACCCTCAGCTGACTTCCAAGTAAAAGGGAAGCATTGAAGTATTTTGTAGGAAGACAGTGTGGTATATATCTACAACATAATTAATTTCTAGAGTAGTATCCTTAAAAATACTCATCCCTTTCATTAGGTGAGAGCTGCAAAGAGGAAACCTCTTTTGAAAGCCTATTTCTACTTTTTTTTTTCCCCTCTTATAAAATAAGGGGGTTTGGAGCTTCTGTCTTCACATGGCACTCATAGGGGGAAAAAAAAGAAAAAAAAAAAAGGAAAAAAAAAATCAGAAAATTGGATTCTGTGGGGGAAGAAAATTCTTTATCTCTAATGATGCTCCCAGGAATCCCAAGGCAGTGGTTGTCAGTCTGAGAAATGTAAGTGCTGCTTAAAATAAAGAAGGTATTGTGGAATACCTAGTGCTAGCAAAAGTTACCAAATACTGCTCGGCAGCAAAACCTTCAGACAAATGAGTGACATGGTGTTGTTACACAAAGTACAAGTGAGGAGATTATATACACAGGTGACCTGTTAAAAAGGTTAGAAGAAAGGACTGCTATTAAAATACAGTGGTCTTTACCTAAGTTCTTTGCACTGGCAGGTCATTCAAATCACTTTGTGCCTACTAGAGACGGGCAGGGGAGGTCTTAAGCGAACTTACCTGCAAAGCCAAAGGAGGCACTGACACAAGTGCCATAATAATGGAGACATGGGGAAAAAAGAAAATAAAAGGGAGGGCAGGGAAGAATCAAGAGACCCCCAGTCTCTTCCCTGGCTTGAAGCCTGTGCCCAGAAAACCACACAGTCACGCAGGTGCTAGTTCAGCTTCAGAGGTGACACACAGCTGCTGAGCAGAGGAAATTCTGCAGTGCCCATAGGTGAAAATATATGAGGAGCTGGCACAGAAAGAAAGCTAAGGATAACTTTGCTCACTGTTAAAGACAACTGCATTCACCACTGATAATTCTTATCCAGGCAAAGCAGACTTGGCCCAAACTTCAGAGGCAGATTTGCAGAGAAATCTCATCACACCTTAGGGAACAACACAAAAGATAGGAGATGGCACTCAATTCTGAATCAGTGCTCAGGAGTGGCAGAGATATTTGGGAGACACAGTGGAGAGATACATAGAATTGACTATGAACACAGTATTAAAAAAAAAAAGATAATAAGCCATAGCTCTGCTAGACTGAACTGCAACTGTTTCATGAAGCAAAGTAAGGAGATTTCTATCCCGTATAAGGTACAGAAAGCTTGGGTTCACTTTCCCCCCCACAAAATAGAGACTAAATTTGAGAGCAATAACAAATGATCTAAAGCATTATATTCTTCTTTCTTAATTACTTCAGAAACTTTAGTATCATGGGACCTTGACTACAAACAGCTTCTCTGTGTATCATATACAGGAGATTTATTAACAGACAGCTCCTCCATGCATCCCTAAACAAAGGAAATTCAGGTAGGCATCTTTAAAGAGGCGCAAAGGATAAAAATCAATAGCATGAACAACAAGGAGCCCAGGAATGCTACAGGATTTCGATTTTCTCTGCCTTTGTCCAGTAATGCTGGACCCACCTTCTCAGTCTTCATCCTGGTACTAAAAGACCTTGTGCAAAGAGGGCATAACTTCATAGCAGTGTGAGGAGTCTTGGTGCTGTTCGGAGGTGATGCAGCAGCCACATCCACTAGGATCCACCATGCCAGATACTGTACAGCACCTACTTGAGGAGATGTAGCACCTGTCCCAAAAACTCAGTATCTGTGGTTTTTAAGGTTTTAGAAAGTAGCATTTCTACTGCTTCCCCTGCAAACCTATCAAAGTAATATGTCTTACTACTAGGAAATATGCAGGAAAATTAAGGCAAACAAATTTATAAATCTCTTTAGTGGGATGACTGTGCTCTCTCTTCAAAAGCCTACAATATTGTTTTCAAAGGACAGTCATCCAAATGCCAAAACTGAATTAGCAGTAAATAGCTTCTGATTGGGAATTTCCATACAGAGGTGCCAAGCACTGACCAAGGTGAGAACCAAGCTTCTCTCTCCCTTGTTGGTAAAGGACAGCATAAGGTATGATAAACCTGGCTTTTAAGTTTCCCCAGAGCCTCATACCCCAAAGACATAAGACTCCTATTTTCTGTAAACAATAACTTGGATCAGAGAGTTTTAAAGAGCACATTATTAGGAGAACAGGCAGTTTCAAAATCCAAGTGAACATACAAACTCAGTTGTTTAGTACCTGGGATTTAGTTCATGCTGTTCCCAATGCTTGAATATTTCTTTCCTGTAAACTAACAAAGCCACATGTCTTTTAAGATAAGCAAAAATAAAACCCATTTGTACAGCACTTCCAGGGAGATAACTGAGCCTGGAGCTTTGTGAAGTCAAGGGCAGCTACTGATTTCCCACAGAGGTGTGATGCCACCCCATTGTTTTTGCAGAGCTGCCTGGCACAGTGGGATACCAGCTCAGCTCACAGCAAGGATGGATGGTGCTCCTGCTCCAGCACCTCCAGGCTGCCAGCTGGCTCAGAAATCACATACACACATGTGGAACTCTAGCATTCTGTGTGCCTCCACTGAACACACCTTCTTCACACCTCTCTTACTCCACAAAGACTTCAACCACCTGCAAAACTTGTTTTGATTTCCAAATCTGTTCCTATCTGTGTGTGCAATCCAGGAAGCCAAGGCATTGCAAAGCTGGGAGTCCATGACAGATTTTGACATGCAGGTTGGGTCCTTTGCTTGCATGCAAGGCTAGATGTCTTACCTCATCCACAGCATGGGATAGAGAAGAGACATGAGATGTCTCTGTCAGCTTCAGCAACTCTGTTTGATTCTGGTACTGCACCAGATGACTTTGAAAGGGAGGTGGGAGCTGCTTTCTACATCATAAGGCTCCCCCAGTACAGGATATCCAATACGTAGATTTGAAAGAGTGTACCCCCAGTATAAAATGCCTTCAGAAAAAAAAAAAAAAAAAAAATCAAGAAGGGGAAAGATTTGAAATATGCAATTTTACATATTTTGAGAAGCAGCAAGGCTAACAGTGTATGATTTGTGCATCAACTCCAATCATTCCAAGGCTGCCCTGATTATTAAATGTTTTATGCAGTCACAATTATTAGTAATTATTTCTTACAAAAGCAAAAAGGTATCTGGAAAGACATTGTTATCTTGTAAAGAAGTAAGGCTTCTATCCCTTATTAAATCATTTCACAGGCCTGAGAGTCCTTGGGGACCTTCGGGGGTAGAGGCCTTAACCAGCTTCTGTCTAGAATATGCCTCTGCAAGCAAACTACCCAAGAAACCAGCATACAACTAATTACACATGCTGTTATCTACAGTCAGCATAGCAGATGCCATTCCCTGAGATTTCAGGCAACCTACTGAAGTCTAACTGATCACAAAATGCATTAGCAAGTCAATATATCCTTATCAATAGTGAATATAACAGCATTAAATATACCTTTCCAGAAAGACAGAGAACCCACAAAATATATATGAGCTTAATGCAATTGATGATTTGATGATTTCACATAAGGATTTTGCTAGAATTGCAGAGCTTTAGATGCTAAGTTAAAATACTTCAATAATACACATTATAATAAAACTAGCACAGCCAGGCAGGCCTGCAGTAATTGCTGCTGAAATTGCAGACTTGACTAATAGTATTTTTATTATATGTTAAGCTGCCCAGGTAGCAAATCCTCACCATCTTGAAGGGCGAGAAGAATCAATCAAAAATCTCCTATTTGGCTGTCAGGTTTTTTATTTCCAAAAGAGTCTGCTCCTGGAAAGGACATCTTTCCAGCAAATTCACCAGTGCATAGAGTATTTAATTCTCAAGCAAGGGTGTGAAGTGAAACAGAGTTAGTGTCCTAAACCAGGTATTCTAACCTGAACAAGGTTGCAGCATTAAACACTGATTGTAGAACAGATCTCCCTTTGGATATCCAAGACCTGGCCACAGTTAGGAACAGCTGCACATCAAGAAAGAACTCAGGATCTCACAAGAACAAGAGGAGCCTCCATGGGTGATCTCTCAAATTGGTTTCCCTTGAAGAGCAGTTACAGCACACTTATTAAATGCTTACACATCCCACCTACTAACAGGAGACAAAGACTCAATACATATTCATGTCATATGGGTACTTATTAGCAGATGACAACCACAAGAAGCAGGAAACAAACATCACAGACAGCTTTCTCATGCCCCTCACTCGGTGGCTTTAACTTCAGCCAGCAACACACTGCAGAGCCTGTCAGCAATGCAGCAGCTTGGTTCAGCTGCACACCCTGACAAATCTTTAATAAGGACTTGCAAGCAAGAGGCTGCATTGTGGGAGAAGGAGTTGATGGCCTCACTTGATTCACCCACAGAAAGCCATCTGCCTTCCAGGGATTGCATGAGACAGCAGCTGGCAGCATCAGTACTTCTTGTTCCCTACATGAAGCAAACAGAGAGCCCAAGTGCTATTTTTGCTTATTTTCCCCACAAGCTCTTCCTTCTCCACATGCTGCGGAGCAGCTTTGTTTTCCCCACAGCTAGATGAACTCACTTGAACAGGGAAACTCAATTCCACCACCACTCTGTGCTAATTGCTCCTCTGGCTCTAGGGAGGAATGTATACCTTCCACATAAACAAGCTGAAGCTACTTTTAATCTAGTTACACTTGGATTCTTCAGCATCCCATGGCAATCACAAAGAATGGCATATCACCACCAGAGCAGGTAAATAACTATTCAGACATTCATAAAAGTGCCCCACCTGGGGCAAGGCCTGCATTACAATGCAGTCTTTGCAGGAAAACCATGAGGCATACATCCCCTGAGTAACATGGAAAGTGTTGCTCCTTTTACTGCCCTTGTCCTGGGTAGGTCTCTTAACCTGCTCTATTTCATTACATGCAGACTGAAATTTGTACACAAAAATTACTAGGTCACAGAAATGAGAAGCTAATTCATGGAAATGAATGCGCTGAACGCAGTTCACTTTTCTCTTTTTAGCATATTTTATATGCAGCACAGGGACAGCCTCATTACTAAAAAGAAACAAGATGAACTGATTTTATATTTTATAGCTGTAGTTACAGTAAACGTGATGTTAGTCGGGAGATAGAAATTGAGCACAGCCGATGACACACTGGGGTATTTGCACTGACGGGCAGTTTACAGTTCTATTTTTACCATCTTTGGGGGCTACAATTCAATCGCTAGAGTAACTCATCTACATTGCCCAGACACGTCTCTGTGACGCCATCCCGGGTGAGCACCACAAAGGACTACTCCGATCACGTACGGCTGCAGGCTGCGTGGGTCTCTGAGCAAAGAAAGGCAGAGGAGGATTTCTGCCTGTCAGCAAGAGAAAAAAAGGCCCCGAGAGCTGGATTAAGCATCTGGAAAATTACTGCAGCCTCACCGCTTTTGCTGCCTGCTACCCGGGGTGAGTCATCACCGGTTGCCGCGGCAACGGCTGTTTTCCTCCTCCGGCTGCTGATCAATTTTGTCTGTGTGAAGGTCCCCTGAAAGCAGGAGCTGCACAGATAATGCAACAAAGTCACAGAAACTCCTATCAAAGAGTATTTACATGTTGAATGTGCTAGTCCTGGGATTTATAGAAGGAGTAATAAGAGTTGGGGCAGAAGGGCAAAGACAGCAAACACTTAGTTTGATTCAAGTTTCATATTGCTGCCAGGCAGGCATGGTTAACAAATCACCCCGCTACCATTTTCCACTAACCAATACCTATAAATAAAACAATATCCTCTCCCAGACATTAATGTACAATGCTCATCATCACTGTCAGATGCTCCATAATTTAAACTCACGCTCTGAAGTGGGGGCTGGCACAGCCCAGAGCACAGATGCAAGAGCCAGCCAAAGCATTAATGCTTCTCCACCCAACCTCTCCCTTCCAGCCTTGACAAAACGATCCCAGGCAAGGCAGCTCATCTTGGAAATACCCTATTCACCACTTCTTAAGTGCAAAGACAGGGTTGCAGATGGCTTGAAACTTAAACATGTAGCTAAACAATACTCAAGTCCCTAGCACCTGTGCGTTAACCCTTCTCTACCAAACTTCTGGATTAAATGGGGTGGATGTTAGGTTGCCTCTGCTGAAACAAGGAAATCTGAGTATTTGTCAACTCTGTGAGTATCACAGAGCTCACTTAATACTTCCAAAAACGTTCATCTGATACCCTTTGTTCTCAAATCTTTTTTAATTAACTTATTCCCTGAAGCAGTTTAACATGGCTACTGGTAAGAGTCTGATGGTGTTATGTCAGTGTAATGAATGGACGTGCCATCCACTTGTCTGAGATTATCTACAGGAATGTGAAAGCTACTGATAAGGCAAACCTCCCCATGAGACAAAAAAAGGGAAAGTCAGCCAGGGGAGCATTTCTGCTGCAAGCAGAGACAAGGCTCGTGTTTGCCATGCTGATTTATAGTGTTGACCCTTGACTGGTGTGCTCAGATAATGGACACAACTGAAGCTTAGAACACCCGACCTTAGAACCTCCCATCCAGCTCTCATTTCTGTTCTCTATTTACATCAGCTTGAGGTGCTACTCCTCAGAGCCATTCAAGGACTGAATGGAGAACACAGGTTTTGTGGTCTCCCTCTCTAGAAACTCTTTTGACTCAGTTCCCGAGAAGGGAAGAAAAGCCACATATGGACATCAAGGCCTGAATGACTTAGAAATCACTTACCTGCCATGTTTCCTTCCAAGCATATCATCTGAAGAGAGGACTTCCATCCAAGTGCAAGTTCTCTAAGAGGAATTTCTGCACTGGCAGAACAGGCTAATTTAGAGCACAGCAGCAATCTGATGGCAACTTGAAGCTAAGACATAAAAGGCTCTCTCTCCTGCTTCTTTTTCTAAGTTTTTGAAGCAATCCAGTAGGCATACATGACTTTTCAGCAGGATTGTAGTTTACCTCCCAGACTGGCTTTAAAATTCCAGCATCATCTTAGGTACAATGTTTAGGCATTTGTGAAAGGGTAGATGGGGTGAGCTGTTCTTTTCGGTGGGGGAACAGATATTCTTTTAATTTCTGTTCTTTATGTGGGGATACCATATCACTGCGTAAGAACAAGACCATGATTCATTCATTTTAAATTGCTTTTGAAGCTATGGCTTCTCTACACAAAACCAATCTTTGCTACCATCCTTCAAAAAAATTTGTTGTTTTGATCATGCAGACAGACTGACTTTTTTGCTGACAACCTCTTAATTGTTGTGAGTTTCAACAGAACAACATTCTATTTCTTTCCTTCTCCAGCATCACACAGTAATCAAATTACGAAAACAAGTCACAGAGCAGCAAGACAAGAAGGATTAAAATTTCTGCAATCCCACCAGGCAAATACTTTCAGCAAGGCATTCCAGCCCATCCTATTCTTAAGCTCAGTGACCATTTCAAACCAAAAACCAATCAATTTGCTCTGAGATCTCCCAGCAGCAGAGCATAAGAAATATACTGCTGGAAGTCAGGGAAAGCAGCTACTTTTATAAAGACCCATGGCCCAAACCTGCCCTACGGACTGAGCAGAGAAGCCACAATGGTGAAAAATATCCCCCAAGGTTTTTCTTCGGAAAAATGTCCCTAAAGGTTCCTGTCAGATGGCACCTGCAGGTCTGAGATGAACATGTGAAAAGATGTCTGTGATATGAGAAAGGCTGAGTATTCCTGAGCTAGAGCAGTTGTTGGAGAGTGGGAATGGCAGCAGACCCTTCAGTCACTCAGTAAGGAGGTAACAGCAAAAAGAAAGCAGAAGTGATTGTGAAAGCCTTGCAAAACATGAAACAACTTGGTCTTTCATGTCCAGCACTCTGGCATAAACAGCTGAAGAGACAACAAGAGCTTCTGAGCATTTTGGATCTCATATGAAGGCACTGAACTATTTTGCTGACCATGCAAACCATAAATCTAATGTGACCTTTCAGATCAAACTCCAAAGTATGACAGCCATCAGGCTCCACTACGAAGGAAAATTTTCCAGCAGGACAACACTGGGATGGTTTTAATATAACTGCACATAAGCTTCACCTTCAGTACAGACACCATTTTCTGGTGTCCTTTACGTTGCTTTGAACTTCCACACAGGGAATCACAGGAAGATCAGCACAAATTCTAACCCACTGAGTGGAGTGCTGCTGTCCTGTTCTCTTCCAGGGCTGGGGGGGAAGAGAGAGGAGAGAGGAATACGGGACTTTCCACTCACACTAGAACTAATTCCAGCTGTCAACAGTAGTTTCTTATTTGTGATAAGATACCAGAGAAGGACAAAGTGATTGTTGGCTCCCTTCCTGAATTCATAAGGCATTTTGCAATTCAGCCAAATTTCATTTCATGATTTAAATTCCCTTAACATGTTGACAGATAATTCCAGGCCTGAGGGCAGAACTGAAGGAAGACTGCACAGCTGAAGTCTCAAAGACTGAGCCTTGCACAGGGGCATGGTTTCAGCTGTGAGAAGCTTTCCTTATTTATCTTCATTACTTTACTGATTTCTAGAAGGAAGCTGCATCCTTTTGTTGCAGATGGGAAAAGTTGGGAGAAATACTTTAGCTTCCTGTACCATAGGTGAAAAAATATCATTCGTTCTTTCTACTCAGCCCTCAACAGCCAAGGGAGATTCCTCAGCTGATGCACTACCTTTGAAGCGGCAGCAAGCAAATTAGCACAACAGGTCAGTGTTCAGAAGGTTTTTGCAGAGAAGGCAGGCTGCATCACACACTTGCAGGAAAGGTGATTCCCACCTGTTCCAATCATTCTAGAACAGCATTTGGCTCAATTATGGAGGGAATCAGTTTAAGAATTACATTGTGAGGCTACATGGCGACTCAGATGTACCTCAAAAATGTACGTATTCTTCAATAAGGGTCAGAGAGGAGTTCCACAGGCTTACACTGCCCATGTTTGCAAAGAAGCACCACTATCAGTCAGTCCTCAGACACCAAATCATTATGAAGCTGTTGAGTTACTGCAGTTATTTCACACCAGAGGCAGAAAGCTTTTCCTGAATCATATAAAACACTACTTTACTATGGAAAATAAGAGATTAGGTTAAGTATGAGATACGTATGATAAGGAGATGCAACGGGGGGATGTCAAATTCTTCAAGCAAAATCTGCTGGTGCTAGAAGTTCACAGAAGATCAACAGTTCATAAAAATAGAGTAAGATCCAATATCATACAGCAATTCCCATATCTGGAACTTCTGAAAGCCCTGTACCAAATCATCAAAATATGGTCATTTAAGGTGCATTAATGTCACATTACACGCACTGTACAAGAGTAAATGTCTTAAGACACCATCAAGAAGTGCAGATAAAATCATCATGTTTTATATTAACTAAACATATTTTGTGTGAGAAAGGATGAGGAAGCATGAAAAGATAGGCTATTAAAAGACTTCTTTTAAAATCCAGGCTTATAACCCATGAAATCCAAAGCTACTACCAGAAAAAAGATACTTCATATAAACTGAAGCATATATGATTTAATTAATTCTGAAAATATAAGATATTTTAGAAAAAATAGACCTCTCATGCTCCAGAGCTGCTACATGAATAGAAGTAACTAACTTCTTTTCTATAAAAAGAAAAGAAAAGACCAAACAAACAAGAACACACCCAGAAAAAAAAAAAGACAAAATAAATATTTCTTCCTCCCAGGAAGATTATTTAGGGACAGAGTTAGTGCATACACACCAGAAAATAAAACTGAATGTAAATACAATTAAATTAATCTCACTCAATTTGATTTGATAATGAAGACCAAAACACAAACAAACATACAGGCCATTTGAATAATGCGTGCTGTTCATCTACTCCAGAGAGAATATTAATACATGTAAGATGAAAAATGTTATTTGTAGATGGCCTCTAAAAATAGAACAAGTTGTTTCCAAGAAGCATAACTGCGAAAAGAAATGAAGACATTTAGATTCTTAGGCAATGCTTCAATTTATTCTTTCACTGTCACTGAACTTGTGCTAAAACCATCCCAAAGATTTTGGCAACTTGGCCTCAGTGTGAACAATGCCACTTGTAGATTCTCAGCAGTATTGGTTAGCGGTCACTGGCAAGGAAAGGAGGATTTGGAACACATCTGAAGTGTACCAATTTCTCATATCAGCCCTTGGATTTTTTGGTAAGCCTGTCAATATGACGACAAAGAAAAGCCTGGGAACTTATCCACTATTGCCCTTGTATACCCACATTTTCTGTCTGGATCACTTAAGAGCCCAAACCCACTAAAAGCTGTGTTATCCCCTCACCTGTCTTCAGAGTCATGTAGACAGGGACTGAATGTTTTTGCTTAACATGCTCAAGTGGTTAATTTTGCAGCTCTCTGCCACCACCACCACTACTCCCAGTCCAGGTTAGTAATTTTAAGTGTTAGCACCTACCAGTGAAAACTCATTGCAGGGACAGTGCTGATGTGTTACCACAGCAACAGTTATTTATGAACTTGCACCCTCTTGGCTGCCAAGGGCCATTTTAAGAACCTCTGCTCCCCTTCAGCCCACACAGCATGGGGACATATATAGCTGCCTCAGAAGCTCATAAGCTAAACTGACATCAGCAGAATTAAAAAAACCCAACCAGACCCCACTAACTTCAGAGAATTATTATCTGCAAATGTGAGGATGAGTATTTCCACCAAGGATGACACCTGTGGACATAAACCAGAAGGGATGAAAGCTGTTAAGAGAATTTTCAAAAGTAACCAAGAGCTAAGCAAGCCTATAGAGCTTTAATGCCCAAGCACAGTACACTACACACTCAGCCACCTCATCTACATCAGATCTACAATGCAGAATTGCACATGTATCAAGGCAGTACTACCAGCCACAACATTCTCCTTCTAACCAGCAAGGCCTTTGAGATGCACTAAACAGAAGCCTTTCCTTACGTGGGTTTTCCTTTTATTATCTTTGAGCAACCCAACACAAGGAAAGACATGGAGGAAAGCAAATCCCCAGTGAAAACTCAGGGCATGATGCCTCCTCTAAAGGATTCTGCAAGCTGGCCAGAAATACCAGAATATAGGTAGGAGGGCTTCCTGGAGGGTGTTTTTCTGTTTGGGGCAGATGGGGAGTTCCCTCTGCAGGCCAGAATGGACACGTGATTCCCAGCTAGGAAAGGGCTGGTCACACTTAGGGATGACTCAGCTTCCCAGATCAGATATTGGTAAGGTTCTCTTTGTGGATAGTAGGCTGTAAATTGCTTTAGGATGCTCTAAGATAAAATACCATAGTATAAATTATTCTAATTACCGGGTGTGGATTTATGTACTGCAGGACAGAAAAGAGCCCCATCCTGTCAGACAAATAATTTCTAAAAAAAAGAAAATAAATAAATAAAAATCTTGTCAAAACCCAGCAGTCCTGAAGTCTATTAACAGACATGTCATGCTACTCCTTCCTTTCATTTCTTGTGCCTCTACCCAGGACATTTTTATACCCCAGTGCATGCTATTTTTGGTGACTGCTTGGGAACAAGTCTAACACGTAGACTACATTATGCCACCATTAAAAGCTGTCACTTTATAAAAACAAATTTCCTGGGATTGTATAAATTATTCCCTTGACTGGCATGTCAAGACTTTTGTGCTGATGATTTTCTGTGTCAGCCTGTTAACCGTTTGATGTTAAGGTGAATCTTACCAGCATCCTTGGCCCAGCCCTAGGGCTCAGGCTGAAGGCTTCTTAAAAGGAAGAAGCAGATGCAGGCTGAGGTCTGTAAACAGCTGAGTCACAGGGTACAGGAGATACCTCTAGGCCTACAGTAACATCTATAGACCTGTAGAGCCCCATCTCTTAAATCCATCACTCAAACATGCATCATCTCCTCACAGGAAACGAAATTCTTCACAAATCTATAATCCCATTTCCAGTAGCCACTCAGAGTAACCACTGAACAGACCTACAGTAACCCATCAGAAATTGCCAGCAAACACTATGCTTGACAAAAGACTAGAAAGGGAACTTGCAGGCTGATCGCTCTTATATTGCCAGAACCTGTATTCATGCTTCACAGCCAACAATCGGTCTTCAGAATTTGCCCAACCTTTTTTTAGAGACATTTATTTCTCCCAATTCCACAAGGAAGAAAGAAAAATCAAGTGAAAACAAGCTCCACAATTTCCTTATGCACTATGGGAACCAGCAGGTTTAAAAAAAACCCAAACAAAAACATCCACACAAAGTTTTAGGGCATTTCCTCCAATTACATTTCAATAAATAGCAAAAATCTTTCCCTGTTCATCTTTTGCATATCGTTTATAGCATTCCCCCATATCCTGCCCGACCCCCTTCTCTTCCAGCGTGAAGAGTCAAACTAGTTATGCACTCTTCCACAAACTTTTTAAGACATTTGCTAGAACTGGCTATAGTGTTTTAAGAGGCGGGTTACACCACTGACTTATACAGCCACAGAACAGATGTTTAACTGCCTTTATCTACAATCCTTAACTTTAACTGCTCTGTGCTTAACACAGCGCAAGATGCCCGGGAGCAAGGCTACGCCGAAAGGGACGTCCCCGAGAGGTCCCCAAAAAGGCAGGAGCTCGCTGGCCCACAGCAGCAAATGCTGAGCGAGATTTTAATCCAGAGGCGTCCGCAAGGACACAGAGGCAGAGGAGGCCCTTTGGCTCTGAGTTCCAACACAGGTTTATCCTCTCGGAGGGAGTGAAACCAACAAGAAGATGAACGCTGTGTGCAGGGGTTCTGGAAGGGGGGCGGATCCCAGGGGAGGGTGCAATCATTGAACCAATCTGAAGATAACCAGGGTGGGAATCTCAGGGAATGGCAACTGTTAAGCCAATAAGATAACCACAGGGGAGGAACATATTTGAATCCTCCCAATGGGGAGACATGGAAAGGAGAATTTTCCAGGGGATAGGTGGGGGAAGGGAAGGATGGACACCTCAGGGGTGTATACAATTTCAGGTAAGGGGTGGAGAAGCAGGGTATGATAGACACGGGTGAAACAGGAGTGAACCAATTAATACGTAACAGACTAACAATGAACCATAAAACCCACCACAACACGTGCTCAGCAGGTAGTCTATGAAATATCCACAATACCCACAAGATCTTTCCTAAGTCCTAGCAATTTACAGCGCATTTGTATCTATATCTATTCAGGCTGAATTTCCTTTCTACCCAGAGGTAATCAGATTTCAGACATCAGTTTCCTCATGTAATGTCATCTGTAATAGATCCAGGTCAGTATAGACAGACACTTGTTCTCTAACAGTTTGATCAAGGCCCAGTGCATTCATCACCCCAGCTAACAGAAAGCAGTCAGAAACTGATACGATGTTTTCAGCCTGGCTGGACAGTGGGCAACCTGCTGAGCTCAAATCTTATTCATTCCACCTCACTTACTTCCTTTGTATGGACAGTGGGATTTAGGAAGTACTTCTGTCACGGGGGAGTGCCCTGCAGAGAGTTTATACCACTCCACTCTTCCATTTAAGGTGCATGCAAGGAAAAATCCAATTAAAAAATAAAAACCAAAATAACTTATACACTTCCCAACCCCAAAGTGCTTGCTGAGTGCCATTGGCTATATTCATTCTGCTCCACTGTACTCAAGCACACCTAAAATTTAGAGGGAAAAGTATGACAGATGTTACAGAAACCTCAATTTAAATCAAATACTACAGCACTGAAGCTCCCCACCCCCTAGTAGTGCTAAGCTGAAAGCATACACATAGATGCTTAAAACAGGAACCTATCACAGCTTTCAGATTCACTGAACATCCCTACAAAACTGTTTCTTCTTGCATCCTCCCAACTCTGTCATTAGGATCTTTCCGTCCCATGCGAGTCATTAAATAGCCATCTAACACCATCTGCTGGATTGGGGAGAAAAAAATGATACCAGCAACTCACTTCCAGGCAGAAAGGAAAAAAAATACCGCCCCAAATGCTGAGGTGTCTCTGGCTCTGTTTTGAATTGATCCTCCCCCCTCACCCACATCTTATTTTTGCTTGCTTTCTTCTTTCTGAAAGGCAAATCTGGGCTGCTGGCACTAAGAGGCAATCACAGGCAAAAAGTTCCCTGCTCTGGAGGAGGAGGCTGTGCCATGCAAGGACATTTCTGGACCACTGACCTGTGCACCAGCTTTACCCCTTCCTGATTAAAGAAAATAACACCAGAAAAGAAACCCAAGAGAAACATACAGCTGTCTTGTAAACAAGGCTTCTGCAAAGTCAGGATGGAATTCTGCAGGAGTATAAAAATGAGCTGCTTTCTGCTGAAAATCTGGGACCTCAGCATGAGTCAGAAGCTGGGGATGCAGAGCGAGGAAGCAGCCATTACACATTCAGACATGATCTCAGACATCAGCCCTTGGTTTTTAACATCCTCTACAAAGGCCGAAGTACCAGTTCTCACTGCCATGCAAACGGGTATTTTTCAAAGACGGGCAGAGATATTTTTAACATCCAATTAGGCAGCTGCCACTGCTGTCAGATGCAAGATGATAGCTTTTAATTAGTTATTTAGGGCAGGAGACTGCACCCCCTTTCTTGTTTCTTCAGGTCAAATTGATTTCACACATCACCTGGTTCCTTACAACATGGGATGCAATGGTTAAGCTTTTTGTTTCACCAAGGTGAACGCTGGCTGAAATTACATCAAGCATAAAGCACACTGTGGAGGTTGAGTTTCCTACTTCCCACTGCTTCTCTTCCCCTTGTTTTCCTACTTCCATACTGAAATTAGGGATGAATCACACATTCAACAGTCAGACATCAGATTTTATGTAAGGTCCTAATTTAGTCAGCTAGACATTGAGTGAAAGGACAAATTCTCTATTGACTCCTATTGCACATCTATTAAGTCAGTGCAAGTGCTACCAGCATTTCACCCTTTGTAGCTAGCAGTGCATCTGCTGCCTTATTCAAGGTTTTCCTCTGGTCCAGCTTTTTTGGAAGCACAAATAATTTAGCAAAACCTCACAGCAGTAAGCAAGATGGTTCAGATAATGCTGTAAAAGCTACAAGGAATCCCAAATCATAGGTTCCCCTCAGCAGCAAGGGGAAATAAAGGTCATTGCTCATGCATCAGTGCTGCCCAAATGGAAGCTTACCTTCTGTGAGAGAGGCAAACCTGATCATAGGGTGAATCTGAAGTATTTCCAGAAGAAAAAGGGTAGTTTTTGTGGCACTATAGAAGATGCCAGTAAGAATGACTCTGAAATACTGCAGACAGCTCTGCTTACCAAGTTCAGGATGGATGAATTTCAACTGAGTCAGCACAGAAAAGAGCATTAGGATGAACACAGCAACAGAAAAACAAAATACTTCAAAAGCGGGTGAAATAAAACTAAATCTTTTATTGGTTGGTGCACAAAATTAGTGCTGGGATTGAAGTTACAAAACACTTTTAATCTAATCTGATAGCAGCTGCCCATCAGAAAGGAGTCGCACTTGCCCCCGTCCCACAGCAAAGGAGGTCACAAGTCCACACAGCTCATTCTGCTGCTGCAGCATGGAGAGGTTGGACAAAGGGAGCAGCAGGAATGTGCAGCTGAGGGAAAAGCCAGCATCTCTTCCTTCCGCAGAAGAAAGACCAAATGAGACAAGGTAAAACTGTCTTCAGAAGGGAAATCATGAAGTGCTGCCAAGCACAGCACTTAAAAAAAAAAAAAAAAACCCAAAACAAACAAACAAAAAAAAACCCCAACAACAACAAAAAAACCAAAAAAACCTCATTAAAAAAATGAAAGAAGAAATGAATAACTTCAGCAAAAGGACAGCACCAGCCCAAGAACTAATATTTAGGAATTAGCCATAAACACATTTAAGCTGGAAATAAGCTTTCTAAATGTCAGCCTTTTCTCCGTGGCCTACTGGGTCCTAAGCCTCAATTAATATTCCAAGAAATCTTGATTAGTTCATAAAATGAATTATGTTTTCCTTCCAATGGCAGGGGGATAGAGCATGCTGCTGAAGCTCCCTGACCTTTCTACATTCCTATGCTGATTATCTATTTATATCGACTCTTCTAACAGAGAAGTTATTGAACACATTTAAAGGCTCCAGAAACTAGATTTCTTGCTATGAGCAATATAAAAAGCAAAACAAAACAAATAAACAACTGCTCAAGGTGACTCAAACCAAAGATTTGAACAAATCTTGACAAAACATTTTATTGCAATCTGACAGAATAGATAAAAAGCAACATGTCCCTTTTGGACACCAGACTTTTCAGAGCAAAATTAGTGCAATTGGCCAGCATATGTTACACAAATAGATTTTTTTGCCTGGGTATTTACTTGGGTAGAGAGGAATTTCTATAGGAGGAGACAGCAAGGACCTGAGAACATTGAAACATATCAGATAGAGAACATGTCCGGTTTCCCATCTGCCTGCTACTGTTAGGAGAAGGGTTACACATACAGATTATCCATAGGCACCCAGCTCGTCCTAGGGCTAAAATTGATGGATCTGGAGAATTTAGACTTTCAAAGGAAAATGCTCAGCTGGTGAAATCCTTTCCACTGCACAGTGGCATTTCAAAGTAACTGAAAGCCTACCTCAGAACAACTTGGTTCCTTAATGCCCACCACAGTCAGCTCGGCCCTTCTGCCAAGTTACACAGTCACCTCAAACAGAGCAGGGCTTCACACTCACACCTACCCTTGGTTAAACCACCACACTTGTGCTCTGATAATGCCTCAGTCCTCTGGACAAGAGGCAGAGTGTGCACCTTCTGCATTTCACACTGCCCTCAGTGAACAACTAATGAACAGAACAGAGAACATAAGACATTCAGAGATACAGCATTCAAAGAGCAAAGTCATAACTCTCTGCAATGGCATATATAAACAAAAGAAAGGCAGACTTTTTTCAAAAGCTTTATGGTTTGATTTGGATTTTATAGAGTTGATTTATTTTTTTATGGTGGTTGGTTTATTGTTTGTTTTTTCTTCTGAACCAGGGATTAGTTCTATAGAAAATGACTTTATTTAATAATTTTTAAGCTGTTTTCATTGAGCTTGCTGGAAGAAAGAAGAAACTTCATGCATAAATACTGATAGATGCATATATACACATCAGTCTTTCTTTGAAGTTAGCCCACCTATAGTTTCTAAGAAAGTTCTTCCAGAAAATCTTAAAATCCATGCATTTATGTCCTTCCTAATTAGAGGGTGTAGTTACTTGAAAAAATAACAAACTCTTTAGAAGTACAATCCCACTTTATTCTTACCAGATCATACCGTTCTGGCAGAACTAACATTTGTTCATGCCTTTCCTGCTCAGAAAGAATGATATGGAAGGCTCCATATTCCAAATTGACAGAGAGTGTAAGACAAGACTAGAAAGAAATTATGTCAAAGATCTCCATTTAAGGAGTTCAATACACTCAAAATACGTTTATCTTGTTTAATTTTTTAAGCCATAACGATTCTGAATTCCAAAGTGAAAGTCAGTTTAAGCTGCAATAGTACCATTCAGCCCTGCTTCTGAACATTTTAAGCCGCTTCGACCTCTCTGAAACAATTAAAATATAACAATGAAAATAGGCCTTCCCCAAAAATAAAATTTTTATTATGACAGAACCAGCACTTCATAGTAATAGCAACAACATATATTGACCATGAAAAGTCTTCACCTCTTTGCATACACATCCAATTTGCCGCATTATCAATAAACGCAAATTTAAGACACTACAGTTATTTATTATTACATTTATGGCTAAAAGTCCTACTGTTTTTCCCAAAAACATCAAGAAAACAAAGGAAAAATACAGGGAATTTTCAGAAGTGCTCACAGCCTGAACAGACAGTTCAAACAAGTAGAAGCAACACAGAGATATTGAGCAGGTCTATACCTCTTTCTTCTCTGGAGACCAGTGTGCTCTGAGAGCACCAACACTCCAGGGGTGCCACCATGTAAGTGAGGAACAACCTCTTTACCAAGCGAAGTATAGACTTGAACAGTAAAACAGCACTTTTCTAGGATGACCCTCTCTTGGGCCTTTTAGCAGCAGCTACAACAGAAGCCTTCAGCCAACACACCATGACCAGGGACATTTTAAGTGTGTCACCCTTCAAGTGTCATACCCATAATGGAGACAAAGCCACACACACTTGAAACTGGTCAGGACAAGATCAAGACTGCCCTGCTGAACTCTTCATTCACCAGCAGGGATTATATAAAAGTGAGACAGAAATTAAACTGCTACAAACCTGCCAGGGGCAGCAGAAGCAGAGGATGGGGACGCAAGGGCTGCCCCAGTGCAGGCAGAGCTCTCAGCAGCAAGGCACAAATCCACCATGGCTGAGACCAGCAGCCAGAGCAGCACTGGGATGGAAAAAAACATCCAGCCAAAAGCCCAGCAAACATCAAATCCAGGAAAGTCAAACACTCAAGAGTCAGAGCACATACTGCCTAAAATAACCCAGCTAGGAACTAATGCCCTTGAGCTGAGCTTAAATAAGACTCCAGGTGTGTGAGCGGAGGCTCCAGGTGAGGCTGGTTAGGACAACTAAGGCTCATTAGTGAACCCAGGGATCTGACAAAAGTGAAGGTTACAGTGTATTTTTGTGTTTTAAATGAGGTGCTTTGTAAATGTCTCATCACCAGTAGTTATGTATTTTGCCACATCCTCTCTGAAAAGCAATCTAATAGTAAAATCCAGTAAGTACAGCAGCCATTCTACTGTGCATGTGGAGTTTCACTCTTCTCTCCTTTTCTAGGAGCAATGTGCCAGCTATAGCCGCAGAGATTACAGTGGCATGGGGACATGAACTCCAGACCTGACCATCCTCAAAGTGCTTGGTATTCCTGGCGATGACACCCTGTGCAACCCACAAAACCCACAGTCTGTCCTGGTCCAGGGCTGCACCTGACCTCAGTATGAGGTTTGACAGAAAAATAAAGGTGAAGTGAATTCCATGGAAGCTTCCCTGATTTTTCCCAGAGCAACCTAGAACAAGAGGACAGCTTTACCTCGATTTCACTACAAATGTACAGCCTAGCAAACAGATTTCCACAACAAGTTCGGGGGCATCATTCATCAAAGCAGATTACTTGGACACATTGTTTCCTTTTTGGAGTCAAGTTGTGTTTTGGGAACAGCTATATTTGTTCAGAGCAAAACACACAGGTTTTAGAGTAGTAAAACAGTGCTACTTATTCTGCCTCTGCTGGTGAAACACATACAAACACTCAAGGATATGCCGTTTTTACATGTAAGACTACACCAAAAGGCCCCAGCAAGACAAGGCCTCATTTTGTCAGTTCTGTATGTATGGGCAGTAAGGGGAACTCCTACCCCAGAGATCTTCCACTACAGAGGTTGAGAGGAAGGCAAAATGCCCAGTTTTCAGATAAGAAACAGAGACATTTGATGCAATGCTGCCCCTGAGACAATAAAAGGATGCTCAGGCACATAACCTGTGAGGCCTAAGTCATTTATACAAAGTCCTACAGAAAGTATATGAAAACTATTGGTGTTTGGTCCATACAATTCACATCCTCCCCCAGTTCCATTAATTCTTCATTTTAAAAATGAGCTATCCTTGAATTCACCATAAAAATCACTCATAATTTATATTTTGATAACTTCTCAAAATGAGACACTTTGAAACCACACAGGAGGCATTAGCATCTCTGTGGTAAGGACTGTTATTTATTGTTGCTGTAGGCCTACCAGATCATGACACACAAGAGCTACATCCATTAGGTAGAAATGGTGTTTTTGTACTAGTGTGTTAAATTTAGAAAGTTTATTTTTAACCTACATACTTGCATAACTAGTATATATGGCTAAAATATGAAAATGGTTAAATATTAGCAGTTGTGTACCAGGCTCACTTTAAGAACAAACAGAAACATAGAACCCAAATGAGGTGAGCAGAGGATCTGAGAACAAACAGAAACATAGAACCCAAATGAGGTGAGCAGAGCACAGGCTGCTGAGCGCAGCCACCACAGCGCCCAGAGACAGGCAGGCATCAGCCTGCCATTGGGGCTTACCAAGGGAGCTGGCTGGGGAGCTGTGGGCTCTGAGGGAAAAGCTGCCCCACACTTCCAGAGGAAGTGGCCAGAGGTGCGTTTTTGCCTTCCTGGGAGACCCGTGCCCCAGTGCCAGGAAAATAAACCGCGAGGGAAAAGCCTGGGACAAAAGGCAACTGCCCCAGGCCGGCGGGAGCGGGCAGGCAGGCTGAGGAGAAGCCCCGACCCAGGGGCCGCTGGAGCCCCCGGGAAGGATTTAAGGGCAAGGCTCCCTGCCACCCTGCCCGGCTCCCGGGACAGGGACACCGAGGCCCAGTGACAGCTGCAGACCACGGGGCAGGACCTGCTGCATCGGAGACAACCAGGTTGTCTGACATCTCGGGATTTTTAGCTCGCAGCTCTTCTGCTCTCATTAACCACTTCCCTCCACTTCTTTTTGAATACACTTAAATAAGGTGTCGCACAAACCACCCCTCAACTCATTTAGTAGCTGGGTACAGTGCTAAAGCCCCGCAGAAATTGAAAATAAAGGATTCCTTCCTCTAATAATGTGGAGATTTGCATGGAGCTGTGTTCCCAAGCCCTGGCCCCTTGGCTGTGCCAGGAAGAGGCCTGAGGGGTACCAGCCATGTCCCCAGCATTGCGTCTGGCTGCACAAAAACCTACCATGTAGGCTCCGTGATCAAATCAGTTTAAAAATTACAAGCTACCATTAACACCAAGTAGCATATCTACCCTGGAGACCTCAAAAGAGCTATCCCAGTCTTTTAGTGTATTTCTTTTCCACAAAGTCAGGAAGTGATTTTGTCAAAACATATATAAAAACTGGGGAGAGGGCTCTTTGCTCTCTTTTCATGGTGCCATTTCAGTTACTGCATACAACAACCAGTGAAATATTCATTCAGAAATAATCATTGTATGGGTTTTAATGGCAAGCAGAGATCTGCTGAGAAACAAGTGTACTATGGGTACAAAACCAAATCCACAGTAATGGTTTATTAGGAGGGGAACAGTTTTATACACAGTTTAGGGGAATCTGCCTCCCACAGGGGAACAGTGCAGCC
Source organism: Picathartes gymnocephalus (assembly GCA_013390045.1). Lineage (NCBI taxonomy): Eukaryota > Metazoa > Chordata > Aves > Passeriformes > Picathartidae > Picathartes > Picathartes gymnocephalus. The sequence continues at coordinate 62,988 of WEKY01040975.1, forward strand.
AGCATCCCAGCCTGTTACTGCGCTGTAGGGAAGTCCATTGTGCTGGGAGAGAAAATCTGTGAAGTTACAACAGCAGTTTTTCTTGTGAACTGTTAGCAAAAGCTTTCTCCAGTGCTTCTGCTGCTTAGAAGTAATCTGTCCAAACCAGATAGCAGTTCCCAAATCATTTACCAAAGTTGCAATATCATAGATCAGAATCACAGATCTCAAGTTGGAAGGAACCCATAAGGATCGAGTCCAACTCCCTGTTCCTTGCAGGACTTCCCAACTCAAAACCCAAGATCAGCATATGCCCTGCTGTCCTCAAGTCCAGGGCTTTGGGCTACAAATACCAGCTTGTACTGAGATGGGGCCAAAAGTAGTGAGCAAACCAAGGCTATTTTTCTGTGTCATTTCTCAGGCTCGGGCTAAATCAGATTGTCTGCAACAACACAGACTTAGCTCAGTTCTGAGATTTCAGACCTTTTTGCCTCCAGTGACATGAGTCATGGCTGCTTTTACAGTGAAAAGAAAAAAAAATTACTTTGCCTGTTAATTTTGATCGTTTTTAAATTCTTTCAATCCTATGGGACTATCAGGAAAGCTAATTAAATATTGCCCTAGATTGTTTATTTGTGGAATAAAAACGCAGTTTGAATAACACCTTATAATCACTCTTGTATTACTGTAATGCAATATATGGGATAAGAAATTATCCAACTCATTAACCATGAAGGAAGCACTGCAAGTCCTGGAACACAGAGAAGTCACCACCTGCCTGCTTTTTAGCATCTTTGTACAGACTCTGTGTGTAGTGTGTCTGTGGGGAGCTGAACAGCCAGAAGAGGGTAGCATAAGTTAGTTAATAAACCCCATCTGTAAAGCAGAATTATTTTTGAGAGAAACACCTACTTATATTTCTTGCTGCTAGGTAGAGAAAAATAACATTGAAAAACTCATCACCAAGCTTTTGTCAGAACGTGGGAAGACAGATTTACAGTCAGAACTGACACGGATTAGACTGATAGCAGGATGCAGAGCTTTTTGCACTCTATTAACTCTTGATTGACCAATGCCTCTATTACTAAAAATGCACATCCAAAGCAACTTCATTACTTTGATCTTAGGGAATTGCAGCATAAGTCAGCAAAACTAACAGTGTTACTGAGTACATTCTGGCACATGATTTTGCCTGCAGCAAGTCTGAAAAGCCAGATGGGGAAGGCATGGAAATGCCTAACATTAAGAGCAACCTAAGGGGATGGTTCAGGGCCAGGTAATAGAATATCAAACAGAAGCTTGCTGAGTTCACCAGACAGATGCATATTTGACAACCTGAATCAAAAGGCTCCTCTTGCTGCTGCCTCTAATGTCTATCCAAAATAGAATGTTGCTTCCAGAGTTTGTATGCAATAAATGTGTGTTCACAAAGGGAATGTTGCTGTATCTAGCAGAACCGGAGACATCAGCTCACAGGAGCGTTGGAGATTCCTCTTCTATGCTGAGGATTGTCCCCTATCAATGCACATGACTCTAAACAGATCTGAATTGTTGCTGGGCATTTCATTACACAGGGACATATCTACCTGAGTTAGCTTGCAGTTTTTTCTTTATAGAGATCAAACAGCAGGACTCTTCTCTAAGAATTTGATAGGGCTTGCCTGAGGAGATACATGAAAGGACAAGGAAGACTGGGGGATGGCTGTTGTTTGCATCACAGTAGTGGTTAGAAATCCCAGACAGGATCAGGCCTCCACTGTGCTAAATGTTGTACGCTCACGCAGGATGTAAAAAACAGTAGCCTGAAAAAGGAAGCTGAAACAGACAAAGTGAGAGGGGAAACAGGTGTGAAGACATGAAATACCATGCCCAGGAGCTTACACCCAGTAACTGGACAAGGAATAGAAAATTCTTGTTCTGTCAACTTGCTTCTGGAAGGGCTGCTTTAATAGCTCAGAGGCTGTTAGGTGAGAAAGACTGTGTGCGTGTGTGTTTACAGCTTGGAAAGGCACTGAGGAGATAATACACCATGTATTCATAGTTTATTTGTACTGTATATCTGAAGCAAAGTGGAAATGCAAGCTGAATACTTTTTCTATAATTCTTTTCCTTCCACCCTTTCAAAAATAGCACATATTGGAAACACTGGAACTTTCCATTTGAAAAACTAACATCAGACTCTAAATGCTAAACTAGCTGCCCTTCACCATGCTGCTGCAATGCAGCCAGTTTTGCAGCTTGAGTGTGCTCACTGTCCCCATGGCACACACACAATACACAGCAAATAGGAGCTGGAGAAGGGAAGGAGACAGAGAATGCTCTATGCAGATGGAATTAGGATGTCGGACTAATTTCATCCCCTGAGGGGTTTAGTTTCAGGTATTGTGAAAACCTTTATGCAAGAGATTCAGAAAGCCTTTAAAGCAGTGCTGTCCCTTCAAATGACCAGTTGCAAACTTGCTCACAATTTTCCCTGGACTTGGCTGTTAGTTACAGAAAGAACTTCTAAAATGACATGCGAATATCCAGCTGCCATGTCTGCTTCATTCAGTCCCATGTCTCTGGCCATTTTTAATGTGATATAGAAGCAAAGCTAACTAAAATGATTCTTTCTGGACACCATCCTGAACATTGTATAAAACTTGCAGTAATAAGCTGGTTCCTGTAATATTTCCTGCCTTTGCATTTTGGCTTAATTGGCACACAAAAGGTACATTATGGGAAGTGATGAAGTCCTTTTCCTGCATACATTCTGCTCTGCACTGCACTCCTTGGGGATCATTTGCCATTTGTGTCAGTTCTGGTTGGCTGAGCTTCCCTCAGGAGCTACCCGTCCATTAAAAGGAGTGTGAGGATGTCCACGCTGACTCAGACAGTCTGGTGAGAGTGCCTTCCCCTTGTGCTTCCATGCTGCCAGACACCATTCCCTGCAGAGGGATTTGCACTGATGGTGCAGCAGGTAAGGAGACATTACCCCTTAAAAACATGCTTGGAGGACTGCTGTTCACCTCGCTTCCTGGATTGGCAACATTTACTGCACTGTTGCTCACTGTCCACAGGCAAGGGTAGTGGCTGGAAAAAAAAGCAGCACAGATTGAAGGAGTTATTTCAAAGCATTTAGCCCGCATAAGATTTGCCACAGTAAAGTCGATTTCCTTATCTGGTCAAAGGCAGCTATTCAAATCAAGTTACCAAACCATCAGCCTTGAAGATCTTAAGTGAAAAACCACCAGCAACTATCACACCTGGTGACCTTGGAGGGAGGCATGGAGAGAAATGTACAAGTATATGTGAGGTTTCAAAATTTAAGGGTCTTTTTATGTGCCTCTATGACTTCTCTTCTTCCCATCTCAGGAGCTGAGTCAAAAGAGTTTCTAGAGAGGGAGGTCACAAAGTCTCAGGATACAGCTTAGCTACTACAGTCTAAACACTGAGATGAAAACCTACACAACCAGATAACAGTGCATTTGAAATTGCAACTGATTTTCCTGACGCCTAAGTTAGAGAAGAAATTTTTACATTCATTTGGGTAAAAGAAAGGAAAATATTTGATAATTAATCGATTCTCTTGGTCTAAATTCCATCCACTCCTAGAATAGGATCCTCATTTCATGCAGGATAATAGTGAGAAATATATGAAGAAAAATAATTTGGTTTTAAAATGCTCACAGATTGCAGAGACCAAAGGTCTCTGTGGCTGTTCCAAGATCCTGGTTTTCAGCAGTGCTGGTGAAAAATGAAGCTCCCATAGATTTAAAAGCAGAAGATAATATCTCGTCAGAAAGATCTGCCCAGGAATCTTGCATTGGGCACTTAGGACACATTTCAAATCCTGGACACTGGTTAAAGTTTGGAACAAAGGGCAAATCACCAGGGCTGTCCTACAAACCTCAGTGCTCATCATACCCATAGTTTTCCTGTAACCTTACCTGGGTCCAGGGCTGGCACCTCCCTTTGTGTGTGGCACTGAGAGCAAATTAGCATGTGGAGAGGATGGCAAAGTCCAGCTGTCATGTCCTGAGAATACCTGAAGATTATTGCTGGAGCTCTCCAATAAATTAACTTTGGAGAGGAAAAAAAAAGGAACACACAAATCCTCAGTGACTATTGCAGAGACATTGCCTTAAGACAACAAAACACAGACAGGGTTAAGGCAGCAATCTGATCATGAGATCCCCAACCACAGGTATAAGGACAAAGTTCCTGTGTTCATTTAGAGAGTAGCAAGGTGCCATTGCAATCCCAGGTGTAATATATGAGATGGTACAGCATGACAGCCATAAGATACGCATTTCTGCAAGTCTGACTAACAGTTTTTAATAATTGACATATATCAGGCAATGTTTTGATACAGATTTCCTTATAATTTGAGCTAAAATACTTAATAAACTTTTATAAATACTGCCCCATTCCTGGAAATTTTCAAGGCCAGGTTGAATGGGGCTTTGGGCAACCTGTTCTAGTGGAAGGTGTCCCTGTCCATGGCAGGGGGATAGGAACAAGATGGTCTTTAAAGTCCCTTTCAAGCCAAACCATTCTATGATAAATACTTCCATTAAACAGGAATTCTTGCTATATTATAATTAGCAAGGAGATTACTTTATCCCTACTCTTCTTTCTAACCCACTTCCTCTGACTGAAGTAGAATCAGTTTCTGGAACTCTGTACCCAGATCTAGAATATGAAAGGGACTCAAAAGATGTTCTGGCAATACCAAAATGCCTTCGCCTCTCATCACCTCCTACCTGAGAGCTCAACTGCATCATGGCAGGACACTGAGAGAAGACCTGCAATGCTCTTTTTATATAACTGGAAGCTGTAGTGAAAGCAAGACCATACACTCTCGTTTATCATTAACAGTGCAGCCAGCTCTTGGTACCTCTTGTTTTGCTGCCTCAGTCACCCTGGGTGCATGAAGGGTTCTGTGCAGGTTATTACAGACCCACCATGCCCCTTCCTAGCCTCAGCTCAGGCTTGCTCCAGGGCTTGTGCTAAGCTAAGGCAAGGGGCAGGTAGGCAGAAGGAGCAAAGCTGTGCTCCAGGAGTACCTGCAGGGGAGTGATTCCTCTGCATGTAGGAGGGTGGGTATGGAGCAGCCCGATGGCCTCGCAGGGCTGAGTATCTCTCGCAGCTGTGGGGAGCCTGCGGGGCGGGCAGAGGCAAAGGTCCACTGTACTGGTAATTAGAGCTTCCCGAGGCACACATGGGATCTGGGTTGGAAATCAACCAGCCACCCACTTCGAGGGAAAAGAGAGAAAAAAACGATTACTATTGCTGCCTTGAAATGCTACCATACAACTAAGAAATAACTAGCCTTCTTGCAGAATCAGCTGTGCCTCAGAAACACCAAGCAGATTCCAAGACAGTGGTTTGTGAAACAACAGACAAAAGAATAGCAACTCTCCACCACCCTCCCAACCCACCAACTCTAAAAACAAGACCTGAAAGCAACCAGAAAATGTCACAAACATTAAAGAACAAATGAAAAAAAAGCTATCAATAAAACAAATGCAACCTCTGCTCTCCCTCATTTTTTCATCTGTTTACCTATGAAAGATAATTTTATAGGTGACAAAAATATTCACAAATACAAAATCAAAGGGGTAAGAAAGCCCTAAATATGTCATGTATCATCTTGATTCTAGATTTCTTTCATTATTGAAAAGCTGGATTGTGAGGAAAATGATTCCTCTACAGGACCGCTCACATTATTTCCTACTCTGAGGTCTTGTCGATCTTTTTTTTTTTTTTTTTTTAAAGAGTTCCTTTCTATGAACACAATTCTGTACCCACGAAGTGACCAGTATGAGCCAGTTAAACAAGGCTTAGATTCCCAGCACCCATCATATTTCACAAAACTCGCAGCTGACATGAATAAAAATCTTACAGTGAGAATATGTCATATGTTGACCTTCAGAGACTGTCTCTGGAGCATCCTTAGAATGGTTTCTGAAAAGCAAAATATTTAAAAGTAAATGTTCTCACTGAGAAATTACAAAAGTTATAACCAGAACTATTCAGTAAAAAAATTGGAGAAGTGAGTAAAAAAGGAAGGAAATCCCTCTTCTTTAACCACTTGCTAGGCAGCAGTAGACCTTCCTATGTTCTGTCATAAAGGGAGGAGGACCTTATGTTTGATGACATAACCAAAAATGTTTCTAAATTTGTGCCATATTTGGGAGCTGAACCTGGAATTTTAAATCTACCTGTGGGCACCATTCCTGCTTGCAGGCAAGCTGAATGCAGCATTCCCCCTCCCCCAGCTGGAAACCCTGACACTGAGACACAGCAGCTTGTTAAGTGGTGAGAGAAATGAAAGGAATTACAGATTCTCCTGTAGGCACACAGGACACTTCATATGTCAGAAGATAAAGCAGGTCCAAACAAAATTTATTAGAAATTATGGGCTGGAATGCATCGTTCAGAAGCCACTCTGCATTAATGTGAGTGATGCAAGTAAAATTTCAAAATAAAAACTACATTTAATTTCTGATGGAAGCTTCTCTGACATCTTTAATAAACACATAATAAATTATCATACAGACTTAATAAGAGCAGCGTAGTTCCATTACAGTTACACTGTAATTTCACTTTAGCTATGCTTTTTGACACCTGCGTTAACATATTTTCTCCCTGACCTTTCAAATTACAGGATTCACTGGAGTGCAAGTACAATGTAGTGAACACATGTAGGGTATAACACTACTGGGGAAGCTCACACCACCTCATTTCAGGCTTTCTGTGTAGACAGAGGTGAGTGCCAGGATACCCAAGAGCATGTTTACCCACTTCAGCACCTATTGTAATAATTATATAGCCTCTCCAATAATATCATTGGAGTGACTCTGGATTTAAGACAGCAGAAACAAGATTCAGTTATGTAATTTATCTTTCATATGGTGATGTCAGAATTTTAACCATTTCAGCAGCAAAAAGCTACCTGATCAAAAAAACAAAATATGAACTCACCTTTCCTTTGCATCCAGGAAGGCTTTGGCAAAGGGATTATACTTGATTTTGAGAGCTGTTATCTTGAGTTTACAGAAAACAAGGCATGTTAGTGAAGGCAATTTGAAATAGAAACTTGACTAAACATCTTCCAGAATAATCTGAGTAGAACTGCCTGGGTTAGCCTGAACTATATCCCCACATCTGATGTTTTCCTGGGCTGGGTAGGAGACAGCTTTGCTATGTACTGATCAGTGCCACAGGCAAAACACAGTTGGGGCAGCCTGGCCTGAGCTGGTCTGGTAAATCTGGTGGAATGGTGGACCCTTTCAAGAGGGTTTAAACACTGAATTCCTATTAAGTACGAATAAAATTTGCAGCAACATTAGCTAAGGGATGTGGCACAGAAGTTAACGATTCTTACAATCCAAAGCATCCCTCAAGGGCAGAAATTTTCCTACGGGGTATTGTGCTGTTCTGCAGTTGTATGTATTATAGGGGACATGGAAAGACAGGGTTATCACTATAACTGTCAGTTATTGCTGGAGAAAGATATTGGGCTTGACTGCAGGGTCGTTTGGCTTTTTTTTCGAGTAAAGGATTGGGATGCCAGGACAGATGGACCAGTCTGGAACAGCTCTGGCAGGATATTAAGCTAAACCTAGCTTAGTACTGGAGCCAGACGCTAGATTAGTCAATGTTCTACTGCAGAGAAAAGACAGAGTATTAGACTGGATGGAGTATTACACTGCATGGGACTGGTGGGGAAACAAGAACAAGGCACGCTGGTCTCATAGTTAATCAGCTTCCAATAGATCTCATCAGCGGTGACCAGAGCACAGCGTGGCACCCGCCTACCTCTTCATTCTGGTAGGCAGTCACAGCGATGAACTGGGTCTCGGGGAAGGAGCAGTTCATCACCATCCGGTGGGGGCCTCCTACGCGAACTATGTGCACCTGGGGCTCGTATTTGTGCAGGGAGTTCAACATTATCTGCAGGAAACAAAACAGAGAGACAGCCCCCAGTGCCACTCCCCCAGCCTCACAGCCACCCTCTGGCTCTGTGACAGGACCTCCCCAGCCAGCGATTGCTGGAGCAGGAGGGCAGGTGCCTTCCTCCCCTGCAATAACCACAGGACTGAACAGAATGAGACTTCACTGGACTGTATTTAAGGCTTTGGATGCAGCAGCATCAGTATTTGTGTTAGCAGCTATGGCCCTCAAACCACTGGGCTTTCATTGCACCAGAGGCTGCTCAAGGGCACTCCCCGAACTGCTTCTGCTGTCTGGAAGACTCAGAACCACCATTGCAGAAAAGGTGTCAGGAGGAAGCTAAGGCAGTCACCCAGCTCTCTCTCTGGGCAAGATGAAGTGTATCTAAATAAGCCTTGGCAGATTGTCTAACCTGGCAATAAAAGCTGTGAATAGCATTGATTCCAGGAAGTCTATTAGTTTCTTTAATTTGCTCTAGTGCAAGACAAAGATTCTTCTTTTAAATTTGTACTTTGCAAAGTGATACATACATACATACATATATATATATAAGAACACAACTATTAGCATAAAGCACTGATAGTCATCAGTTACTTTCTAATACCATCACAGAAGGGGCAGCTGAAGCACAGAGTGGAGACATGGTTTACTTTAACACTGTGGTCAAGATTTCGAAAGAAAACAAGGGGAGCTTCGGTCATTTGTTATTTAGTAACTTTTGTTTGGGTTCTGTTTCTCATATGGCTTCTCCTACCCTGCTTTCTAGTATTTTCCTCTCCATCATGTACATATACAGTGTTCCCCTGGTTTCTTCCCAGAGACTCTTTGATCCTCCAAGGTTCCTGTAGCTTTTTTCCCCCATGCATATTTTTCTGAGGCTTTTGACTTTTCTGAGATCCTGGATACAAGACAAGCATTTGCAAATTCAGATCCTGTTCTATGCACTACAATAATTCTTGTGTGCTGGTTCCACTTACGACTTAGGAAAAGTCAGATCATCTTCCTGTTCTCCAATCTGTAAAACCTGAGATAATTTCATACTTTGTTAGAGTACTAAGCTCATGGAGGTACCCCACAAACCTAATGGAAATAACAGATTGAGGACATATAACATTTACATGAAAGAAATTGATTCTGGGCTGACAAGTATCACCCACCATAGGAGTTTTGTACAAAACAAACAAGCAAACAAAAGGTCTTGTGCCACATTTTGCCTTTAGATGCATCATCAAAAATAAAATATGAAATAAAACTAATTTTCCTGTTTGCATTTTTATGGGATTCAAAGAGAAAGTCACTTATTTCTGGTACATGTGGTTTCTTTCCAAAGGCCAAAGCTGATTCAATAGAATATTGATAATTATCATGATGCAGAAGCAGACATAGTAATTATTTCATTTAGGAGCAGCCTTTTATTCTGCCATCTGACTCCTGCCAACATTCCACTTACACCAAACAACATTGGGGAACACAACAAAAACCTAATACCCGTGGCCATTTTTCCCCCCTTTCTCTGAAGTCCTACGTAAAAATCCCCAGCACACAAGACCAACTCTGAAAAGACCCCTGACGATTAAGTAAACCACAGCACTCTGTCTCTCTTAACATCAAGAAGTCCATTAAAATCTGAAAGTGCCAATTAAGGCCTGTTTATCCCTGTTTACATTTGGCCTCCAGAGAATAATTGGCATCTGTGGGTGAAGAGGCCTGTAAGGGCTTCTATAATTACATAAATGCACCCTTGATATTTCTTGATTGGTAGGTGCTTGCAATTGAAGCCAAGAGGTGATGTGGAAACATCAGGCCATACCTGCCCACTCCCATTGAGCTTGTTGGTAAGTTTGACTTTGCTGAAGGAAATGGCAGCTTTCATCCAGTGGGCCCCAAAGTTGGGAGAGTCTGGGTGGATGTAGACACAGCTGTGGTTCGGGGGCTCTGGTTTCCCAGCTGGCACCCATTCGCCATTGACGTACTTCCAGCGGTGGCCATCAGTCGGAGCAAAGTCCAGCAGGAAGGAGTACATGGCATTTGGATCCAAGCCTGACACGCTGATCTTCAAAACAGGGAACATCCGCCTGACCAGGGAAACAAACAAGGGGACACCACTGGAAACTGGTCTTGAACGACTCTCCTCAGTATGTTTGTTTCCAGATGCTAGTATAAACAAACATCCTCCCTTCCTTCAATTTACCCTCGTCAACAGACCTTGAACTTGGCAGTTTCTCCAGTAATTTGGTCCCATAATTCCGTATTCCCTGGCCTCACCAGCTTGACCATGTCTTTCTGCTTTTAGTTCCATCTTACACACAAGTGCTAAACTTCTATCCAGCCTTCCACTATCTCATGTGTTTAAAACTGAAATCCTGCCTTCATTTAATTTTGGGAAAATGCTTCTGTTGTGCCTAAAGGTCTGATGCCACCTTTTCTCAATCCCCTTTTACTATTATTTTCTTCTTTTGTAAAGGAGATTTACAGGAGCTCACAGCTTGACTTTCAGTGGCTTTCTATCTGTCCCAGTGCTTGTGATCGACGCCACACAGCTCTGAATTGGCACCTCAGTGCCTAAAAGTCTGCAGCAATAGAGCTGCAGGACTTTCAGGAACTGGGAATAATGTGTGGACAGCAGAACAGAGGTGTCTCCCAACAAAGGTATCCTATTCATTAAGCTTCTTAGCTTGTCAAGGAATACATGTAGTTGCTGTTACATATCACCTCCTACATTCCTCTTCCGCGAGTAACCGGCCTCCCTGTCCCAGACACCTCCATACTCACCTCTTCTGGCAACTGCCATTTCTCCGTGCCACATTTTTATGGACCATAAATGCCAATGAAGGGCAATCAAGCTTTGAACTCCATTTCTCTATGGGTACAGAGGGAGTACACCAAGCAACCAGAGGAATGGCCTGAGGTTTGTGGCCATGGTGCTAAGGTAAGGTAGCTCTCAAGGCTTAGGTAGCCTACAACAAGTCATCCAAAATACCTAAGAAGGGAGCTGAAACTCCACGCTGTCTCAAAGGACACTGGAAGTCTCTGCTCCTGCAGTCATACTCTCTAGTGACACCCAAATGCAAATTGTGAAGAATCAGTCTCCCATGACATCCCACTCTCCTTTCTGGATACCTTTATATCGTTTTTGCTGCATACATTCAGCACCTTCTGCTGACAGGAAAAGATAGAATTTGAGAAATTTGAGATTTTTCGTCTAATATTAGTATTTGCTGATACAGGGTCAGTGCAGTACTGAAGAAGATACTATAGAATGGTTTGGATTGGAAGGGACCTTCAAGATCATCTTGTCCCAGGCCCTGGATTGGTGTCCCCAACACCTCCCACTAGACAAGGTTGCTCCTAGCCCCATTCAATCTGGCCTTGAACACTTCCAGGGATGAGGCATCGACAACTTCTCAGGGCAACCTTTTCCAGTGCCTCACCACCCCTTGTATCACTCCATGTCCTTATAAAAAGTCCCTCTCCAGCTCTCTTGTAGCCCACTTTAGGTACTGGGAGGCTGCTATAAAGGGTCTCTCCTCTCCAGGCTGAACAACCTCAAATATCTCAGTTTTTCCTCATAGGAGATGTTTTCCCCTCCAGACTTGCTCCAACAGGTTAATGTCCTTCCTGTACGGGAGATGCCAGAGCTGGATGCAGCACTCCAGGTGTGGCCCCATGAGAGTGGAGCAGAGGGTGAGAATCCCCTCCCTCACCCTGCTGGCCACGCTGCTTTGGATGCAGCCCAGGATGCATTTGGCTTTCTGGGCTGTCAGTGCACATTGCTGAGTCATGTTGTGCTTCTTGTCCACCAACACATTAATACCTCCATGTCCTTCTCCTCAGGGCTGCTCTGAACCCATTCTCCACCCAGCCTGTATTTTAATGCAAAACTGTAAAGTTCACTTTATGAGGTTTGCACAGGCCCCATTCTCAAGCCTGTCCCTCTGGCTGACATCCCTTCCCTCCACATGTCAGCCAGAGCACACAGCTGGGGCTTGGTGGCAGACTTGCTGAGGGTGTGCCCCTGTCACCAGCAAAGGTACTGGAAAGTTCTAGTCCCAGTATTTACCCCTGAGGAACAGCACTCCTCACTGGTCTCCAAAGTACTGTGGACCATGACCTTTCTAATTAAATAGAAGCTTAATCAAGGATTTATATGCTACACGTGTCTTTCTGATAAGGATGCACCAGCTACCAAACTGGGATGTGATAAAAAGTACGGATGCATTGCTCCTTCCAACACTTAGATCTCCCCCAGTCGATGTTCAAAGTAACACATTTAGATACATAGCTGAAATTGAATTAGAGGGGAAAATTAATCCACATGAAAATTTAATTTCACTAGATTTCACAGAGCTACTTGTGTTACATGCAGATTGTTAATTCCTCTGCCCACAATGCAAGCAGGCTGCTCTGCCTTTTTATTTGAGAGGCTCAAGTTTATCCCCAAGAGACCTATAGACCAATTCCAGAAGAGAATACAGTCACCATGAATTTTAACCTCCTATAGCACTAATATTAGAGCACTTCCCGGTGTTAACTGGCTTCACTGCCAGTTAATCCCTGCCTCACTAGGACCAGCATGTTTTGTCAGTACAGACTCTAATGACGGAAAACTTACCACCTAACATGTTCTGCAGATTAAGTGGCTTTACTGTTAAAATCTGTCTTTTAGCATGGCAAATTGTGATTTCTCCACATTTGTTTCAGTCAGAATGTTTGTTTCAATGATCAGGTAGGCGCACACATGACCTCCATTGCTGCAATAGCCGAGCACTTCAGCCTCTTCAATTTATTTAGAGAAAATCTGCTACAATTACTCCACAGTACAAACCTTGAGTGGGAAGAGCTTTGGTATCAAACTTGAATCTGCAGTAACCAGTGAAGTTATTTTAGCATTTAAGCCTGGAGAGGACTTCTTTCCCCCCACTCATGGCTGCCTGCACTGATCCCCTATGGATTCACCCTGTATGGAGAGGGGAACAGTGGCACCTTCCCGTCTCCAGGCAATAACAGCAATTGCAAAGTGTCAGGATACTGCCTAGCTAATATGGTAAAAACACCGAGAGAAGAAACCTACTCAGCCAGATACACTGCATTTGATATTGAAGTGTCAATTGAATACATTAGATCTGAGTAAAATCAGATAGGGTTTCCCACTGTATCAGCTGCACCCATTGGGATGTATTTTGTGATATAGCACGTGGTTTAATTTTAATGATGTCTATCCTGTTCAGAATATATCTATCTCCCCTAGGCATTTTGCTAGGGCAGGTGATTATTATAATGAAGTATGATGCAGCCACAGAGACATATCTTATATTAACACTGAAGTTGGTTCATCTAACTGTGACATTTTGGGACCCTCGGTACCAATTAGAGATGACTCAGAGCAGATAGAATTGTGCATGCTAGAATTTGACACTTGAGGATCACTAATCAATTAGACTTCCATTCTCTGGGATGCTCCCATATCAAGTTTCTTTTTAATTTCTGAGCTTTGCTAACAATGTATCTGTTCACACCAACTGTTTTAATTTTCAGACACACAAAAGTTCAGGCTGGCTCTTCTCTTTCATTGTAGAACAGTTTCAAAAGCATTCATATACCCTTCAGCAAGAAAGGTTTAGGTGTACTCATTTAGCAGCAGCAGAATAAGATCAATATTTTTTCCACTGAGAATCTCTCTGGAGATAACCACTGAAGAATCCTGAACCTGAGAAAACTCAGCACTCATAGGAAATTGTCTCAAGTTTGTCTCCTTTTGAATAGCATGGTTCAGAGTGCTTTGCTACAGGCCACAGTCTGCATTTTCTTTGTTTTAGTGTGCTGATGTGTTGTTTTTCGGTTTTTTTTATGAAAGATACTTTCAGAAACACAGAGCTCCTTTTCCATAGTCTTTGATGCTACGGTAACTATGTTAAAAGGATTAATGCAAAAAGCAGTGTGACATACTTTTGTAATTTTTTTTTGAGATTGCTGTAGTTTGATAATAAAGAACCTATTCCTTCTCTCACTGACATTTCTAGAGACGTCACTGGCTAGAGGAAAAGTAGAATCAGGCTGATAAGGAGTGTAGAAGTTAAAATAAAAAAAATCAGGCAGGTTACACAATGAAATAAAAAGTACCCAGGCATATTCAGATAACAAAAGACTCCCTTATCAACATTATAAAAAGATTTTATATATGCACTCACTCTGACATTTCAGAAAGAACTAGTACCACTGTGAAGTCATGATTTTCATTAGCTGCGAGGAAAGAAACTGAAAAAACCCTGTTGGCAAGGTGTCATTCTTTGTACCAATTTAATTAATCAGAGGAAAACCCATCTTACCTCATTTTTAGTCACTTACACTGCTAAGGAGCCAGTTTAAGCCACTGTACATAAAGTGAAAGTCCACTTAGAAGTTTGCTGTAGCCTAACGGTTTTCAAAGCAATTCAAATGAAGCAAAAGCAGCTTCACAATATAAAGAGAATCTCAGCAGCAGATTTCTATCAGTCTAGGTTATTAGGAGGAATCAGAATAGCAACAGGTACTGTTACACCAAGAGCTGATACTTTGGGAAGGTAACTGTTCTCTCTGCAGAATAACCTTGCTGAGCTAACAGACTAGATTTTTCATTTTTACTGCTTTCACCTATGTCCATCATCAAGCTACAGTCAACAGTAACTTCATCCACAAATTCTGCTAAATCAAAGTCTGCAAAATTAATGAAAGTCACACCACATGAGTAAATCTTTCTCTCCATCTCTTAATTCCTCTCTCCTGTGTGGATCTCCTGAGAGGTCTCACAAAATGTGTGCATGTTGAGGGAGCGGGTAGGGTGGGGGGCGGCAGAGGGCTGGTGAGGATACATTAAATAAAAACCTTAATACCACTGTGCTGGCAAATCTTATTCTAGTAGCTGCTTGTTATGGGCTGGACTCTGCTGTCAGACCAATTCAGAGCAGAACCTCTGTGGAGAGCCTTCTTCAAGCCAGTGACTGATTCAGAATTAGCATCCTTCTCGCCAGGTTTTTCACCCTTTTCCTGTGCCTGTGTTCCCCAAATAGTAAGCCATATGATCCATTTATACCACAGTATTTTGTCCTTCTAAAACTGTGTATGTTAAGCAATATTCCACACTTGTTTCTAAGGGCACCAGCAACAGCTGTGGGACCATGCAATTCAGACTACACATACATACAGAGCAAGTAGGGCAGTTTCATAGCACCCATTCTGGTACGGACTGCTTGTACAAGCTGTTAATACCCAAGGCCAGAGGGATGGGAACTGCAGCTGGAGTTAACAACACCAATCTGCTTCTGTGCAGTAATTTGAAGTTTACAGGTGAGGACTCTCTAATATAGGCAATGATTATTAGCATAAGAAGTCATTCCAAAGGTTTTGAAAGGTACCATCTCTTCCCTTGCAAAGGTTTCCTTTTTGTGCGATCACAAGTTAGTCAATATATTTTTCCAGCATGCTTCATAGGAGCAAAGGTATGGCAGTGACCAAAAAGGAGCAGAGTCACCCCCTTTTTGTGCATACACTGGTTTTAGCGGACTCTAAAGCTGCAGTTCCCTAAAAACTCTGGTGTGCTCATTGCAGTTCTCTCGAATCTGCACACACAGTTTATTATTGTAGAGCTTAACCCCCCTGGCTGTCACTTTCACCGAGCCCTCAGTGCTGAGCAGATCACTCACCTGCCATTCTTGGTCACGATCATCTCATTAGTGACTTCCCTGAATCTCTGCCACAGCGTCGCATCCTCCAAGACAACCTGGAGCTGTTTCTCCGTGGGGTCTCCTTTGTCTCTCCCAGCCCGGAGTTCGCTCTCCACTACGCTCAGGAGCCTGGAGACGGTGCAGTCGCTGGGTTTTTTGCAGCCCAGGTCTGCCATGACGGCTTTGCTGGCAGAAACTTCAGGTGGCTGTTGAAAAGACAAAAATAATAAGCTAAATAAAAAAAGAAATCAGTTCATTGGGCACCATCTGACAAACGTGCTCTCCTCACTCTTTTGCCACTGCCTAGCTCTTTCCCCTGGAAGTCCCAATGGGCAGTGACACCAGTGTGTGGAGGTTTACGCACACGCTCCACACAAAAAGAGGACTATCTCCTAATTACCTGTTAGACAGTCAGGTGGGTGGCTGGCGGATGACTCAATTGGCTGCCTTGAAAGAAGAGTCCTCCATCCAAATTAGCATGCTTTTATCTTTTTTCAACCTGAAGTGGGTCTAATTGTTCTGCTTGAGAACCAGGTTTCCATTAATGAAAATTGTTTCATTTCCAGACTGAAACAATGCATGGAAATTGCATTCACGCTGGTGCGGACTCTAACTGAAGGAGCTGGGAAGAGTCAAGATAGTTACACAAAGAAGGTTGTCTTAAAATATTTTCACCATGAATGTTGCATAAATGCATTATCCTCATTCCTCTACATTCCTAAATCAAAATATAATAGTGAGAGACCTTTCTGCACTGAGGTTTCAAAGCACAAGGAGAAGGTAGCATCCCTACACTCTGTTGTTGATGGATATTGTGTCCATCTCTTGGTCCCACTGTCATTCCCAAAATCCCTGCTGCACCTTACAGGTGGCTGAATGCCTCTCTGGCTGTGTTTCCAGGGACAGACCGCACACTTCTGGGGCTGGTGTGAGCTTAACTGCCTGAGGCCTGGCACTGCTGACCAAGTCAAGGTCCATCTCATACAAAGGCTCCCTCAGCATCCCAAAAAGTCATTCCCTCTCATCTCATGCTGAGACCTTCTCTGATAAGCCTGTTCCAACAAAACATGCCCTCCACAAAAAAAGCCACCATTTTACTGAGGACTCCAACAATTTCAGCATTCAGCCAAGGAGATAAGAGATGTGGGTTCAGTCCCCTGCTGGAGGGTTAAGTGGAAACCCCACAAATAACAGTGACCTGTAAACACTGGGCTTTGGTATATAACAAATGTTTGAGTGCCTAACTTCTCCTGATACATCTATCTCTTTGATAATATCTTTAAAATATCTGGTCTGTTGGACATGACATAGTAGGGACTTGATTATGAAAAAGTAGAGGTCATTTTTAGAGAAATAATTTTCTGTCTGCTCATTGAGAACTTTGCATTCTCTCAATTCTATAGTTCCTGTTGAATTGCTGTGCTTCTGTCTCTTTTAGAAAGACAAAATGACTTGGTGGATCACTGTTGGGATTTTTACAGACAAAAAGAGTATGGCAGACTTTATAAAACAGAATTTAATTTAAATCCATCATTTGACAAGGCTCAACAGATCTTGCCTTTAAAAAAACTGAGAGGTACCATCCACCCAAACAGCAACGGCAAGAGCTTGATGGCACCTTATTTGGCACCCTTCCAACCCAAATCATTCTATGATTCTATGCTGCTTTCAAACTTCGCACTCTGACACCTCTTCCCCTTCTTCTTTTTTTAATTGTCAACTCATAACAAAAATACCTAAGTTATTTTATAAGGAAATTCAGGTTGTGAGTTACATTAGCAGGTGTCAAATAGCAACTTCTAGTTGTTAAACAGCCCACATTCACTGCTGAATAACAAAAGAATGTTCTTCAAAATCTATAGGATATTTAGGTTGCTGGAAGGGTACCACTTTACATTTGGAAAAATAATTGCATCTCAGGTGTGCTGGTGTCAATGGAATATATTTATGTTTGGGTTCCCCTTTCCAAATACTCAAAGAGGAGAGAGAGAAGCTACTACTGTAATTTTTCCCTGCATGTGATCAAATGGCATAGGAAATGCATAGGAGACCATATGAGACAGTTTTAAATTTATTCATACTACAGATGCAAATAGACAGAGAACTAGGAGGTGGCTGAAGTGCTGTGAATTTCAATACAACATCTCAAGGTTTTCAGTAAGTTCTAAAATAGATACAAGTTATTTTGGGATGTTTTTTAGCTGAAGCCCTATTTCCATACAGCCTTTTTTACATATAGTTGCTCAGAAATCAGGAGATTCAAAGTTAAGGCAGGTAAAGAGACAACAGCTCATAAAAGTAATAATATTCCAGTAGTTACACACAGTTCTTTCTATAGACAAATAAAAAGGAAAACAGCCTGGCTTTCAGAAGTACTCACTGTCCTTCTCTCCTACAGAGCTTCAAGTGGAGTAATACTGGATTAGAGCCTCGAAAAATCAGATCAAATCTACCTTCCTTGAGATGCTTGGAACTTAAAGGAAACCAAAAGCATGCAAAAAAAGCAACAACAGTTCACGTTTGTGGAAGGGTTTCTAAATGAGGAAGTGAAACTCTCACCAGCAGACACTGGTGCATCCCTAGAGGTAAAGAATATGCTCAGCAAAAGTGGATTGGAAATGGAGGCTGTCACAAAGCAAAAGAAAGGGAGGTCCTGCTTGGAGTGCACTGCTTGCCCAAAGCATCCCTGGGACTGAGCTGTAGAGAAGGAAGCTTATAGGGAAGGAATGGATAATGAACCTGTTCCGGTAATGGGTTGGGAAAAGAGTTTTTCATCAATAAGAGTGGATTTTTTTACAGCTAGCATACCTAAGGGAGAAGCATGAATATGTTTACTTTGGAGTTTCATACTAAAACTTGTATCCTGCATCGTAACAAAATGCACTTTCAGATCCAAGAAGTGGGAAACACTTGTGTGCTTATGGTTATCATTCATACAAGGTGCGTGACGCTTGAAAGTCTAGTGTCCAGAGGAAAAAATAAACCACAAATCTAACAACTTAAAATACCTGACTTTCACACAGTTTGAATTTTAGTAACTATATTACCATAGCTCAGGATGCCTGAAACTACAGCATTTTCCCAAATGAGAGTAGTTACCTGTGGTTGGTTAGTGGGAAGAGCCCAATTGCTATTTTCAGCATGAGGAAGGTTGTTTCAGCCCTAAGAGTTCAGCCTAAGAGCAATTTGTGTTGTATGTAGCAGAAGGCACAGTTCACCACTGACATATCATCTTTCCAATAATTTCCAAGAATTAGCCAAAGAAATAATAACTTTACATGTATGCAAGCACATGATACATGAATGCACTTAGGCCTGAGATTTTACTTTAAAACACACATCCAGATTCCATGAATGAGGCTTCTTTGCATTGTTCACTGTCTCTGTGTCACACAGCTGCCATGGGAGAGGGCTGCAGAACAGAAACCAGATAGATTCAGAGTCACAGTTATTTGTTTATTGTTGGCTTTTCATTTAACAAAAATATTATGTGAGGAAATTTACTTTGAATATTTAGCCTGCTTTAGGAGAAGTAAGAGACATCCTCTAATCTTTTATCTCTCTGTTCACCTAAATACCAACTTGGAATGCTTTCCAAACAACCCTTCTTTCTCCTACTTTCTTGCAAGATTAATTTTTCCAAGTCTACAGGTGCTAAAACTGAGGCCCAAACAGATTCATGCCACTGGCTGTAGGTATTGCCAGGGCACAGAGAACAATCCATTCTCATATGTGGATTATTTCTTGGGCTAGAAGTTAAAACTCCCTAAACCTGACATTTGAAGAAATGCTGGACTTACAGAGGACCACAGTAGATGTTCCTGGTGACTGACAGCCACTGCCACTGCAAGTGGGACACCCGAAGGACAGAAGACTGTTTATTGCCCCTCTTGCACTTGTCATCCATTTAATTAGACAAATCAGTAGAGGCTGCAGAAGGAACAAAAAATACCACTACAAAACCTGCAAATTTGTAAGCTTTCCCTGAAACCCAGCTGGAAGAGCTGGGCAATTCCAGGCAGGGATCAGACTCCTTGTGGCTCATAGCCAGTCAGAACTAGCTCAAAATGCAAGCACAACACTCACAATCATCTCCAATTTACTAACAGGAATTTAGTAATTCATATTTTAAATGAAGCAATGAGGACTGGGGAAAGCAGTGAAAGAACAATCAGAACAATCCTGCAATACTTACTGGACTTCACTCACCAAGTTACAGCAGGAAAAAGCAAGGGGTTATTTTTGACTTTCTAATTAAGCTCATTCTTAAATGCCCCTGGCCGCCAGCTGGTGAGGTACACAGAAAGAAGGGAGAAAAAAAACAAACAATAAAAAAAGTGATTAAAGAGGCCTTTCTTGCCTTGACATTGGATAGCTGTTTTTTGGCCTTTAGCTGCATGTTTCCAAATAAAAGGCAGCCCTTCATAATCAGATGAAATTGCAGAAAATAAGACTCATTCTTTCCATCTCCAAAGCTCCCACTGCAGCATTCAACTAACCCCCCTCTGAACACTGAGTCCCAACAACACAGGGAAATGTAACCTCCATCACCATGACACTCCTAGGAAATCAACACCTATCAACTACCACGGAATAATTAAGAAAGGATAAAAAGACAGCTGCTTTCCTCCTGTTTTTCAATCATGTATCCAGCCCCTTAAGAGATTGCTAGGCTAGAGGAGACTTAAAGAAGATTAGCCTTTTCATTAATGTCGGGGTGAGGGGACAGTTTCAATAACTTCCACCGGGTGTTTTTAGCAGCGAGACAGGCAGCTCGTTTGAGTGGTACCTCCCTGTCTCCCTGTCTGGTGTTATAACTGAGATTAATTCTGAGCCCAGAGAGCAGGGAGGGCTTTCCACAGCAATCTTTCTGCTTTTTAAAAAGAGAAGAAAAAAACCAAAAAAGAACAAACCTAAAGAAAATACCTAATGTAGTGTGATGGGTCAACCCTGCATGGGTGTCAGGTACCCACCGAAGGGTGGGTACTGCTCTGTCTCTCCCATACTCTACTGGGCAGGGGCAGAGAAAATATTACAAAAGGCTCATGGGTTGAAATCAGGACAGGGAGAGATCACTCACCAGTTGCCATCATGGGCAAAACAGGCTTGACTTGGGGAAATTAGTTTAATTTATTACTAATCAGAACTGAGTAAGCTAATAAGAAATAAAACCTAATGTTAAAACACCTTCCCTCCACCCCTCATTTCTTCCCAGGCATAACTTTCTTCCTGATTTTCTCTTCCTCCTCCCTGCCAGTGACCTTCTCAGGGAAAGGATTCCTCACACTCTTCCCCTGCTCCAGCATAGGATCCCTCCCATGGAAAACAGTCCATGAACTTCTCCGTGAGTCCTTGCCACACCCTTCAGCGTTTCACATACTGCTCTAGTGTGGGTCATTTCCGTGGGGTGCAGTCCATCAGGAACAGGCTGCTACAGTGTGGGTCCTCTGCAGGATCACAACTCCTGCCAGCAAACCTGCTCTGGTGGGGGCTCCTCTGTCCAGGAGTCTGCGCCAGCTTGGGCTTCCCAAAAAGTCACATCCTCCTATGGGCATCCACCTGCTCTGGCAGGGGAATCTCTGCATCCCCATGGACCTCCATGGGCTGTGGGGGCACAGCTGCCTCACCATGGTCAGCACCATGGGCTGCAGGGGAATGTCTGCTCTGGTACCTGGAGCACCTCCTTCTCCACTGACCTTGGTGGCTGTGCAGCTGTTTCTCTCACAAATTCTCTCCTGTCTCTTTGGCCGCACTAGTACAAGGGTTTTTCTCCTCAAATACATTACATTAGAGGTGCTACCACTGTTGCTGGTGGGCTCAGCCTTGGTCAGCAGGGGGTTCATCTTGGAACCAGCTGGCCTTGGCTCCATCAACGTATGGGAAGCTTCTGGCCCTTTCTCAGAGAAGCCACCCCTGTAGCCCCCTCACTGAAACAGTGACAGCAAACCAAATATATGTAGCCAGCCTGGTGATAAATGTAACTTAGTTTCTTTTACACAATAATTATACTTTTCCCTACTTTGTTTTTTTCCTACTTGAAGATCTTCAGTGATGTCTTCAGACATGAATTATCACCCAGAGGAAGAAATTATTACTGTTCCTATCTTTAAGATCAGATAATAACTAACATGTAAGAGATTCTAAACAAAGCTTTAAGTTCTACTTACAAATCTCAGAACAAAAGTAATACATTAAGTGTTTATTGGGCAAACCAAACATGAACATTTGACCTGGATATGTAAGTTAAAGCTTTCTGCTAATGATCAGGGTTAACAAGTTGCAAGTATAACTCCGTTGAAGTAGTTGATTCTCTCAAAAGTGGTGAGTCTGACACATCCTGTTACACACAACCAGAAACCGCAGGAGTACATGCCCATGATAAAATATTTTGTTTTCACGCCATATAGAAACCATCATAGAATGGTTTGGGTTGGAAGGGACCTCCTGCCATGGGCAGGGACACCTTTCACTAGAGCAGGTTGCTCAGAGCCCCATCCAGCCTGGCCTTGAACACTTCCAGGGATGGGGCATCAAGAGCATTCCTGGGCAATCTGTTCCTGTGCCTCACTACTCTCACAGTAAAGGATTTATTCCTAATCCTTAATCTAATCCCCCCCTCTTCCAGTCTGAAGCCGTTCACCCTTGTCCTGTCACTATGTGCCCTTGTATAAAGCCCCTCTCCAGCTTTCGGTACTTCCCCAGCTTTTAAGGCACGACGGCCCCTCAGAGCTGCAATGAAATCATGCTGACGACACTTTCATTGTGCCATTTTTACACTACACCCATGTTACTCCACACTTATTCCCACAGAGGTTTTAAAGCACGAATTCCCGGGAATAACTTCTCTTAGAGATGCCACAAGGGAATGCAAGTGTAACTTAAAAGGGTTTCAACCAGGCTAACTTAAAATAGCAATCCCAAAGATCGGCATCTTAGGTAGACTATTCCATCTCTAATTCATCAGCAACTTTCTTCTGAAAAGTGAGAAAATCAGAATTTTCTTCCCTTTAGGTATTGCCAGCACTTCACGGCTGGTTAGTTACAAGCTTATACCCTCACATAGATTGCAACCAAGGCTGAGCTCAACAGGAAAAGTACAAGCAAGGGACAGAAATAACTGTCAACCCCCACCTTTGAATGGCTCACATCCATGAAATACCTTCTCTTGCAAATCAGACCTTGGGGAGGGAGAAGGGAAAGGGGCAGACATTACAGCAGCTTTCCAAGAGCCTTTGTCACTGAATAGGAATGTTGCTGACTTTGCAAGGCGATGGGATTCAGGGACTAGATGCTGTAGCACAACTGACAAACCCTTTCAGACCATTTCTAAGGAGCAAAGTCATTCATCAACAGAATGTACTTTAGGGCTGCTGCTGCTGTCCGTTGTTTAGAGATTTCAAATGAAGATTTCATTTTTTTTTTAATCATTCAAGTATTAAGACCTCAGCATGAGAATGAAGTGGCAAAGTTCAACAGCTTTGTTGTCATGCAGGAGGTTGAGTTAGGCAAGCAAAACACCTCTAAGCTATTAGACACAGAAAGGATTTATTGCCCTTTGAGGAATCACAGTCGTCTTGATATGACATAGATGTATCCAGCTTTCCTGACACTCCTGGGACACACTAGCCTTTTCAAAAAGATAAAATGCAAACACCTAGGTTTCTCTAGTACAGAAGACTGGCTCCTGCTTGTATTCCAAACACAACTTTGGAGTTTCCTGTAGGACAGAAATTTGAGTTGAATCAGCTGCGAGAAAGAGTTTGCTTAGAAGAACAAATAAAAAAAACCAAAAAAAAAAGGTAATTGAAAACTTAACGCAGTCTCCCACAGTACACAAGTATCACCACCACCCTTGCAAACAGGAAAAAAAATTCACCTGCCTGTCAATTAGGAGAAAGTGTAACATACCCTGAACAGCCTGGTGCACACACAGCCTTGATACAGTGCCAACAAATATTAAACCACAGCAAGTCTCTGGATGCATATTAGGCACACACTTAAACGACCCCCTTTTTGAAAGTTAAGAAAAATAAAATAATTGCTTCTAATTATTTTTAACACACATTCATAAATCATTGATATTTTACTTCATTTACATTTTATTGAGTGTACATCAGCACGCAGAGCATATTTATTTCAGAGGCATGTTGCTTCCTGCTGTCTTAGCTGACAGAATAGCATCAGGCATTATTATCTCTGTAGCATGGACTAAGGATAGCCTGTTGGCATATGTGAGTTGACTCTTCAGGTAAATAAGTAATAAAAATATTATCCTCACCTTAACAACTCCACTCATGCCAACCAGTTGTCCAGTGCCTGCAACTGCTGGGTGAAGTTGCTGCAAAACATTGGAGACACAAAAACTCCCCGAGCAGTACAAGTTATGTGCACAGCAAAGGAAGTGAGGACAGGACAATAATTAAAAAAAAACCAAACCCACAAACAAAAGAAAACAAACTACCCACAGCAATTTCAGCATCATCTGGAGAACCAGCATCATTTAAAAAGTCATAAGAACATTAAGAACATTAACAATAAGAACAATTCATTTAATGCAGTGATAACTTTATTGAAGGAAAAAAACAGCACTTGTGAGGGTTTCACTTCATTACAGAGAAAGGTTTAAGTCAGAACATGTTTATCAAAGTAGAAATCAAACTGTAAATACATAGAGAAAGCACATCAGTAAACAGAATCAGTAACAGCATAAAACATTGCAGAGAATTTCTGAGTTTGGTTTTTATTTTACAAAACGATTCCACAGCTGGTAAAAAATTTAGTGGTCACATTACAGTGAGGCACATGGTTTTAAGACAATAAACCATTTCTGTGCTTTCTCTCCAAAATGGTCAGTATTTGCTATGGTTGTAAACATCAGTATTTAAGACAAACGTGTTTAAACATCCTCCTCCTCAGTTTACAATAGCACAGTGATCTCACTTTCAGGAACATGATTAAGTACCAAAACAAAGCAAGAGCTGTTCTCAGAAAGTTAGAGGCACACACAGAGCCCAACACACTTTCCTTTTAAAAACGTGGTTTCTGAAAAGAATTTTACCTTGAGAAAATTCCTCCTTGGTTTTTGTAACAGCTCATGAACAATCTTATTACTGTAAATACTAAATGAGATGAAATTGTTCACATCATCAGTGTAGAACCATTTCAGATAGTACCAGTATTCATAACGGACTTCATCACATAAAACAGAGCAAAACCTTGAAGTAGTGAAAAAAAATCCCACGTTTCAATGTATAGAGTTTCAGTACTTTAGGAACAGACGACTACCACCCTCCCCATTTCCATTTCTAGTATAGCTGGAAAGTCAGCTGATCCAGGATATACAGATTTCCTGCTAGAACTGTACGCTAAGGCTGCTTGGTTGAGGTTACATGATCTGTACTGCAAAAAGTGAAAAAAGTAGACAAGTTGGTCAACAGTGAGGCTGGGCAAAAAGCACTTCCTGGTAGAACACCAAATCCTACTGACATGGGCACCAACATCAAACAAGTTTCCTTAGGGACCTCAGCCTAAGGTTAAGTGCTGTAGTTAAGTGCTGTAGGCAACTGAGCAAGGACTTGGGGAAGGAAGTAGCTTTGTGATTTATACCACAAATGTCTCTATTTGCAGTAGAGTGCACACAATAAACATTTCTGCCCTGAAGGACAGTGACATAGAAAGCTTCAGAAATGTCCGCCATGCGTCCTGCCAAGCAGATAACCAAAGCTGATGATACCAAAACGTAACACAAAGTAGGTTTAATGACCAAAAAAAATAGTATAATGGTATAAACTAATTCAGATTGAAAACTACTCAAGAGGGAATATTCATGTAGTTTACTCCCTGGTTATGTAAAAATCATATATAATAAAGTACTTCAATAAAGTGGAAATTTCTTTTGCTCTTAAATTTGCCAACAGCCTCAACACAACTACTTAAAAGTGAGTAGGAATCCAAAGAGTTTTGTTCTGGGAGAGTAATTTTAAACCAAAACTGCTTGTAGATGAAGTGACAAACCCTGAGTACGTTTCACATATTGGCAAGAATATGGCAAGTCTCTCCTACTGTCTCATGTACCCAGGAACAGAATACAACACCAAAGGGCAACATAAGCCCCAGCGGCACTCTGGTGATCCTTGTGTCCTTGCCATCTCCCCTTGGGTTCCCTTCCTGTAAGGGCATGATTTCTTATGTGTTGTGCAGTCAAATGAAGATTTGTTCTTCTCTCTTACTGAATAAAAGGCTGTGAAGCTGGACTTACAGTTATAAACTGAGAGGAGAGGGGGAAAGGAAAAAAATCCATTTTTGTGCTATCTACTGGTATCTTCAGAATTTTCCTACTTCTAACTGGCTGTATTCAAAAGACACAAGGTTCTAGGTAGCTACTTTGCAAGTTGAAAAACTAACATTCAACATACCCAATTCTACTATTCTTCCAGAAGAACTGCCAGAGAGTCAGGCTACCAGAACTCTGCCCAAGCTAGCCAAGGAATAAGCAAAAGGCTTTTATTCCTAATCTGAAGTAATCAAAAAGAGAACCCCAGAAGTCAAATTCCATTATTGTGGCTGCTGAACTTGGAATGATGATTGGAGCTAACATAACTTTTTTGGAGAGGGGAAGGAGAAACAATGGATACTGTGCTTGTAACTTTTTCCAGGACATTCAGAGATGCTAAAATTAAAGGAATATTGGAATGTAAAAGGCATTAGGGTTGCATTTCAATTTCTCTTATACAAAGGAATTCTGTAAACATTATCAAAGTCCCAACAAAAGACTGACATAGGTCCTTCGACAGATGTAAATTAGGCTTTGAACTTAGTCCCTGATAAAAAAAAGACACACATCTGTTTAGACACTTGTCTTAGATGAGCCAGGGAAAGGAAGAATCAGTTTTCTTTAATTCCCAATCTCTCTTGGACATTTAACCAAACCTTCTTTTCAAGAAGAGTCAACAGAGTTATTTCAACACTAACTTCTAAATCCTAGGAGATAAAAAAAGCACCAGGACATAGCACTTGAACCTATATAACTGATTCCTCCCAATATCAGTGCCATCTTTCCAAGGTGGCATTTTCCATTCCAGTGCCTTTGCAACAGTAATTCTGGCCACCTGGAATCCACAGAATGCTTGTCAAAATCTCCCTTTCATACCATCAGCAAAAGGGAATCTTTAATTTCTTTTTTTAGAGGATCCTAACAGCTGGATGGTACTGAGCTTTACAAATTACCAGAAGGATACTTAAATTTAAGACTTTGGATTAACTAATTTCTTAGTAACTTTCTGGGAGCCATAGAAGATTTGCCTTCACTGTGAGCTTATACTTTACTGCCAAGTAGATCTAAGTTTTTCCTACAATAAAATCTTTGTGGTACAAGTCAGGGATACACTTGCCATGCAAACAAAATGCTCTTAAACAAATAAACTCTTGGTAGATTGAGGAAGAGATGCTGTAGTTCCCACTAGAGTGCACTGGAGAATCATCATCTTAAACACTGGCTCCAGCAAGACAGTTTGGTAAAAGGAAAGGGGAAAGCAGTTAAACACCATCTCACACAGCAGAAGCAGGAAGCTGTGCTCAGATATTAAACTGACCACTGCAATGCTGTGGGAGTAAATGATTACACGTAGCTCAGAAGATAAAGAGAACAGAGAGTGGCCTTGGAATTTGGATATGGACTGCTCAGCACTTGTTTGGAGCTGGCAGCAGGACTGTTTCACACCTTCCTTGCTACCACAGCCAACAGAATATTGTGCTTTCTCCTCCATGCAGAGAAGTTCACTGGTGTGTGCAAGAGTTTTAGCAGAAAGAAAACTGATTCCACTTATAAAGAAACAAAGAGAAATGTTGGAGTTTTAACTTATTTACAAGTTCAGAAGAAAATGTCTTCTCCCTGACACAGCCCACTTCTACCTTATGACAGTCTGTCCTTTGAGAAAAGACATACATAGATTCCCTTATTGCTTGCCTACCATGCCCTTTGCGTTGCTCTTATGCTACAGCTGGAGGAGAAGAGAAGCACTTCACTTCATGTGAAAAATGTCAGCTTCCTACCTTGCAACCACAAGCAAGGAAAAGAACTCAGGTTCCTGGTGGCTGAAAACATAAATGGACCTTATTTTACGAGTACTTTTCCTACAGGTACAAGTTTTTTCAGATGAAAATGTCCCTTTCATGTATTTTTAAGGGAAGACTATCAGCATAGACTGAGAATTAAATACTTCATTAAAGATGCAAACATTTCATGGTTAGTCCACAACCACATTTGACTTTAGAATTACATATTTTAGAAGTCTCATAAACCTGAAAGTTTGTAAGAGAGACAGGAAAAGAAAGAATACCAATATTCCATTATCCAAGGCAAACAGTGCAAAGATTAAGTGGCATAAGGCTATTTAAAAAAATCCCAAGTTGTTGGTAAAAAATCAATTTTCAACACTGGAACTGGCACAGTCCCATCAGAGCCAAAGTCTTCACTTTACAGACTTCACATATTACTTTGAAACTTTTGCAAAACCAAGTGCATGAATTTATGCAAGAATCATCATAACAAATTGTGGACTTCTGCCAGACTGAATTTCATTTGATCACAAGCCCCCTGTCCCACAGACACCATTGCTTACAAACCCAAGCAATTGCAGACGCTGGGTGTAACACAAGGAGCTTCTAACAAGCAGCTGAAAGGCACGTGTTCAAGACAGAAGGAGGAAACTACACAACACGGTGATCTCAATGCAGTTCTACCTAGAACTTCCTAGAACTTTGTGAAGCATCCAGTATTCCTTTTAGGATAGACAGACTGAAACACATTTCTTCACAGCATCCCTACAGGCAGGACAAAGAAAAAAACACAAGAGAGTCAGAGTTAGCTACATTATTTGGTAAGAGTCATTCCATGCTGCTACCCCTCTGGCACTGAGGACTGGAGAGATCAGATGACCATGAATTAATTGCATTCATGTGATTTGCATGACTACACAACTGCCTTAGAGACAAGCAGGTCTGCTCAGTGCCCACCTGCTGTGGAAGTGACACCTGCAAGTCTGCACTGAGGCAGTGCACTGCAATAGGGGGGGGCGGGAGAGAGAACTGTGCTCGCACAGAACAGTGCTCATGGGGGAGAACAGGACAAAAGGGACACAGAAGAATACACTTGTCTAGTAGCATTTTGGACCAACATTCAGGCATTCCAAAGGCAAGCCTTATGCTCAGCATTTGGTCAGCAGGCTTACATATTTCTATGGCAAGCCCTCTCATTTTCTCCATTTGTGTTCTTCCACCGGAGAAGATGCTTATTTTCATTTTCAGATTTAACTACTTGTATTTCCTGCACGATGGAAAACCTTCTAAAGCTACACATTACAATGCTTCTCTAAACTAGTCTTCTGTATGATTAAACCTCAAAATGACAAAAAGTAAGAGACTAGGAAAGCTTACCTTGCATATGGTATGAAGGAAATGCTGTACCTAAGAAGAAAGATTTTGAAAGTTACTTTTCATGACAGATTTTATTAGAGTCACAAACAAGAACAACCCCTCTGATATTCTAAACTGCAAGTTACATAACCAAAATGAAGCTTTGAGTTTGTGAGTAACAGGAAGGAGTATCCTTGCAAACCATCTTAGCCCAGCCAGGGTATGAAACACCATGGCAAAAGAGGGGCGTATGTTGTGAAAGCATTTCAAACACAGCTTTCCTGCATCCAGTATTCTTCATGCTCCAACACCTACAGGTAGATTAGTGTTGATTAGAAGATTAGTACTGAGGGCTGGCTAGGTGTCCATATCAGTTTGTGCACTCCTTTGGCGACCTTGCACAGACAATATGTTAACATGAAGAACATTGACAATTTGATTGGCATAAGTGGGTCTCTGAAGACAAATTCAGGAGAGTGTAAAAGAGGAATACCAGATAGTAGGCAACAAATTGATTTAAAAGGGAAAGAAAAAAACCCAGCTCAGTTCAAGATCAGAGAAACCAAAGGAACTTCCTCTAGAAATGGAGCCCTGAGCTCTGTCCCCAAAGCCTCTGCAGTGGTGTGAGAGACCAAGAAGTGGGAGCAGGTCAGCTCCTCACTGACGCATTGTCTTGAATCTAAGGGATTAACAAGGTAAAAATTTTTCTTCCACCTAACTCAACATCAAAATCCACTCACAATTCAGCTACTGATGTCAGGTGCAACAGAGAATGGAGTGTGTAGGGAGGAAATCACTCACCATGCCATGGCAAAAAACTGTAAGATGCAGAAAAGCAGCGCGAGTCCTGCCTTATGCCACTGGAGGGAACAGGAGAGACGAGGGGGGAAGAAACACAGCAGAGACAATTGTGTAAGAATCTTACTTGTAAAATACACTCCAGTTATATCAAATCCAGTTATATATACATACAGGACTCCAGTACTCACCCAGAAAGCAGAACACAGTGTTAGTATGAGGCACAACTGGAAGAAAACAAATTATTTTAATTAAAAATAGAAAACAACTCCGGTTTCTATAGATATTGCGACACTGTAATGGGGTCCTTCACAGAGACAGAAATAAATTACATAATTTCAGTTTTATACAATCCTGCATCATAAGAGTTCCTCTTATTTAAAAGTCCATTGTATTTTAAATGCTCTTGCTATTACATTTCTGAAGTGAATTAAAGCAATTAGGAAATGTCAGCCTGGTATCTCCAGAAAAGGATTTTATGGCTGCAAAGGAACAAGAGGAAGATGTTCCTGCAGCTTTTTTGCAGGTTCCTACTCCATCCCACACACTTCTTGGTGGCACAGGCACACACCACATTTCATCATTTTTCCTAAGTAAAACTTTTGAAATACTTTTCAGTTACCACTCTTAAGTCGTTCTGCTTCTGCACAGTTCCTAGTGATTACATGGTTACCACAGGACTGAAGTTATGTCATTATTTAAAAGCTCAGCAATTAAAACTAGGCTACACTTTCAAAAACTTTGGGCTATTGCTCTGTAGCTCTCCTGTGTATATGTTAAAGTAGGATGAAAGTCATTCAAACCAGCACTTTTTCTGTTTTCAGAGTGTGCACTGTGTCTTCCTTTCTTTACTACAGGTAAAATCTTGGGGGTTAGTAGGAAAATCTTCTGCTTTAACCCTCAGTTTTAACAGAAGCCTCCTATTAGTTTCCATTTTCAATTTAAGACATGAGAGCTCATTTCTTTATGATAGATGTTGATGAAGGAAGATGAATTATCAGCATCTAACAGCCTTTAGATACACATGTACCATTGTGCTATAGCGATTATAATGTGCATTCTTCTGTTGGAATGGAAAAAAAAAAAAAAAAGTATAGTATTGCATATTCAGACACTAAGACATGCATTACCAAATAAATCATACACTTGAGCTCAACCAGTACTGACAATAAATGCAGTTCTTCCATTAGTTTTAAGGTGATGATTTGTATATTGGTCTAAATACTGCATCATATGTCTAATGACTGGCTTTATCCCAGTGAACAACATTCCAGGAATTCTGACTCCAGGCATCCTGAATGTATACAAAACACACACACACACACACACACACCACACAGTAGCTTCTTGCTTGGATCTGCAAGTATACACAGTCAATTTCTCAAGCTCTGCAGCATCTCTGGATGTGTAAAGAGAAATTGGGAAGTGCTGATGCCAAGCAAACACTCTGAAGACATTCAGACTGAAAACAGGAGTTTCATGCAAGTTTTAAACCACCTTTGAACTTTTTCACTTGCCAGGAGAAAATGGGAAAGTTGCAGAGACAAAAAACACCATGTAATTTAAAGAACAGTCAGTCTGAATCTTAGCAGCAACTTTCAGACACAGAAACAGACACAGCACAAGGTTTACTATAATTTCCATCTTCTGAAAATAAAATAATTCCAAGAGTGACTCCACTGAATGTTGAATTTGCAATTTCTATCATACAAGTTTCAAAACCTGAAGTTATCGGCCAGCTGAGATGATCCCTAATGCAAGGTGACCAAGGCACACAGTTTCCCCAGCTGCTTTGTCACAAGGAGATGATTTTATCCAAGTAGAAATACCTACACAGCTCTTTCAAGGCAATCAGATAGAATATAAAAAGATAATATTATGCAAAATAAAGTATCTATCAACATCCATAGGACAACTTTAGGAAAACTAGGTTCCCATCGTTCATTTCTTAGGCAACAGGTAAATATGATGTTGTGACCACAAGCACTCTAAAAAAACCACGTGTATGTTTCACACACACCAGCCACAGATCCTTAATGCTCATTCAGCAAAACAACCTGGCTTCAGCTCAGTCCTGTCTAACAGAGAGCTGCTTTTCTGATGCTACACTTACCTTTCCACCACAGCAGATGCGCAGTGTTTGACATTTTAAGAAAAGACAAAAAACCACAAATCAAAAAACCACCCCCAGACACATCCTGAGACATAGCTGGGTAAGTGGATATGAAAGGACTTCACAATGAAAATTGTTGCCAGGTCTGTACGAGTTAAAAGCGACTCCTTGGATACTTACTAGCATAACAATAGTAGCAATCAAACGTGTAGGCTCAAACATCCGCTTCAATTGTTTCATTGGTCCCATAAGAAACATAGTGCTGTGAAAAACAAGTCGAGATGAACACGGAAATGAGAAAGGCAAAAGTAAAACTCGGCGAGATTAAACTGTCTGCAGCCATAGGGGCATCAGTACACTACGTTGTTATGGCAATCAGTGTCGCATAACAAAAGAAATGGGAGTATACAATGAGACAAAATCCATTCCTGCTTTTCTGTGTGCAAAGTATTTACAATTTTATTCACACTTGTTCAGTTAAAAATAACATAAACAGAGCAGAACTATCAAGTTAGAAGCAGAGGTCAAGGTCAGCTCCAATCAGATCATCCTTGACAGATGCATTTCTAACTTGCTTTTCAAAAATGCTTTTTAACTCTGCTTTTTCAAGAACACCATCCACAGGGGCTCTGCATGGACTGCCAGGTAATCCAGTTCAATTCCTCTACATAAAGGACTGTTTTCAGGCCTGGATCCATTCTCTGATCCCTTACCAGATCTGCAGCCTCTTTTGGAGCCCTGGTGATGGACACTGGATGAATTGTACAGGTAAAAGTTTTATCTAAAGTGTTATTTCTGTCTCATATACTCTATTATTCTGCCTCATTAGCATATCACTTCCAATTCCATTATTTATGCTTTCTTGCATCATGCTAAATTTCCACAAACACAGAAAGTTGGGCCTGTCATAGAGTATGTAGGGCTTAGCTTCAGGAACCTCGATGGCCAGGAAGTCTTACCACATATGCTTGCCCTGACAGACTGCCCCAAACATATTCACCAAAACACACAGAACATTTCCAAATGCAAAACAGAGAAGAATTATTTTTATCTGGGGGAGGAGGAACCAACAAAATCAAAAAACCTCAATGGTCACAGCATGAGTGTGATTTTTGTTTACTGATGAGCAACTTTTACCTTGAATGCATTGCTAATAACAATATACAAAATTAAAATTTTCTTTACCATTTCAGGGCACTACTAGGGAAATGCTGTTCTGTGAAATTCAACAAGAAACTTATCTACAAAAGCAAATCTTCTCTTGCAAATGCAACAGTTTCTACCACTCATGCACTATCATTCTGCTTCTGTTTCTCATCTGTACTAGGGAAATATATAAAGATATATAAAGATTGTTACCTCCCAATAGATGCAATATTCCCCAGGGTATAAAACACTGCAAAGAGTACCAGCCCTTTCTTTGGTATCCATAGCAGACAACTACCCTAAAAAGGAACATTTAGAGAAAGGGGGGGGGGGGGAAATTAACAGGTTTTAAATTGAAACAAATAAATATATCAAGAAGTGTCACAACACAAAAGAAATCTTAGGAAAACTTCAAGCACAATCACGCATGTACTGGGATTCTTGTTAAGAGTCAGTGTATTGCATCTAACTGGAACTGAGTCACACGTCTCCGCAGAGACTCGGAAAAATCAAGCAACAACACAGCAAGGCTGTAATTATCAGGGCTCCTGAAACTCAAATATTGGGGAGATCTGGCAAAAAAGTCCTTACCAAGATCGAGCACAGGCATCCAATCGCAAAACACGCAATGAAGCCTTTCACTCGGGTGCCCCAACCTAACGAAGTCGCATCGATAACCTGCAAACGAGGAGGAAAACAAAAGCGAAACTTGTTTACTTGTAGCTCTTGCCTCCTACCGAGCACGAAAACTTCCTCTCAGACGCTGCGCGTGTCCTGTTCAGGCACCCGCTGTGCGTCCCGCGGGGAGCGGGGGATGCCGAGGCACCGGGACGCGCGGGACCAGCGCTGACGGAGCCCACGCGGGACCGCCCGCCCACGCCACCGGCGCCTTCTCCGCGGGGGCTGCTCCGCCACGGCGCCGAACGCACCGGGGAGGGGTGGCCGGGTCCCCCGCCCGGGAGCGGGCAGGGAGCGGCAGCGCAGCACTACCTCGGCCAGGCCGCTCGGCTCCTCCGCGTCGCGGCCGCTCAGCACCCGCTTCAGCTTGTCCATGGCTCCACACCCCGCCCGCCCGGCCGCCCGCCCGGCCGGAATGTCCTGCCCTTCCCTGCTCTTCCCTTCCCTCCCCAGCGACTACCAACCCCGGCAGCCACCGCGCCCACCTGCGCGCCGCAGGTAGGGTAAGGCCGGCGGGGCGGCGCGCAGGCTGCCGGGGGATGTAGTGCGGATGTGTATGGATCCTATCTCCTCCCAGCACTTTCCAATCTTTTGCTACTTGGCAGTAGCAAAACTCATTTTATAGTCAGTGAAGTTTCATTTTGATCCCACCACTGTGGCTCTTCGACCGCTCACTTTATTTTCGTAAGGAGCCGAGCAGTCTCTTGCCAGACAAAGGTATGTGGATGCAATGTCCTAGTAGCAGCCAAAATTAAGCATCACAAGTAGCTATTCCAGTTTATTTTGCTCAGTTAAAAACAGAACTATAAAATGTTTGGTACGTTTTATTTAGCAACATACAAGGAACAATATAAACTGCCACATTAAACTCGACACAAAACAGCTGGAGAAACACCCCACTCCCTCCCCCCTGAAGTTATTTACTCAAAGTGATACTTTTCTGTGGAAATTTTGTGCCAGAGAGCTTGCTGTATGCCAGTTTATACTGCTGCTTCTTGGTAATCTGCGCGGTGTAAGAAAGTGCTCCAATTCTGAACTTGTTGTAACTGTAACTTCCTAAACGTGTTCTTGTGATTTCCCCAACACCTGTGTTCCACTGAAATGCACAGCAGCCTCTAGGATAGATGGATAGCATGTATCTATAGAGTCAGGATACAAGTCCATTCCATAAAACTTTACCAACGGGTCACAAATTAGGATGTAGGTTGGACAAGAGAAAATACACAGTATAAGCTAAGCATGCAAAGTGCCCTTTCCACTGTTCCCTCTCCACTCTGTGGCTTTCCCCCCACACTCTATTTCAGCCTAAAGTCAGCATCACTGACCAAACCCAAATCACAGTTTGAATAAACAAATGCAGATATCATTTCCTTCATGCCAGTACTACATGAGCTCTGCTCTCAGTCATGCCAGCTTTAAAGTGTGTTTTTATAAGCTTTAAGGCATGTAAACTAATATATGCTTAGAGTAAAAGAAGTGCCATGATTTACTTCTACCAGGAAAATATCTCTTCACCCCCATTGGTTGTTCCCTTCCTTTTCACTCTTTCTTCACTTCCTCTATTACTGGAGTGGACCCAAATAATCTATTACCAAATGGATTTTGATCTCTTCCATGCTGCATTCATATGCAGTCCCCTTCTTCATCCTGACACTGAAATCTTTACGAAACAAGGGCAGGAAGATGAAAAAAAGCCAACAGAATTTAGAACTCTGATGGGGAACATAGAAGACCTCGCTTCTATTTCAAAGTGGACATAAATTCACCTAGATGACATCTGATGATTATCTCATAATTATCACAGCTGATAACTTCTTTCAGAAACTGTTTCACTTCAGTTCTCTTCACTCATACTATGGATCATAAGACTTTTTTGCAGTAATCCTTTCCAAAGGATTCCAAAGATAAGGCTGAAGGTGTATTCAGAAAAAAAATATTCTAATCAATAACTTTGTACAAACTAATCCTCACAGTTCCTCTGTGAGGTAGGCATATAATAACTCTCATTTTTATATAGAAGGAATGGAGGCACAGAGAAATGTCCTCCCCACAGTTAGAGTAAATCAGTGACACAGGAAAAACTGCAGTTGGTTCTTGCCTTTCCACCTGCTGTAGAATTCACTAGACCAGGCAGCCTCAAATAAAAGTGAAATTAGTGTGTTATTTGTTTTCACTAAGGAAACAGTCACTTAGACGGCAATAAACTTTTTCCCCCCCTAAAAACCTCAGGGTCTTCTCTACATGAAAACCACTTCACAAAAGATCTGGTTAAATACTAGGTTTTGTGGTGGGTTGCTTCTAGTAAGCCATGCAGTGTAGAATACAAAGACTGTTAAACAAAAACCCCAAAACATCAGAATGTGTACATGTTCTTATATGCAAGCACCTTGCAGCACAAGGCCTGCTTTTCACTGCAGTTACTTGCTTCATGCACTGAGTGTCAGCAGCAAACCCAGATAAGCCTGCTTAGCTGCCTCATTCTTAGGCCAAACCAGTAAGATACTGCAGGATTTCCAAAAGCAATACAAATATTTAAGTTTCATCTACAGAGTGTTGACACCATGACTATACATGTGATCACACTTATATTAACATGAGAACTTAGAAGGATTTTAAAATAAACCAAAATGATGTATCTGGAATACATGTTAGCATCCTTCTAAAGGCCATACAGGATCTTCTTTCTCAAACTGCAGATACCAGCATCCTTTAGGGATCAGACTTTCCCAGTCTTAAGCCCCTCTGCAGTTTGGCAATTTGGCAGTCAGGGCAGTAGAACCATTCCATGTGGGCACATCCAAAAGATGGCCAGTGCAGGGCAATGCCCTTCCAGCATTGTACATGACTGGAGCAGCACAGGGACCCCAAGTGAGAGTCCCAAAGCTGCCCAGAGAACTCCAGCTGGCATTAGATTAAACCAGCACTTATGAAGACTTACCAGTGTCTCTCTTCTTAACCTCCAGCTCTCCTCCTGCTCTGGAGTTAATGCCTCACAATTAATTTTACCTTTATATAGTGTCAAACAAATGTATTTTTTTCCCTATACTTAAGCCTATCCTCAGATGAAATGTATATTCTTAGGTGAGACTCCGGATCAAAAACTATAAAAAGTAACTTTGTTGGTTATCAGCTCACAGTAGGGGAAGCCAAGCAAAATGGGTAGTTTAGGACTGACAGACCAAAATAAATGCAGAGGAATCTTTACCTTCTTTTTTTTACTATGGATTATTTCTCAATAAAAATAAAATCATGCCAGTTTTACAACTCTGGTAGTTTCTTAGTATCTGAAGCAGCAGTAACAAAATCTTCGTAGAAGTGTTAGTGGATGGGGGTCCAGACAACACTCCTGCCTGCTTGGTGAACTAAACAGAACCCAGACTCCCAATAGTCATTTCTCCAATGCTGTTGAAAATTGTAACTCACCACCAGTCTATCACCAACTCCAGATACAGGTTAAAAAAAATCCAAACAAAAGACAGCATTAGCAAAACCTGCTTGAAATGTTTTCTCTCAAGGCTACAGAAAAATTAGCCAAATTCTTCATTCCACTAGTAGTGAAACGCCCCCCATGACAACAATTATGATCACATTATCTCCAGTCTACTTCAAGTCCATATAAAGTCACATTTATTTAGACTTAGCACATGTGGTTTCCAGTGATGTTTCAGGTTTAGGCTCCAGCTTCTCTGGGAATTCTAGTTTTTCACAGATTGTCTCCTTTATGGGTAGATACTGAGAGATCTCATTAGGTTCCGTGAACAGGGAAGGTGGAACATTCTAAAAAGCAAAAATTTTGCATGAAACAAGTGAAAGAAAAGAGGGCACCAAAAAAAGTATTCCAACCCCAAACTTCTACAGACAATTAATTTATAATTTACTTAATATAAACACCACTACAGGCAAACTTTTTAAAGGCAAAGGAAAAATAAGAGAGAAGGAAAGGTACAAGAAAATGAATGTTCAGGCATTGGGTCAAGAATAAAAATCAACAGCTGCAGCTCCAAATGTGCCACAAATTATTCTGAGCCATTACTAGAGTTATAAGGTGACGTATTAACCTCAAATATTTGAGAAAAACAGAAAGAGTCTATTACCAAACAGATCTTAATCCCTAATACTGCTTGAAAGCACGCAACCAGCCATGAAATTTAATATCATGGGACATGGAGTACTTGATTTTTCAGCTGAACAGCTCTATGAAAAAATAAAATAATAAAAACATTTTATTAACTCAATAGTAAAAAAAGCGACCCAATCTCGTATCTTGTCATGTGATCTGAGCATTTACAAAATCCAAATCTGCCCTAAAATCACTAAAACAAATGCTGCATAAGCAGGAAGAATTTTCCTCTGTATTAATTCCAATCCTTATAAACAAAGACTTAGAGACACAGTATTTTCTATGCCGACCATAAAACTAAAAAGCAGACAGAAGAAAAATGAAGTTTTAAAAATGCAGTACCTTTAAACTTGATATTTTGCTTTCTCTGGACGTGTATTCTCGCAACATGTAGGTCTTGTCAGCCTAATTGAAAAAAATGATCATCTGGTATCAGTACAAACTAAGCATTTAAAATACACTGAATTTAATAAGCATTGGAACTTGGTTGACCACATATTTTCACCTAGGAGAAGAAATGTACATTCAAATTCATGAAGACAGATGATAACAATGATGTTGGGTTTTTTTTCCAAAAACCACCTGTGTGCATGCTTCAAAAAAAATTCTATGACTGAATATGCTTGTTAATTTCTTCTCAGCTAGAACTCATGTATCTACACAGAATTACCAAACCACAAATCTTAACATCCTGTATTATTTATGAGATACCAGAACTGTACTATGGACAGTTATTTGCAAGCTAACACTTGCAGTCTAATTCTATTAGATAAGACAAAAATAACATACTTGGAGACAAGACAGTATTGAACTCTTCACTGTTGCCTATTTTTTCTCCTGTACTTCCTTCTCTAATCTGTGTCTGCCAAATGTATTTAAATGATTACACCACATGAGGGGTAGCCTACTCTGCTCTTACAACATCTAGTCCCACGGTATCCAGCACTTGGCTGCTAGCTCAGCACCACCACAACAATAAAATACACTGGCAAGTTTTTATGCCCCCAAACATCAGTATCAAATTACAGAAATATCACCAGG
This sequence comes from Picathartes gymnocephalus, assembly GCA_013390045.1. Lineage (NCBI taxonomy): Eukaryota > Metazoa > Chordata > Aves > Passeriformes > Picathartidae > Picathartes > Picathartes gymnocephalus. The sequence goes on from WEKY01040975.1 coordinate 101,917, forward strand.
TCACTGGAAGTAACATGGCAAGGGAACCTCTGTGAAATAGTCATGATGGAAAGTAAAGGTTTACCTCATGATGAAGCCTTGTATCATTCATCCTGATGAGTACCCCATCCACTCGCAAGAAGAACCTCAGCAGCACAAAAAAGCTGGAAGGCATCACTCTCTGCAAAAATAAAGATGGCCCAGTCAGCACATTACAAAGGCTTACTTACTTTAGGCATGTACTTGTCTACATCAGATACTCACAACGGAAGACAGTATGAGAAGTTTTCAAGAATGAAGTCAAAATTTGGGCTGTTGATATGCTACAGCTATGGCTGGCCAGGGGGGCAGATAGCGTCTCAAAGAACTATTGGGCAGGATACAGAAGGAGGGAAAAGATTGTCCCCTGGAGCAAATGACAGATGACAAAGGTTTCAAGACAACACCATTTCCCACTAAGATCATGTTTCTAAGAGCAAGGATGAAGAACTTTGTGCTTCTGGGATTTAAAGTTTAAATCCCAGAAGGAACAACATGTAAAAAGCAGCTGTGTTTTGCATTTATGAGCCAAATGAGTCCACAGGTATCTTTTATACACCTCCCAATACTTACTACTTTCACACTCAAACTTGATACTCCATGATCATGGAGTTCATCTTCAAACAAGAGTACTTCTTCAAAAAACATAATTTGTTCCCTGGCTTTCAATTTCTCTGTATTTATGTGTTCTGTTGTAGGAACAACCTAAAGAAAAATATTAAGAACAGTTAGCACATTAATTTGTAGCCAAACTACACAAAGTTTGTCCTGATATTTTGAATTCCACAGTTCTAGAAAGGAAAAAACTTCCAGGGCACTAAGTTTGAGACACCCCAAATGTCTAAGAGAAAAAGTTAAAATCAAAAGTTTCCAAGAGTTTCTTCTTGGAAATAAACATCAAGCAAAAGCAAAAACTAAGAGTGGAAAATTCTGAATAAACTTCTCTCTGGGTACAGGCTCAGTAGGGTTTCAGCTGCAAACAATTCTGCTCACTTTCTTACAAAACATTTGAAGATGTCTTGTGTTTAACATAGGTATGAGAAGTTCAGGTTTATAAACAGATTTCCATGCATTTAGCATCTCTAGCCCACTACACACCTTGGAAAGGATTCTACTAAAGCCTTGCCATGGAAATCAAGTACCTGTATGTTTTCCATCTCGTGGTCTCCACAGACACTTCTGGTGTCTAAAGACTATGGACCAACATTGTTTATTTCTATGCTGTACTTTTAACTCCAGCACAACTCAAATGATCTCTAACTAAAGTGATTCAAGTGAAATTAATACAGATTATCTGCTTAGTAGCAAGCAACCTGTATGCAGTAAAGAGAAGCTGGGAACTTCAGTCTTATTTTCACAAAAATAAAGACATGGGAAGGTCCTGTGAGTGGAAATATGAGGTGTTACTGAGTTACTGCTGCAGAAAAACATAAGGCCATTGACAGCAGCCAGGTCAGAAAGCAGACAAACATGCAAGCAGCAAAGCATGAAGGTACTACAGAATGACACAGCTGACAGTTCTGCTGTATGTGAGCAGCTCGGGGCCAGAGGGGCCCCCAGCAAGAGCTGAAGCCTCCCATGTGTTTTAATCCTAAAACACTTTAAGATGCCGCCCACTCCCATTATTAAAATAAGCCATGATTTGATTAGGATAAAATCATGAGCTGAGAGACAAGAGAAGCCCAAATTACACTTTGAAATCAGGAATTATGAAGGACAAAAGATTTTACAGAAGCCTACTGAAAGGTAAACGACAGCTTTAAAAAAAAAGCTTGACTGAAGCAAGAGGCAGTTAGCAATGAACAAGAAGAAAATTATTACCTTTAATGTTGCAGTATCTCCCAGCAAAGTTCCTTTGTAATCTGTTGTGTAAGTCCAGTCATATGGCTTGACAACTTCCTTACTGTGCTCAGTCTCACTCCTCAACAGTGAAAGAGAAAACAGCTTTGCAGTAATTGCTTTGCAGCAATTCTCAAAAAATTACAGACTCACATAAGACTGTGCATTAGAATTCCCACACTGCTTCTAAAGAAAAACAGCAGCATTGTCTGAGCTGCAATTACAATGTCAAGACTTAATCATGGTTTCACATCTGTTTCCATAATAACTTTGAAAACAAATACGAGAATTCTCCCTCTATCTCAGTTCTATGACTCAAAATAAAGATTTTCATGCAGTATTGCTGAAAATTTTGTATTTCAAGATCAATTTTTCTTTAAGTAGAAAGTAATCTATTGACAACATCCAGCAATCATTAACACTTAAGCAATTTGCCTTAGTTTTCACGACAACTTTGCTTTCTTTCTGTGATTTCCAGGTGCTCTACAACTAATCCAGTTTGGTAAATACTAAGCACTATAATTAGTTCTCATGCATGGTAATTGTTTCGCTTTATTCCTAAGGCTAAGATTTTGAACATGTACAGCACTTTGCAACACCACACAATACAGTTCTGTAACGCTCGAGGCCCTATGAATTTGAATAAACAGGAACAGCATCAAGTCATGTTAAACTTGAAGTTTACCTTAAGAAAGCCATGACACAGCTGAAAAATACAGCTGACCCCATTTACAGAAAGGATGATGGCAGCAAGGAAAAGCAAAGTGCCTTGTGTGATCACATGCTCCAAAAGCAACATGGTCCTCAAGAGCTCAGTTTGTTCCTTTAACTACTGTATGACAGTTTCATATACAACACACCAGTACTTGCCCACTGGTGATAAAATACTGTACCTGCTCTCTTGCCACTCCTCTGCACATGCGACTTTGATCATACCTTGGCAATTATTGACACATTTTAAAGCATCTGTAGCATTGAACTCAATTCCAAAACCATGGTCATGCTGTATTCTTAGGACATTGTCTCCAAACATCATCTCTGGCAGGGAAGGCATGTGTAATTCATCAGCCAACCTGCAGAGGAAAATAGAAGAGACATCAGTCAGCTACAACTCAGTGAAAGCAGTCCTTGTTTTGGAGTAAGGATTCTTTAGACCATGATAACTTAGGAGACACATCATCAATATGTTGTGCAAGACTTTGTTGTTTTCCCAGGCTAATCATTTCACCTGAAATGCAGAGTCACTGATCTGAAGTAACTTTTCCACCACAAAAGTATTCCTAAAACATTCCTTCTCCATCAGGCTCAGACAAAATTCTCACACATGAGGAATCGAGAGTATTTGAGAAGCATGTAGAAGCAATTTTCAACCTGTGCTAGCAAATCCCTGGATGGTCAACGGACCAACTTCATTAGGTGCTCAAGCAAACTTTTAGGAACAAGGACTCATCATCGGCAAGCTTGAATTCACTACACAGTGGTCCATACCTCCAAATTTAGAAGCCTACAAAAAAGATCTTAAGACAACCCTGGCAGAATATGTAAAAACAGCAGAAGACACTACTGTGCTCTATTACTTTTTCAAGCTGGTAGAAGACACGTACTGGTATTTACAACTTTAAGCAGAAAAGCCCCAGCCAAAGCCGCAGACCCAGCTGAACAAGGTACTGCATGAAACAGGTAAGCACTATCCCTGCAGAAGATCCCAAAGCATCCTATTTCACATCTTGTTTTACATCAGTCTGTATGTTTAGTTAAACTTACGTACACATATACTATATATAAATAGGCACAAACCCCAACACCTGATATACCCTCTGACCTTCATTACCAAAAGGCTTCCTAAATTCTTTTCTTCCCTACCTACTTGCCTTACCAAGATCAAAAAGGAATACATGACATCTGGAAAGAAGAAAGCTTTAGGAAATACAGTCATTTGAATGAGGGGAGGGAGAAGAGTGTCCTAATCATAATGTTCACATTGACAACAAGTCATTCCTGAACAAAAGTGGTTATATCTTAACCCTGCAAAAAACCAGTATGTTAACCTAACTAAAATAAAAATAGCAAATTCACAGACCTAAGAATAAGATCCTATGTTTTTCACAGAGAAGGCAGAATAACATTAAGAACTTTTCCATTTCATCAAGCGTAGGAACCCCTGACCTGCAAAAATCAACTCCTGCATAGAAAAGCGTTCTTGGCTATGGCACATTTAATCCTTCACCTTTCCACACAGGTTGCTGAGGGATTTTTGCAATACATATTTGCCAGAAATAAAATTCCCATAGATACTAGCTATGTTCCCCAAGCAAAAAAAAAAGACAAAATGTGTCCCTGCGACCTTGTTGCATCTCCTACAATTGGCCTCAGCCCATCGATCCAGCCTGTCCAGATCCCTCTGCTGAGCCCTCCTACCCTCCAGCAAATCAACATTTCCACCCAACTTGGGGTCACTTGTGAACTTACTGAGGGTGCACTCAATCACCTCATTCAGATCATCAATAAAGATATTGAACAGGACTGGCCCCAGTACTGAACCCCGGGGAACACCACTGTTGATGGGTCGCCAGGTGGATGTAACTCCATTCACCACCACTCTTTGAGCTCAGCCATCCAGCCAGTGTTTTACCCAGCCAACAGTGCACCCATCCAAGCCAGGAGCAGCCAGTTCCTCACAGAAAGGCCTCATTGGCCTCAGAAGAGATAAAAGCAAGATAAATTAAAGTCCATTTAACAAGATTAATGAGATTCCCATGTATACTGAAATTTATTCCAAAAAATGAAACAAATATCTGCCAAATTGCTCTGCTACTAAGGTCAGTTACAGCACAGCTGAACTCTTCAGTTCCACATTAGCAAATCTGACTTAAGTACTTGATGCTGATATAGGAACATTTCCTCCAATGATTTCACTGAATTGGAAATTCCTACAAGAAGAGAGCAAATTATCAATTTTTAATGAAAACGACTATCTTAAAATAGCTATTACCAAGACATGGTATGAGACATTAAAAATATCCTTTTTCAAAAGTTAATAAGAAAATCATGCCTCTAGTTAGCGTGTCTCAGTTCACAGAGATCCAGAGATCCAAAACCATTATAATCATGCAATCACAGAATGATCTGACTTGGAAGAAACCTTAAAGGTCAAGTGCCAATACCTCTGCCATGGGCAAGGACACCTCCATTAGACCACGTTGCCCAAAGCTCCATCCAACCTGGCCCTGAACATCTCCAGGGATGAGGCACTTGCAACTTCTCTGGGCAACCCGTTCCAGTGACTCACCTCCCTCACAGTCAGGAATTTCTTTCTAGGGTCCAATCTAAATCTCCTCTCTTTCAGTTCGAATCCATTCCGCCTCGTCCTCGTACTACATGCCCCTATAAAAAAACTCCTCTTCATCTTTCTTGTAAGCTGCCTTCTGTAATCACTAAAACAAAATTCTGGAAATTACCTGTAACCCAAATCGACCCAGTTTCTCCAGCCAGAGAATCAAGCTTGCAGAGAAGGAACAACCCCGGTCCCACTCGTAAGTGGGCCGAACAGCGTCTCCCTCGCCCTGGGACCGCTCTGTGGTTTTTTCTCAAGGCCACCCGACACCCCCAGCCCCTCGCTGTGAGGGTCGAGGCCGCAGCCCCGTGGCGGCTCCCGGCGCAGCGGGGACACCCTCCGGGGTCTCGAGCAGTGGGGACACCGTGCTGTACTGTGCCCCCCTACGCCCCCGGCCCGGAGCCCGCCCCACCTCTCGGCCTGCGCCGACTTCATGATGTGCGTCCGGGCGGCGCTCAGCTTCCACGGCCCGAAGGTGAAGTCGCGCCGGCTGCTCTGGAAAACGGGGTGCATGGCGGCCTCCTCTCCGCCGAGGAGAAGGCAGGAGGTGGCGGCAGGGGCGGCGGCAGGGGCGGCGGAGCCCCTCTCCTCCCTTCTCCTCCCGCCCAGCCCTCACGGCAGCGGCGGTGCCCCCGGAACTGGCTCCTCGTGGTGTTTCCGCTTCCAGGGCCGCGCGCGGCGCGGAGCCCCGACGGCGACGGAGGAATCCTGGATGCATCAGGAAGAGCATTGCAGCAGGGCGAGGGAGGGGATCGTGCCCCTCTGCTCAGCCCTAGTGAGCCCACATCTGCAGTGTGCTGTTGTCCAGGACAGGAGAGACATGGAGCTCCTGGAGCGGGTCCAGCGGAGGGCAACGAACATGATTAAGTGACTGGGGCATCTCCGTTAGGTGGAAGGGCTGAGGGAGCCGGGTCTGTTCAGCCTCGAGAAGAGGTGGCTGAGGGGCTCTCGTCAATGTGTACAAATGTCGAAAGAGGGGATTCCAAGAGGCTCTTCTCAGTGGTGCCAAGCAATGGGACCAAAGGCAACGGGCAGAAACTGATGCACGGGAAGTTCCACCTGAATGGGAAGAAGAATATCTTTCCTGTGTAGGTCACCGTGCACTGGAACAGGTTGTCCAGAGAGGTTGTGGTGTCTCCACCGCTGGCGATATTCCAGACCTGTCTAGACACAATCCTGTGCCCTATGCTCTGGGATGACCCTACTTGAGCAGGGAAGTTGGACCAGATGACCCACTGTGCCCCTTTCTAACCTACCGAGTTTGTGATTGTGTGAGGTGACGTGTGGGGGCAGGTGGGTGAAGGGTGGGATCTACACTTCTTTGTGCTGCCGGAGCCACCGTGGAGAGAGTGGGCTCTCCAATCTCCTCTGCCCAGGATGAAGAGGCAGCAAGCTCACCCAAGCTCCTGTTCCAGTGAAGCTGGGCTGCAGAAGCCAATGGAGAACGTTTGTGTCCCCCACAAGTCCTTGTGCCTCCAGCCACTTCCCCACGGGTACCTCACCGAGAGCAGTGGGACAGCTGGGTAGAAGCAGTCTTGGGGAGCTCTGAAGCCTCTGGTGGCCCTGGGCCAGCTCCATGGCCACACTCACAGTTGGAGCAAGGATTACCTGGCTCCATCACACAGGTGCCCTGTGCTGTGTTACATAGCACATGTGTGTGCACACAGAATCACATCCGGGCAAGGTTAGAAGCGGGCACAATGGATCATCTGGTCCAACTTCTCTGTTGAAGCAGGGTCATCCCAGAGCACATGGTGCAGGATTGTGTCTAGACAGGTGTGGAATACCTCCGGTGAGGGAGGCTCCATAACTTCTTTGGGCAACAAGTGCACTGTCACTTGCACAGGAAAGTTCTTCCTGACATTCAGGTGGAACTTCTGTGCATCAGTTTTGCTCATTGTGAAATCTCTTGTGCTGGTTCGATATGTTTTTGAATGCTGTCCAAAGATGATCTTTTAAAAATGCCGAAGTGCAATGGTGTGGTGAGCTTAAAAAAGTAGAAAAGAATCAGTAATTGAAAGTGATACATTAGCTTAGTATTCCAGCACTGATGGGTGGGTGCTTGTCTGGCTTTTCCATGTCATCAAAAGGGCAGACTTAGTCCCTATGGACTTCCCTTGGCACAGGAGCAAGACACACGTTCCAGCTCCTGCTGTTGGAGCATTGGAGCAAACTGAGGCAGCAACCACAGGAAACTGATGGTCATAGCATTAAAAACTCCACAGAGCAATCAAAACATAGCACAGCTCACATCAGGGCAGTCACCCTCTGTGCTCAAGGGCCTTGCCAGGGAAAGCCAGGGACTAGGGATGCACAAGCACGGCATGTAATTATCGTTCACCCTTTATATTGTGCCCTTTATACCTACATCTATATCCGATGTCTTGCTTCAGGTGTGTATGCAGGAAAAACTCTTCCCCGAATATTGTGTTATTTTTAATAGTGCTTTGGGGTCTAGGAAGTCTAACACTTAGGCTCAACGACTGCCCGGTACTACGAGCCGGGGCAAGTAACTTTTCCTCATCCGTGTAAAATATTTCCCCCGCCTTTTAACCGAGTTCCCGGCAAGTGCGCGGACCGCCCCGGAGAACATGGCGGGCGGGGAGGGGGCGCGGCGGCCTGAGGCGGCGGGGCGGGACGGCGGGAGGGGCAGCCACGNCAGCCAGGGTCAGGCACTCCCTGTGCCCTGGGATGTACAAACTCCAGGCAGGGACCCCCCCCTCCATCCCAGAGCTGCTCCTGGTGTCCCCTCCCAATGGGTCAGCCCTGGACAGGGGTTGTGGATCCCTGGGACAGTCCTGGGTCCTTAACTGGGGGTCCTCACCTACTGTCACGCCCCTGTACCCCCCTCAAACCCGGGTGACCCATTCCACTTGTCCTCCCCCTTTTCCCACAAACCAAAGGGTCTTCTGCCTTTCCCTGTGCTCAGTGTCATCAACTTCGCCTCCAAGGTGTGCCAGGGCTGTGCCAGAGCGGGCAGGGATGGCATAATGGGATGGGATGGGATGGGATGGGATGGAACGGGACGGGACGGGACGGGACGGGACGGGACGGGACGGGATGCTGTCCCCGCTCCGTGTAGTCCTGCCCCGGGAGGGCCACCTCTGCCAGAGGCCGCTTTCCCCCTCAGGGTGCAGCAGGACCGTGACGGACGGGGAGCGCCAGGTGTCCCGGGCATCGCTACCGCAGGGAGCGGTCCCGGGGGAAGACGCCTTTCCAAATCCGCTCCAGCCAAAAGGTGTTGGAAAGGCACACAGAGTTGGTGCAGGCTTGCTGAGAGAGAAAGAAACTCGAGGGGAAGTGTTTTTGCAAACATCTTCAGTCAGAGGCTAGGGAAGAGCTAAGTTATGTTTTTACAAAGCATGGCCCAGTAATGTCTTTAATTATGTTCTTAGGAAAATACAGATAAAAATGGAAAAAAAGGCATCTTTCCAGACTGACAGCGCTGCCTAACGCCACAGTAGCCACGCAGATGGAAGCATTTCTGTGAGTACTCGGGGCTGTTTGGGACCCGTGTCTGGCACAGCTGCAGAATTAGCTAAGATAACTTTCCTGAGTCCCTTACTTCCCAGAAATGCTAAAATCAACTTTACATTAATTGGTGGACTCTTTTACTTTTTTTGGTCTGTATATTTGCATTTTTTTGTTTGTTTGTTCATTATGCTGTCCTGTAGATGGGTGAAGGACTGAATGAAGTAGTTAGTGAATGCCATTTGGAGGCAGCAGGGAAAAGAGGAATTGCTAAGGAATTGGCAGAAATAACAGGGTTTCACAAAATGAGGCTGTGAATCAGTGGGATGGATGCTAACAGTGAAAAGTCAAGGATTAAAGGTTCTCAAGCATTTCTGTAGTGTGGACCTCATCTTAATACTAGCAAGTGTCTTTCAAACCTCATGTACAGAAAGCCAATTTGTCCAGTCCTTTGGTATTGGCAATAAAATACAATCAGCACTGTAGCTAAGGTGATTATGAAGGTGGAGAAACGATGTTGGGAGACTACATGCAGTGGTCCCTGAGTCTTTGAATGTTACTTAGCAACTGTTAAGGAAGAGTCAGCAGGGTATGACTAGCCAGGCATCCATAGACCACCAGCAAATGCTGCATAGGCAGAATACAAGGTAACTATCGGGATAAGCAGGCAGAATTTTTTTTTAAAGTGACTTTCTTTAAGAGAAACAGACTGATAGTGACATTCTTGTTTCTGCACAGCCTAGATGAAGGGGCTGGTAAGTAGGACTTAAAAACAAGTAAGATCCTTAGAAAGTTTTAAAATAAAATGTGCCTCTTTTCTTTCTTATTTCCCCTCTTCACCTCCTCTTATCTTCCCTGTTCTAGGCTTGGTGCTGTCCTCTTTGATGTGCCCACAGGCAATTTACTGCCCCTTTGCTTGCCCATCTAAAATGATTTCCTATATACTACAGGTAAATTTTAACAAAGGCAAAAGGACCTCCAATCATTGGAAAGAGTTTTAAGAACTATTACCTGAATGTTTCTCAGCGTGGTTCTTCTTCTAGCTGCTCAGCATGTCTTGGCTGCTCCAGGTCTGGCCTCTCTGACCATGAGCAGCAATTCCTCCCTCAGCAATGGGAAGGGCTTGAGGAACCTGACCACGGAGGAAGATGGGGCAGTCAGAGTCACCGAGTCCATTGCTATAATTGTTATTGCCATCTTCATCTGCTTGGGCAACCTGGTGATTGTTGTCACTCTGTATCGCAAGTCCTACCTTCTCACCTTGAGCAACAAGTTTGTGTTCAGCCTGACCCTCTCCAACTTTCTGCTCTCCGTGCTGGTGCTGCCTTTTGTTGTCACCAGCTCCATCAGGAGGGAATGGATCTTCGGAGTTGTTTGGTGCAATTTCTCAGCCCTGCTCTACATGCTGATCAGCTCAGCCAGCATGCTCACTCTGGGACTCATAGCTATAGACCGGTAAGCTGCTCTTCGGTAATGAATTGTAACAAATTGTCTCTTCATCTCATAGAGTAACTCACTGCCTGTTCATACAGTTGAGAAGCACTGCAGATGGTGTTCTGCTGGAGTGTCATTTTTACTTCAGCTCCTTCTGAAATTTTGATGTGGAGCAAGAGAAAGTGATGTCATCAGTAATGGAAAATACAGATATTCATCTAGAGTTTTTTAAAGCTCTTGATGGTATAATAACATACTATTTGATAAACATGAAATAGTGACTTAAAATTCTAGATTATACCCTAAACATACACTCACGCATAGGAACAGATTTAATGGTTGCGTGTGTGCCTTCAGCCAAGTTTGACAGTCTTGGTTGCAGTGATATACCTACTTGTACATGTAGCTGTTTCTAGAAACGGGGTTTCTGAGCCTGTTTGAAGAAAAAAGAACTAGATATCAACATTATTAAAGCATGTTCTTTATTGTATGTCTTTCATGCTCCTGTGGACTACTTCTTTTCTTGCCCCACAGGTACTATGCTGTGCTGTACCCGATGGTTTATCCAATGAAGATAACGGGCAACAGAGCAGTGGTAGCTCTTGTGTACGTGTGGCTGCATTCCCTTATTGGCTGCCTCCCTCCCCTTTTCGGCTGGTCATCTTTGGAGTTTGACCAATTCAAGTGGATGTGTGTGGCAGCCTGGCACAAGGAGGTTGCCTACACAGCCTTCTGGCAGATCTGGTGTGCACTGCTGCCATTCGTGGTCATGATGATCTGCTATGGATTCATATTCCGCGTGGCAAGGATTAAGGCCCGCAAAATCCACTGTGGGAGCGTTGTCATTGTGGAGGAGGTCTCGCAGAAGAACGGGAGGAAGAACTCCAGCACCTCCACGTCCTCCTCTGGCAGCCGAAGGAATGCTTTCCAAGGGGTTGTTTACTCAGCCAACCAGTGCAAAGCTTTCATAACCATCTTGGTTGTCATCGGGGCTTTTGTCATTACGTGGGGGCCTTACATGGTAGTAATTACATCAGAGGCACTTTGGGGGAAAAACAGTATTTCCCCTGCTTTGGAGACGTTGGCTACATGGCTGTCCTTTTCCAGTGCCATTTGCCATCCACTAATTTATGGGCTGTGGAACAAGACAGTGCGCAAGGAACTCCTGGGAATGTGCTTTGGGGATCGGTATTACCGTGAGTCCTTTGTTCAGCGGCACAGGACATCAAGGCTGTTCAGCATTTCCAACAGGATCACAGGTGAGATGTGGCTGCAAAAGACACTTCCTTAATACCACTAAGAGCAAGGCTTCCTGTCTGCCTGAGTTTGGCACATTTCAGGGCTCTGTAAAGAAAATTGAATGTTTCTGGAGTTTTCAGCAGTCTTTTATCAGTCAGGATATAGACATTTGAAAGGAGAATTTTTCTCTCTTTTATAGCTAACATATTTCTCCTGCTACAGTAAAACTTTCTCAGGCAGAGAAGATATAGTGATGAGGTTAGTAAAAATAATTTATTTTCTTCTTTCTCAAGCATTTCCTTTTGTGTGCCTTCCATTTCGTGTTGTCCAGATTTGAGCTCTGCCAACAGTACTTTTTGCAGCACTTTGATTAATGGCCTTATGCTGCAAGTCTCTGAAGTCCGCTAAGGTTCCATTGGCATAACTGTTTCTGCAAGTTCAGCTTTTAGGCTTAATGGTTGGGAAGAAAAGATCATAAATGAAGTAGAACTGTGTAAAACTGTAGAACTATTTGGTGTGTCCCCAGGTTGTAGTCTGAGACCTCCAGTTGCTCAGTTTTGTGATTTATTTTTTTTTTAAGTAGCAATGCAATGACATTCTGATTTTTAATCATTTCCCTGGTCATGTTCAGAAGCTTCCAAAAATAGAATGTCTTCAAGGGATATTCCATGCAGAGTCAGGAACTGAAATTATTTAATTGGGAAGGATGATCTAAAATGCAGAAGGAAGATGAGAGCAGCGTCCGTTATCTTTTCTGCAACCTGGGAACACTGGGAGAGACTGTCATGTAAATGAAAGAGTTATGGAGCTGTAGCCACATCACAAGCTGCAGGAGCTTTGGCAAGTCTGTATCCAGGAAATGCTGTGGAATAATACATTGGAAACTGAGATTGGGAGGGAAAAGACAGGAAATTTCTTTCTCTTTCCAAGCGATAAACTTGAAGCTGTCAGCTTCTTATCAGATGTATTAGCTGGAGGCTGACAGGGAGGGGAAAAAGACCCCCAACAAACTCACAACAAAACCTCAGGGTAGGATCCAAAGACAGCACCTTTGTAAAAATACCAGGATCTCCTCCCTTCTTGTTTTGGAGATTGGAAAGAGGTTGGGCATCTCCGTGCCCCAGCCTTGCTCATAAGCTTCTTCCCACATCAATGGCCTGTCACAGCTGCTGGTGGCTACAAGGTTATTCTCTGTCTAGAAGATGCCTGGCAAATCTCCCCATCCATGTGAGAGCATATGCTTGGTGCTTAGCCTGTCTGGCTGATAAAACACATGCAGTTGCAACAAGACTGGGAGGGAGATGGTCCAGGGAGAAAGGAAACTTGCCTTTCCAAACCTGAGAGCTGCTGACTGGATTTCTAAGATGGGAAGTCCAGAAGCTGTGCTCTTTGCATCAGTAAGGTAAGTTTTATATGCAGAATAATAAATAAGGCAGTAGAGTGGGTATTACTGGAAGAGGTTGTTACCATTGCAAACTCCTTAACCATTCACTGTGTAACAAAAACAAAACTTTCTTGCAGATTTGGGACTATCTCCTCACCTTACTGCCCTCATGGCAGGTGGGAGGCCACTGGTTAACAGCAGCAGCACAGGAGACACAGGTTTCAGCTGCTCACAGGATTCAGGTAACTGCAAGTCTTTGCTCCCTACTTGGGCAGAAGTTTGCACTTGGCAGCACTCTTGTGGACAGTCAGTATTTATACCCACAGATGTCTCCTGGTGGAAAAATGACATGAAGCATCTGTTCCAGCTGTTTCAACTAAACTGCTGCAGTTGCTTTTTTCCTCCCTTGCTCTCGATAGATTTACTTGCAAAATGCTTCTTATGGAATGGTGACCCTCCCTTTGTAATGTGTCCTGGGAACAAGACTCACTGCTTTTGTGCCCTTCTCCTTTGGTTTCTGTTGTTCTTTGGAGGCTTTCTCTGTACCCACAAGGAACAGAGCAACAAAGTGCTGTGAAGGATGTGCTTCTCTGTTTCCTATTTTGTAAGAGACCTTGTCTTGTTCATCCTGCAGTGTAAACATAAACACTTGGGATGGTTTCAGCTTATGATTTCATTACTACTTAAGATCTCTCAATTGAAGATGGTTTGGAAGAGGGAAAAAGAGTTCTGATGGCAATTTTCTATCCAGATCTGTTGCTGGATTTTTCTGGCAGTTAACTCAACTACCAGTCTTTAACTGCAATAGTTATTTCAGAGAGTATTTCTGATCTAGAGACACCAGAGGGTGATCTTCTTTTTAAAGTTTGCTTGATGTAAGGGATTTGTTTCCTACTTTTGTAAAGGAAGTCTGTGGAGCTGAGATTTATTTTTAGTAGTTGTTTTATGCTGGTAGTTTTATGCCTGTTGTGGATATTCTGCAGCTGTATGTGATAAAGGAGAACAGCCTCCTGGTAAACCTGCCTCATTTAAGAGGATGTGTTGTTACCATCTTGTGACAGCAGTTTAAACAAATGAACAAAACTAAAGAAATACCAAAATGCTGTTAGAAGTGCCACTGCTGGTTAAGGAGGGAGCACAGTCCATAGCCTGGGAATGGATATACAGTCATCCACTGTGAAATACTGTTTCACTTGGATGCTTTTACTATGAGTTACTAAAGACCAGAAGGAATCCTTAGTCCCTCTTCCGTGTTGCATGCAGTACATGATCCTGGGGCCTGCAATGCCCATTCTCCAATTAGAAGATTTCCCAGTCCTTTCAGTGAAAACTGACCTTATTCTTTTCCTGTGCAGTGTTGAATTTGAGCTGAAATTTACTCACAAAAGCTGGGTTTACACATCTTTTGAAAGAACTGCTGAAAATAGGCTGAAAATTTTTTGTCACCATATGGTATCCCAGTGTTACTGTTTTACTTGAGGGCTCTTGCTCTTTTCAGGAACAGATACAATGCTTCTTGAAGATTATAGCTCAGATGGCCCTCATGCCCCACACTGCATCTGTCCCCCTCGAAGGAGGAGTTCAGTGACATTTGAAGATGAAGTAGAACAAATTAAAGGTGAGTGTAGGGGTAAGTGTGAAAATACTCAGAGTCAACTGTACTGAATGCTCAGGAAGGCTTCCAGAACTTTGAGAATTGTCTTGAAAAGTATCTGACCATTGTTTGTCTTGACAGACCTGATCGTTCATGCAGGTACAACAAAAAGCAAAATCAGGTCTTTCTTTCAGATCTCAAGTAGCAGCAGACAAGGACAAGAGTTAGAAGCTGGAATTCCCTGCATATATGTAAATTAAATTGCACAACAGTATCCTCTCTGCAACTCCACTCATCTTGGTGGCTGTTAGTCTGTTTTGCATTTCTCAGGGAATATATTTTCCTGCTCTCATATTTTGATTGCATTATCCCTGTGTTTCTCATTTGCTGTCTCTTCTCAACTTTGTCAGTTACAGACTTGAAATTCTTCCATTTACAGACTTCATTGATCTGAATATAATTTTATTCTGTTTCATTTACTTTTTTCTACTTTAATTGTACTTCACTTTACTGGATGTGTTCCTCAGCAGGTATGGCTGAAAAGAGATGAATCACATGCAATTTTTTCAATCAACCTGCTTGTTGGTTCTGCGCTAGCAGAATGTTGCTGCGATCATCTGTAAAATGTCGGAACCTTAGGCTGATAGTTACAATAATTTCAATAGAAGACTTGATGATAACAACTGAATTTTCTAAACAATACATCATTGTGGACAGTGTGAAAATGAGCAGAATGTCTTTAAGAATCAAGTAATAATAAAACCTGAAATAATGAGAAAACTCTTTCTATGGAATTTTTAAACATCTTGGCAAAATTCCCTTTTGTCCTCTTCCCAGCATGAGATGAATATTTCCTTCTACAAATGCATTGACATACATTTCCCACTGTCTTTCTGAGTGATTACATAGGAGCAGACATCTAATACCTGACTGAAAGAGGGAAGTCTCAGTGCACAAGTCCCCACTGGTTTAGCAATTCTTCCTGGTGAATTTCAGGGTTTTCAGGATCCCTGAGGCTTTAAATTATTTCAGCAGCCCCACTGAAGGGTTACATTTAGGATGAACTGTTGTATTGCTCAACATGTTGGTGGATAGAGAGGTGTACAGATGCTACAAAAACAGCTGCATCAACACAGATTATCCCAGGTCACTCTGAAGCTTTGTGTTCACAGAATGGCATGGGAAGCCCAAGTGTTGTTGGTAAATATGCTCTGTAGGGTACTTATTTTGCAGAGGGTATGATCGTACCTTTACAACAGGATCTGTACTAGTATTCAAGCATTTGAACAGCCATGCTTACCAACTGTTGCCTTTTTTTTTTTCTCCAGAAGCTGCAAAGAATTCTGTTCTTCATGTAAAAGCTGAAGTCCATAAATCTCTGGACAGTTATGCAGCCAGTCTGGCCAGAGCTATAGAAGCTGATGTGAAACTCAGCCTGTTTGGGGAAGATGCTTTACCAGGAGCTCCGTTCCCTTTGAGGACTCTGGCAGGAAGCAATGGGAACACCCGGCGTGGTGCCAGGCCCCATGCCAGCCAAAGACTGAAGTTGCAGAGCATCGATGAAGGGAACATTTGACACGGGCGCTGGAGTAGGAAAACAGAATGAAACCACTAAATGGGGCCTACTGCAGCTGGCAGTGTTTTACCAGAACCTGGATACCTTGTCGGGATGTTTCCAGTGTTTTTTCAACACCTGGAAAAAGCTGAATTCTGGTACTTGCATCAGCATTTTACAGCAGTGTTTGTTAACTGGTTAGGGTGCTACTGACTCTCCTGCCATGTCATTATCACACAGTGCATAGGAATGCGGGGCTTGGTTTCATTGACCAGATCATTAGTCAGTTGAATCTTGGGTCCATGATTGGCCAAAGCTGATACAGGAACAAAACAGAAGTATGTGCAGTGTTTAATTCATTGTTACATCCATCCTCTTCTGGTCACCAGGATAATCAGTTGATACTTGATAGCTGGAGTGCTCTGATAGGAGCTTGTGCATTGGATACTACATAAAGCCTTACTGTCACAGACTCCCAGCTGAGGAATATGGACTTCACTAAGGGCAAAACCTGAACTTTTCAGAGAGCTCATGCAAATTATGATCCTGCTTACGTTTGCTGGGGGATATTTCTGTCTGTTCAGCCATCAGAATGCCAGATCTGACACTGGACTGTGCTTTGCTTCAGCGGCATAGGACACCAGCTCCTCTGGATGTATTGAGTGGGAATAAACATGTGCTGGAACAGCACAGAGATAGGATTTGAGGAAATCATTAGTGCAGAATTCTTAGTTTCTCTGAGAACTTCAGCTCATGTCCCTGGTTTTGCTGTTATTAAAAGGTTACTCTGTGGCTGTGCTAAGCTTGACAGAATATAAATAAGATATTACCACTTCATAGTCAGGATTCATCTTCTAGAGAGAAGTGAGTTAGCTGTTTTTTTAAAATCATGAGGGAATGTAATATTTAAACTCTAGTTACCTCAGTGCTTCTATTTCTTGGAGTATTAATTCATTAATTTCAAAAATAAGAACATTTGGCACTTATATTGCACTTTGCATGTTCTTAAGCACTGTACAGACATTATCTTGTTAGGCCTTTGTGAGAGGGTTGATCAGCCCTGCTTGCCAAGGAAGGGGAACTCAGCACAACCAAGCTGCTGGCAGTGAAACAAGCTGCAAAGGTGGGAAAGTTTGAAAGGAAAAGAGGGGTGAGGTGGATTATACAAATAATAGGGAGCTTGAGGAATCTTTCTGTGCCTTCCTGGGCTACCTGCTTCCTTACTTTGGGGGGTTACAGCCCTGCCTTACTGTGTATTTCAAAGAGAGAGAGGCGTAAGTGAGCAGGATAATTCCTTGGGGGTGGGTGTCAGTAGCAAATGGAACTAAGGACCAAGGATTTGCATTTGTTTACTCCGTGTCTGCTCCCCTGTGCCTCTACCTTTCCCCAGAAGTGCTTTGTATGAGGTTTTGCTGCAGATTGTTTAGAAGTCAGGAGAAGGATGTTTCCATCTGGGCAAAAACGGGGTGTACACTCGTTAAGTTTTGTCTTCCTGCGACTTACTCAGAGGCACAGAAGCAAAGTGTTGTGAGGCAGAGCCTTGGTCCAGTACTGTATTTAGACATCCTCTTTGTCTGTGTTCCTAACTCAGAGATGTGTTTCAGCACAAGCTTATGTCCATCTCTGGACAAAGCAACTTGACTTTCTGAACTAGCCTGAATCCCATTGCGTTCCCGTGTAAAATATAACTGCATGCTTAAAATTCAGTACATGGTTTGCTGATTTAAGAACAGGCTGTTAGAGCAAGAACACTTAAGCTCCACTAAGACGGCTCTTAGCATAATGCAGGAATAAACCAATTAATAATAGTGAGGTTCAAACTCCTGACTTCTAATATATTGGAGAAATTGCACCTGTGGGCACTCGTTAGGAAAAAAGATCCAAAACTCCCAGTATTTGCCAGGAAACGCCCTGCAGCGAGGTCATTGTTGCTGCCGTTAACATTACAATCGCAATCGCTTGTAGTACTCAACACTCCTTAAGCTACACACATTGCCTGGAGGTATTTTGTCTGCAGCCCTTTTATTCTGTACCCCTGCTTTGAAATAAGTTGAGCAGAGTCGTTGCTGAATGTCAGAAGGGCGCAAACGAGTATGAATGCATTGCATAGGAGTCGGTGCTGGCCCAAAACGGTCTGTGTTTAGGCGAAGAAATTCCAAGGCACGTATGGAAGCACAAAATCGATAGTATTGTGTAAAAAGCGTATTTCACACAGGTACTGAGAAAAATACAGCCTTCAGGCAGGTCAGTGGGGTTGCAAGAGTTTACACTGTGGCTGAATTTGGCTGCCATTGTTAATGTCACTAATCCATTATTTAGTGTAAATGTTGTTCATATTTTTGTACACACGTTATAACCCTTCCATAACTGTCATTACCGGAGTCGTTCTCTCACTTGAGTTGACATTAACAAAAAGAGTAATTGAGAAATGCACACGTTTTGTAAAACTGTATTTCCCATCTTAAATACAAAAGAGGGAAAAAAAAACCCCAACTTATTTCCAGTTCCTGATGGTCTGTGGTGTTTGTCCTATGATTTCAACTTCCATTCATCTTTAAGTATTTTACTTTTGAAGGCATGTGCAGCTGGCAGAATAGGCTGTCAGGGAGGTGTCCCGAGTGGAGGACGGCTCCCCGCGCACCGGGCAGGCTTTGGGCGCGGGGCCGTGCCGGCTGGGACAGCGGGCGGAAGGCGAGGCCACGCTCCCGCCCATGCCACGCCTCTTTGCGTGGCCACGCCCCCGGAGCGCGAGGGGAGTGCACGGCGCAGCGGCGATTGGCTGCCCCGTCCGTGCCCCGCTCCTGGCCCGCGCTGATTGGTGAGAGCCCCGGCCCGGCGGGATTGGCCGGTTCAAAGGGTGGGCGCGGCCGAGCCCCCCGGCAATGGAGGCCGTGCAGTGCGCCGAGCACGGTGAGGGGCGGCCCGGGGGCCCCCGGGGAAGTGTGGGTGTGGGTGTGGGTGTGAGTGTGGGTGTGGGTGTGGGTGTGGGTGTGGGTGTGGATGTGGGTGTGGGTGTGGGTGTGGGTGTGGGTGTGGGTGGAGGGGGGGGGTGTTCGGCCTGACCAGTTCCGCTCTTCTCTGCTCCGCAGGGTCCCTCTGCTTCCTGAAAACGGGCGTCCGCGATGGGCCCAACAAAGGGAAGAGTTTCTACGTGTGCGGGACGCAGGGCCCCGGTGCCTGCGGCTTCGTCCTGCCAGCGCCGTAGGTGCAGGGCAGGGGCGGCAGGAGGGGGTCGATGGGACAGGGGACACACGTGGCTGTCCTGAGGGAAGTTCACTGCTGTGTCAGTAGCTGCAAACTTGTGTTCTTACGTCGTCTTTTGTTTTGTCGCAAGTGATTGTTTTGCGGTCGCAGTTTCCTGGGCAGCTCGTCTTGTCTGTATTCTTCCGCTTCTTCTTTCCTCCTTTCAGGGTTCCTGCTTCTCACTGCTTGATCCATGAGGGGTGCGTGGTGGAGCTGCAAGTCCTGGTTCAGCAGCCGGATAGAGATGAATACCAGTAAGTTCCTAATTTTTTTTAAAAACCGTGTCTGCCTTCAAACGGGTAAAACCTATGTTTCTTCTTTATCCTGTGTTCAGTGCTTAAAATAATTTTCTCAAACTGCTTCTGACTAATGTTCCTTTAGTTTTTGGAGTTATAGGTCAGAAAACTTGAATCCTGTGATTTAGTAGTTTTTCTGTGGTGAGGATTTAAGCTCTACCTGAGCTGTACGTGTGTCATGTGGGGAAAGGAGGACTGTTACTAGAGTATCTCATTTTTATGGCATATTTGAAGGCTTACTTTGTAGGTTGCTGCCTCTTAAAAATAAAGATTGTTATTCTTAGGATTAGGAGGATCTTAGCTCTCTTTGTTATTTATGAAAAAGTGAGAGAGTTGAACTGCTAGACATTCAAAGTGGAAACAGTGGTTTATTGTACATGTTGAAACATCTGGAATATTTTGATGGTGACTGATTTGCAGTTTCCTTCTAAAATTGAAGAGGGTCATCGAGCCCTGAGGCCTTCACTTACCCTGTTTCCAAATGTGTGCCACTTTTATTAGCAATGATATCCAATTGTATAAACCTAGGTCATCAGATAATGCTTGTTTTTAACAGAATTGAACATGGCTTTGTGGTTGGGTTCATCTAAACTCTGCATCAAATTCACCAATCTTAAAGTACTTGAAGCAGTCCTGGTTGGCTGCTGGTTTAAAAAAAGAAATCACATCCGAAGTATTTCTGTCCCTGAGTTGCTATAAAGATGAGGTGGCCTGTGCAGGGTAACTAAAAGAAGAGTTGTTTCCTTACACCTCGAAATCATAAGATGCTTCTAAGGCTCTAAACTTAGACAGTACTTTTGCTAAAATTAAAAAAAACCCCAAACCATAGGAATCTTTATCCAGAGTGCACTGCTCCGGTAAAAAGCTTTGTTGGCAGCGTTGATGGCCTTTTGTTATGCAGAGGTCTGAAGGTAGCGTAGAGATTAAGAGAATTTTTTTGTGATGGTTTTTGGTGCAAAGTGCTTTTAAAAGAATGCTCAGAGGTTCTTTACTGGCTCCTGGGGTTGAAATCTTGTTTTAATCCTTGATAGGTTGTTTTACCGGTGCCTTAAGAGTAAGTTGAATGGGAAGAAATGGTGTGGAAACGTCCCATGGCAGGTATGAGTGTTTCGTTTGTATTACAGTATCACCTTATGCCGGCATGACTTTTCATTCCATATACCATAATCACCTCTGAAACTACTTAGTGGGAGATTTTATACTTTCCAGCTGAAAAGTGTATCAGGCCTGCTGTCCTCTAGACGAGACTTCTCTTTCTCCTAAGTTGTGCTAAGTACTCACTTTTCTTCAGTCTTAAAAGAAACTTGGATTTGATTCCTGGCTGTCTTCTTTTCTAGAGATTGTGCTGTTGGGACTTGATCCCAAAAAACAGTGGGAATGGCAAAGAAAGTAGAAAACTAGCAGTTTTGTTTTGGATTTCCTATGAAATGCTTCTCCTGATTCTGTTAAAATGATAGGAAAGATGATCTTGGTAGAGAATGAAGTGCTGCTTGATGTGATCAGGTTGTGTATGTAGTTAACAGGCTTTAATAATTTGTACATTAGCATTTACTCCCTTGTATACATTGCAGGATCCAAAAGCTACCAAAGTGTCAAAACCCTTGGAATCCCAGCCCAGCACAGCACCTTTCTTCAATCCCACTAGCCAAAGAAATCCTTTCAAAGTGCTAGACAAGAATTGTGCACCATCATCCTGGAAACAAATGGAGCAAGGAAACAGAGAGGAAAGTAAAGCAAAAGGAGTTAAAGCAGAGAATGTGAGTGTGCTGGTGTCACATAAACAAAAGAAATCAACCTCTGATTCCTCCACAGAGACAGTTTCTCTAGAAGAGCTCAAAAATAAAAAGAAGCCATCCACAGGAAGTAAAAGTGACCCAGAACTTCAGAAGACTACAGTGTCTGGACCTAAACTTGACCTTTCTAAGACCAAGAGAGAGGAAAGTACACTTTCAGAGGAAGAGAAATACGGTGGCAGTGACAGGGAATCCAAGAAGCCTTCTGATTATGTGGACAAGGAGCCAGGCACGAGATCAAAACTCTTGCCACTAAGTCTTGGAAAGCAAAGTACGAGTACCAAGCCTCCAGGGGAGGAGCAGCTTGGAGAAAAAAACTTACAAAGTTCTGGGGATAAAGAAACAAAAGAGAAAGATTGCACTGGTCAGAAGAATGGTGACATGAAACCAGTGTCTAAAGAAGATGCCCCTTGCCCAGCAAGAGCACAGTCGGTGTCATCGAAGCATGCTGCCCTGAGGGGAGGTGCAGAGGCAGAGCTGCCCAAGGCACAACACGGGCCAGGGCTGCCACAGCCTCCTGGTGAAGCCTCTGGCAGTGGCAGTGATGAACTACAATTTGTTTGTTCCTCATCAGATAAAAGTAAACCTGAAAAATCAGTTGAGATTCCTTCAGGAAAATCAGAAAAGAGTGTGCAGGGGACATCTTTGCCAGGAGCAGCAGCATCACATCACTTGGAAGGACCCCAGGACCCTAAAGTACTTCATAACCATCTTGTAGTCCAGCTGAAACAGAAAAAGGTCATTTATTTCGCCTATTTTTGGGGGGTTTATTGTTCTGTTTTCAGGGTGACTTCCCTTACCTGTGACAGGCATCAGAATATGGTATCTCCTCCCAGCAGAAACTCAAAATGGGGTTTAAGATGATGTTGCATGGGAGGGAATTCAGCCTTTGTACAGACTGGTTGTATTAAGCAGATACAAACAAACTCCCCCTAAGGTAGTACAACCTTCTGCCTTTGGGCATGTTCAGTTTTGACCCACCTGAGGCTGTGTCTTGTCTTCTACCCTGAAAGTAATTTGCATAAGATGGAATAGTGCACAGTCAACATAACCTTTGTAAATAACATTGCTGTTTCTGGTAGGCTCCCTTGGCCTTGTGCAGTAGGATGCAGCTATGAAAGGTCACACTAGGATGAAATAAAGTACCTGTCTGTTTGCTTTTTTTTTTTCCCAATAATTGCCAATCATTATGTTTTTCAGTTTTTTTTTATGAGCCCTCCTGTTTGTCTAGTGCTCAGAACAGAACCTTGAAAGAAAGTCAGAAGTGGTTTTTTGTGCAAGCGTAGAAAGAAAGGTGCAAGTAGGTTAAATGTTGTGGATGCTTTAAGAGATGTTAAGATTGTCTGACACACCAGACTGCCTGTTTCATAAAAAGGAGGAGTCTGTGTCCTTCCATCTTTTCTAAAGCACACTAATGGTTAGTTTATTTTCTTCTAAAAGACTGTTTAATTGCAGTGAATGGCACTTGACACTTTTGGAAATTACAGAACAGGATCAGAATACAGATTAAAATGGGATAAGATTAGTTCTTTTTAGACTTCTGACCTGATTGTTCTGTGTTGGCAGAGAGGTTGGTAACCAGCCTCAAATTTTGGTTTCTTTCTTTTTTGCAGAGTACATTGGCTACAGTGAACATTCAGTTGCTGCCAGATAAAGGTGAACGGTTATTAAAGCAAGTGCAGGATTTGGAAGCTGCACTCGGTGCTCTTAACATTTCAACAGCAGATACTAGTGAAAAAGGTAGGGCTAATTTTTTTTTTTTTTTTTTTGGCTCCAGAAGTTTACAAAACAGTTTGTCTTAAAATAATTGTTAGTATGGAAGAAATATAGCATAAACTTATATATTGCCTGCGGTCTATAATACGTTTGTCTGATGAGATTTACTGAAGATGAAAAGTGTTAATTGCAAAATACGTGTATGGGAGCAGATGAATGGAACAACTCAAATGTTTCCTGTGAAATGTGGTGGCTTCCCAAGGGAGTTTCCTCCCACCAGTAGGATCTAGGTTTCCAGCTTTGGCTGCATGATTGAGACGGGTACCTCTATGAGAACATGCCAATGAAGTGTTAACTCCCTCTGTTGCAACTGTGCTGTTCATGCATGTTGTCACTGAATTTTCCAGTTACCAGATTCAAAATGAGCAGCTTCCGGTGTGCCATTCCTGAGAGAGAAAAGCTCGTGAACTCTTGGCCCATTTGTTCTTGGATGTTTTGATAGTTTTTGTGTTCGAAATACTGATAAGAGAAATGTCTTAAAAATTAACAAATCACCTGGGAACAGTGTGCAAAACTGACCTTGTCTGCACTACTCTGATCAGTTGCAGAGTTCACTGTGTTGCTGTAAACCCCATAGTGAGGCTGGAGCTGGACTCACTGCCTGTCACAGCAGCAGGCCAAGAGCACATTTTAGTGGTTGTAGTGGCTCAGGTGATGTGGTAACCTGCTGTTAAATTGGTGTCACCACTTCATAGTATTTTGCAAGCAGACTGTTGGGAAAAACAGATGCTCTTCTCTGGACTGTAGAGCAGGGCTCTGAGGTTCACTGTGCCACCTCTTCAGCCTGTGATTCCTTTCTCCTTAAGGGCAGGATAGCACAAGCAGCAGCTGCCGTGAAGAATCTTTGTCTAACCCTGCTGACAGGTCAGGTGGTACAAAGTTGATAACACCACTCCCACTCCAGGATCCTACAGCAAAGGCCACTGCAGGCTCACACAGTCACCCCTCAGCTGCTGCTACTTTGGGTTCCAGTGGCCAAAGTTTTGGAAGTAAGTACAGGAAGACTTTGTTATTACAGAGAACACTGTTGAGTACTGTTTCTGAAATAATCCTGCAACCTGTGGATATATGTGAGAGTACTAAACCTTTTTTGTTACTGCCTGCTGTCCCTCAGGCATCTGTAGCCACTGCAGTCAGTCTCTGAGGTGAAGGATCTGTTTGGGAAAGTTAGCTTTGTAAACACATCTCTGGTACTTTGTATTTGCAGTGGATGTTGGTGTGCAGAATCTGTACGGGGGAAGAATGACAGAAGACCGAATTAGGGCTGTACGCAGTGCCACATTTGAGGCTATTAATCATCTTCACAAATCTCTAGAATCCTGTCCAACAGAGGAGACAGCAGCTGAAGATCCCTCTGGACTGAAGGTGGGTTGGCAAGGATAGAAGCTATCATGCTGATGACTGAATCATAACCTCTGGTACCCTAGAGGATTCCTTCCTTCCCACGTTGACATACTTTGCATCCTTCTGGAAGGAGGTACTCTGATTGCATTCCATCCATGTTGTTTGTACATGACTGGCAGAACAGAGGTGTGAGGAACAGACTGAGAACCTCATTTGTTCATTTTTCCTGGAGAGCTATAAGAAATAATCTTTCAAAGAAGTGTTGCAGGTGATTGAGTTCATGCAATGCAGTGGACTCCAGAGCAGTCAGTTCTGATGTGCCAAGAGCAGCTCTTATCTGTGAGGTGATACAGAACTCATGATTGAGGTTATATGCAAGGTATTGGAAGGCACATGCCTCTACAGGATGGTGTGTAGATGCATATATATTGTGTCACTTGTCACATTGTCTTAGGATCTCTTCAGTGATGGGGAAGGTCACTGAATGTCCTGTGATGGTAGCATGTACTCCCTCTTCCTGTTGTAAGAGTCTGTAGGGGTCTTAGATTCAGTGAGGAAAGGGAAAGGGTTCTCAATCCCTTTCCTTGACAGTGATAGCTGTTGTAAGCGAGCTAGTCTGGGGTGGATTTTCCAGCTTAACGAGCCGTTACCTGCTCTCTCAGAGCACTGTGAGGCACTAGGCTGGTTAGAGCGGGAAGCATTGGGAAGACTCATCTATGGTACAGCTGACCTCCTGTCTTCAGGAGTGGCTTACCTTGGGTATCCCAGTCCACGTGGAGAAAGAACAGGTAGGTAAACTCCATTTAGTAGGATTGTAGTAAAACAGTTGGACAGGATAATTGGTACAGGAAGCAGAAGTATGTAAATTATGCCAGGTGTTTCCTTCAAATCCTCTCTCACCCCCTCAGGTTCCACTGCTGCAGCACCAGAAACAGGCACTCGCATGGCTCCTCTGGAGAGAGAGTCAGAGGCCGTGTGGAGGAATTCTGGGTGAGCAGCAGAACGGCAAAGGGGATTTTGTGGGGCAGATCTATGGCTGCAAAGTTTTGCATATAACTTACTTGGAGGCCAATAACTGGTTATTTTGTAGGCATGTCAAAAGGGCTTGTTTTCTGTGCCCTACTACCAACTACAGGTATTAACCAGTTACTAAATCATATCCTGAAATTTTCATCTGTGTGTTTTTGATTTTTCTGGCTTCCCCAGGGCACTTTCTCTTGTAATATTTCCCTCAGTGTAGATCTCAGGGGGCTCATTTCTGCAGGTGATAACCTGTGTGTATCTCTTTGCAGCGGATGACATGGGCTTGGGGAAGACTCTAACGATGATTGCTCTCATTCTGGCCCAGAAACAGCTGAAGACAGAGAAAAGAAAGGAGACGTTAGAAGTATGGCTATCCAAAAATGGTACAGAACTGTTTTCATCATGCAGCACATACATTATGATGAAGTGCCATTTGAAATGCCTAAAGTATTATAGGTTAATGGGTTGTAGAACAGCACACTGTATCTGTGCTCACTTTCCTTCTGCAGGAAACTTTCATTTGGCTAAATTTTAGTGTGCTTCCTTGCATGGCCTTTCTCTTGATCAGGGTCATTTTTGTCTTCCATTGGATGTGTAGGATTTCCCAACTCATTACTTTATATTGTTTGGGCTTTTTTTTTTTGTTTTCCTGAAATAGTTAAAGTCAGCATATGCTGGGTTTGCAAAAGGTGTCACAGTTTTTTAAACACATGCATAGTTTTCATAAGAACTTAAAATACCTAGTAATCACCTCCCTGTGACTGATCTTTTTTCTTTCCAACTCTCCTCCAAAGATGATTACTTTTATCTTGTCCACAGACATTGGGGATGTTAGTGCTTCTTTAAAGAGTACTGCTTCTCTGTCCACAGTCTACTGTGTGTATCCTCATAGAGCTGGTTGGACACTCTTCTCAGTTGTGAATTTCCAAAAATTCTGTCTTTGTTCTAGTCTAATGTGAAGACATTGAAACCTGTCTGCAATGTTTTCTTCTAGACTTCACTGTTATCCCTTCCCATGGCACTTTAGTCATTTGTCCTGCATCCTTGATCCATCACTGGAAGAAGGAGATTGAGAGACGTGTGGCCTTTGGCAAACTGAGGGTCTATTTGTACCACGGGCCAAATCGAGATAAGCACGCACAGGTGTAAGTGCTAAACTATAAACCTGACCAAGAAAAGCAAAATACTGTGTAGCAGGAGTTTGTGTTTATCAAAGTTGAAATTCAGTGGCTGTAGAATGATGGAAGAATGTGAAGTATTGAAATGTGGAAGATCCAGAAAGTTAGGCTGATGTGTGCTGTCAAGGTGTATTTAGTAAAACATTTATGGCCTGTGCCCATGCTCAGTGGTTCTGGTGCAGGCTGTTGCTGCTTCTGATAGCAAAAAACAAAGGCGTATATTCTCTAAAACATTTCTTGCTTGCAAAGGTTGTCAGTGGCAGTTTCTTCCATGTTTGTGCTTTGTAGATGTATTTCTTTTATCAGCTGCATATATAGATCAGAGTGTTTTCTAGATCTCTTCAAGCCATGCTGAGCAGTATTCCTGGGTGCCAGGCTCTAAGTAGGGCTCATGCCATATTGTGTGCATTCTGGTCAATGGGCCTTTACTGTCATCTTGAGCTTGATGTGTCTACTTCCAGTATCTATAAAATGGGGACGATGCCTCCTTGCTGTTTGACTGCAATGAAGCCCAGTTTTCTGTAAAATTCAGCATTTCATCTCCTGTAGAACTGTGTCTTACATGCATTCTTCAGCATGCATTTAGTCTCTCTTGCAAAATGAATTCATTAGTTCTTGCTCCTGATTACTGCTTTCCCTTCATGCAGGCTTTCTGGATATGATGTTGTTGTCACAACCTACAGCCTTCTCTCCAAGGAGGTTCCCACAAACAAAGATGAGGGGGAAGTCCCTGCTCAGGACCATGATGTGGGGGTGAGAAGCCATAATGTTGATAGGGAATTGCTTTAAGGTTTTGTTCTGAGGTGTTGCAAACCACTGTTGTTTCAAGTAGCACCTTACATGTGCTGCAATGAGCAGCAGATTGATTTTTTTTTTTTTTTTCATAAGCCCCTGTTGGTTATTTTTGTAAAAGCAAAGTTATGAGAGAAGTGCAGCAAGACCAGATATATTCACAATATAGAATTACAGAATATGTTACATTGAATAACGTTGAAATGTCTTAAGAAGTAATTTTAAGAATGCAGTGGTGAATCTCATTTTCCTTTTGAAGTGAAGGAGCAGTAGAATCTCCCATTTGATGTTCCTTGTTGCTTGAAGCACTAATGTCACTCCAAACTACCAGAAACCTGTTGAGCTCAGGCTCTGGGTCAGTCTGAACTGAGACTGAAGCAGCTTCCAAGCTGCCCTGAAGAAACAGCCGTGTGCTGGCTGGGCTATGAAAATAATGACATGATTGCTGAGTGCTGACTGAAATGACTACACAGGGTAGAGAAGTCCCTTGCTGGTGTGGATATTGCTGTCTCTTACCTCTGTGCACAGCTCTAGATGTAGCTCTTGAAGAAAGCAGGACTTGGAATTTCCTGAAACTTCTGTGTGGCACCTTTGAAGTTTTTGAGAGATCAGAATAATTGTGTGTGGTCCTTTGTCTCAACATAGCAAAATTTTACTGATATGAAACACCTCTTGAAGCAAGAACATTATATGATAAAATGTTAAAAGCAAGAAAATGAGCAAAATACTAGAAATTGTTATTAAGATCAGGCAAATATGTTACAGTTTTTGGCTTATAAACTTTAAACATGGAAACTTTAAAGTGATAATTTTTGGAGACCATTTCTTACATGACAGTAAGAGCACAAATTGCTGCTGACTAACATCATGAAAAGGCTTCTTGCTGGAAAAATGTGTTTGCTTGTGGCTCCTTGGAGAGCTGAGCAAGGTTTTGCTCCAGATTATAGTCTGCTTTTTCTTTCAGAGTGGATCATCTCCCTGTTCCCCTCTGCTCAGGGTAGCTTGGGCTCGAATTATATTGGATGAAGCTCACAATATTAAAAACCCAAGGGTTCAGACCTCTATAGCTGTATGCAAACTGAGAGCCAGTGCCAGATGGGCTGTCACTGGGACGCCGATACAGAACAACTTGCTGGACATGTACTCTCTCCTGAGGTGAGCTGGCTACACATGACCACATGGATAGGGTCCAGTCCTAGTAATTCTACTCTAATGAAGTGCTGAAGTTATTTCTAAGTTTGAGATGTCTCTAAGATATGTGGAGTAGTGAGATTAGTTATATTAACACTTAGCACTGGATGTAAAGGCTGTTGTTGAGGCACTGCACAAGGCTGGCTGTGTGTCTGCTGTTGCATGTAGCTTTTCTGCCTCCGTGGAGAACAAAGGGGAAATTACCTTGGATCTCCTATGTCTTCAGGATGAATATGCACAAAACCAATTTTAATGAGCAGAGGTTTTATGAGTTAATACCTGTTGTTACCAGGGCAGTCTGAGGACCTTTTTGGAGTGTTGTGCTACAAGGGCATTGAAGGAGAGGGTGAAAACTGGATTCTCTGAGCAATGATAAACAGGTGCTCCTCATTGCTGAGGGGGGGAAGGTTACAAATGGTGTTGGAGAACCAGAGAGAACTTGCATTTGATATTAATTTTGGATAATTTAAATTGTCAAGTAAGAAGTTTGCTATTTTGAAATAACAGATTAATATGCTTTTTCTGGCAAGTGCCTCTGCATCTTGATGTCCTTTGTTTGCTGATGATGCTTGAAACATACAGGCTAAGAGGAAGTGATGAGTACAGAATCAGAAATAGGTGCTTACACTGTTAGTGATGGTAAGACATCTGAGCAAACAAGTTATCACCACCATTACACTGGAAATGATTTACTGCTCCTTGGTGATGCAGTTATGGCATTTGGAAATGGTTTGTTTTGGTAACAAGGAATTTGGTTCTAGTCACACCAGAGTAACTGAAGAACTCTTCTTCCCTTCCTGTCACAGGTTTCTACGTTGCTCTCCTTTTGATGAATACAAAGTGTGGAAGTACCAGGTAGATAACAACACAAGGAAGGGAGGGGAGAGGCTAAGCCTCTTAACCAGGAGCCTCTTACTGCAGAGAACTAAGGACCAGCTGGATTCAGCTGGCAAGCCCCTGGTAAGAACCCTCCACAACTATACCATTGTTCCATGGTTTTCCATGGAGCAGACAGTTAGTTATTTACATGCATAGATTTGTTAATGGGTGGGGTTTCCTATATGCTGCAGTCTCTTGAGCAAGAGAAGCAAATACCTGTGGGATGCTTTAGTTGCTTACCCAGAAACCAGAATTAAAGAGAATAATGAAGCCTTTCAGTTATAAATCACGTGCAGATGACAATATGCCAAGTAATTGCAAGTAGCTGGCCACTTAGTGGAAAGTTAGTCTAGATCACTGGGCTAGCCTAGATCTCTAAAAACCCAAGCTGCCACATGTCAAATGGACCTGATGTGTGCTGGAGCATTGACTTTCTGCATTGCTTTTTGCAAACAGTCTTTGAATGGAGTATTAGGTCATAGGTGTGTCATAAGCCTTTAAAAAATATAGTTTTGGTGTACTGTCTGATTTTGAATGGGGAAATAAGCTACTTTAACAACACAAAAATCAGTCCCTCTGTGGTAGTTGTCAAGCAGTTCATCCTTAGTAGCTCATGCCTCTTGTTATTGGATGAGTTGGAATCAAGATCTTACCTTGAGTGTTAACCACGCTCCTTGGAGTTCTGTAAGTGTCTGTGTTGTGTCATAGCTGTGTTAATACACATGGCTTTAGTAAACAGCTATCTTCTGAGACTTACAGTACTGTGTCAAACTTTGGACTGCTGGTGTTTGTGATGCTCTCTAAGACTCTTGCACTACATACGTCTGATCCTGTGAATTTTCACTTCAGGTGTCTCTGCCCCAGCGTAGCACACAGCTGCATCAGTTAAAACTTACAGCAGAGGAGCAGGCTGTGTACAATGTGCTCTTTGCAAGATCCAGGTATGAATGTGGGTGGAGATACGGTATTTTGTGGGTTTGTTTCTTATTGATATGGAAATCAGAAGAGAAATGCACTTCAGATGAGAAGAGCTTCTGGACAAACTCCTGTTAATTTTTTCCCCTTCTGATTTATCTGTCTAGTATGTTTGAAAATACACTGCTTGTTCTGGTAGTAGGCAAAACTGATTAATTTCTTTTCTCCCACGTATTCATGCCTTGCATGAGCTTTGTATTCTAGCCTTACACTTAATCTCACTGATTTCAAGACTCCAAAGACTTGGAATTGCAACAAGTAGTTCTTAAATGATGATGTGTGAGCACTTGTAAAGGAGAGAATTATCATCTTTGCTCTGTGATTCTTGTATAATTAGAAATTATGCTGGCCTCTCCAGATAGGTGTAATGCAGACTGGCATCACTTTGTGTTCTCCTAGGCTTTTTCAACAGTCTCACTGTAAAGAGTTTTCCTTCCTTTTAAATATACGTTTAAAGGTGTTCTCATACTCAAAAAGCAGACTTGCTTCCTCTTCCTTTTACCAAAGTGCATCTTTGGTTTTGATCATACTCCAGTTAAACAAAACTGGGGGGTTTTTTGTGATTGTGACTGAATGATTAATGAAACTTTCCTTACTTTAATGCATCATCAGCTTTCTAAGATCAGGTCCCTCTTGCCTTTTTTCTTGCTGTAAATCCCAGTGTCTTTGTCTTGCTTTCCCAGGTCAACGCTACAATCCTATCTAAAGAGACAAGAGCAGAAAAATGAAGGCAGAGAGTATGATGGTGGTAACCCCTTTGAGAAAGGTTTGAGCACACCCTCCCCTGAAAACATTTGCAGAAGTGGCTCTTAAATGCACAGTTCAGAAGGGGGAACAGACCTGGGGTCAGGACTTAGAAATTCTTTGGAAAATCCTCCCCTGATGTTACAAAGAATTATACCTTAGTATTCTAAAAGTGTGTTCTCATTGTTGTGGCTCTGGGAAAATCTCTTAACCCTTCTGGGTCTAAAATTTCCTCTGAAATGCAGGTCCAGTTGCTCAGATAACATAATGTCAGCATTAGGGTATGGTATATCATACTCTGACTTGTGTTGTTGCCCTTTTGATGAGTTCCTGTGTTAAATCGGTATTTGCTTGCCTGTTGATTCTTGAGTCCTCTTCATGAACCTCTTTCTGGAGATGGATGGGCAGTGTTTGGGAATGCCTCTAAGAACTCTTGATGTTTTGTCTTCCTTCCTTGACAGTTGCACAAGAGTTTGGAGTCGGCCAACAGGAATTTCTGGCAGGCTCACAAAGTGCCTCCCAGGTCTCAAGTACTGTCCATGTCTTGTCCATGCTCTTGAGGCTTCGTCAGTGCTGCTGCCATCTCTCTTTACTGAAAGTGGTAATTACATTGTATTGCAGTGGTGTGGGGGGTTTTGTGGGGTTTTTGAAGTGTTTATGTAAGTTAACAGACTTGGTAACACCTTTGTTTCTCTTAGCTATGGGTGTATGAACAGAGTCAATTTTAGGACTCTGTGTTTTAAAGCCCAAGATGTTTTAAATGGACTTACCTTCTACTGAAGAGTTCCCCAGCATGACTTATATGGGCAGCTGTGTCTCTGGAAATACTTTATTCAGATAAAAAGGGAACTAGAATTTTAATGGTAAAGAAGTCTCAATCCTAACCTAGCCCTTGAAAAGTGCACAAGTGTAGCCTGTTTCAAGGGCTTGTGTGTTGGAGAGCTCTGTAAGTGCTTTGAGCTTGCCTTGCATGAAGCAGACTAATCTTTCAGGAGTTCTTGGCTCTGTCATATAAAGCAGCTGTAGAGAAAGTTCAGCTATTAGGGGGACAGGTAGGAATTTATGTTAAAACTTCTATAATCCTGCAGTTGTTAAATGCTGGGGGTGGGGATCTGAGGAGACTGGACCACAGGAAATTGCTAAGCTCACATGCTTTCCATACACTGCCCCTTTTGGGGCAGAATAGAAGTGCAAAGGGACTGTTTGATCCAGTAGTGTTTCTTAATTGTTCTGTCTTGGTATTGCATAGCATCCTTCAAGCCCAGTGTCCTCAGCAGATATTGTGCTGGCTGGATCGGTACTGAATTTGATCTCAGGCTTGACTGTGATCCCTTATTTTGCTTTCTTCCCACAGGCTCTGGATCAAGTTAACTTGAACAGCGAAGGCCTTGCACTCTCCATTGAGGAACAACTTGGTGCTTTGACACTGTCTGAGCTCCACACTCCTGATTCCAAATCAACAGTCTACCTCAATGGCACAGCTTTTCAAACAGATATCTTTGACATCACCAGGGAGAGCACCAAGGTATTCTGGTTGTGGCTTTCTTACCTTCCTTGAGAAGCTTGGATTTCAGCACTTTGCCTCTTATATGGCTCATGAATTGTCACACCTTGGTAATTGCAGATCAGGCTAGTTGCCAATTGAGATGAAATCAGATGAGTAGGTTGATAGCCTGATGAACCCCTTCTGGGAAGGCTCCAAATTCTCACATGTTGAGGGGTACTTCTAATAAAGCTGTGAGAATGTGACTGTTAAAAAAACTGTCAGTGAAAATCTTAAGCAGTGGATTCCCAGAAGCTCAGAAGAGCTTGCATGTGACACTATAGTGCTTGTGAAGAGCTAGAAAAAAAGGTTGGCAACAAGAGGAGAGGTTGCAATAACTTCTCACAGGAAGGTTGGAATCTGTAAGACAGGCTTGTATGATTTGATTTCCTGGCCCTGTTTTCTGTGGTGGGAGTGTTCTTACCAATGACTACTAAAATGTCTTCAAACTCTAAGCACAGAAGAAACTCCAGTTAAAAAGCTATTCTGATCACTTTCTACTTTTAATAAAGAATGTCCAAGCATGAGCTGGATTATAAGAGCAAGCAGACTAATGTTTTGGTTTTTGTCCTTGCAGATAGCTCAACTCTTGGCCGAATTGAAAACTATTCAGAGTCACTCAGAGCCTCAGAAAAGGTTAGCAAGCATGTCCTTTTCGTTAGCTGTAGTGATTGAGAGAAGAACACTGTTTCTTGACAACTGCAGAAATAGCTTAAAATAATTGAATACAAAACTCATGGTATGGTAAAATGGTGACAGTACTGCAGTAGTTGAACACAAGTGTTGTAAAAAAGAAGTCTAAGGCAAAAGAAGGGAGTTTAAGATACAGGTGGGTGTAAACATAAGGGAGTGTGTGAGAAATCTCAGGCCTTGAGGCCCAGGAAGACTATCCTCCAGAAGTAGGATTGGGAATAATTTGGTTGTGGTGAGAAGTATTTGCCCACCCCACATCCCAAAAAAAGTGGAGGACTAAAGTAGAGATTAAAATGGAACCTGTTAGAGATAAAGGAATGCATTGATCAGAGGACTTGTAGAAAGCTTTTTTCCAGTCTTTTCCAAAAAGCATTCCCCTCATAAGAATGGGAGCACCAACATTGCTTTTGTTCCCTTTCAGGAAACTCTCAAACAAATTACTGCGTCACAAACTGTTCAGCCCAAGAAATTGGGGAGTGAGAGGCTATGGGGAATCTAAATCTGGTGTTGCTATTGATTTTTGTGTTTTGCAGAAAAAGCTCAGTGTTGTGACTCAGATTTGTGGTTGGGAGGTGGAAATGTAAAATCCAAAAATAGAGGTGAAAGTGGACTTAATTCTTGTGAAGTTTATTGGGTGCTAGCCTTCCACAGCAGGTTCTACCACTACACCTCTATTTCTGAAAGGAAAAGGGCGTGGCTCCAGTTTGCAGTGGGGAAGGGTGCCTGAATTGTTGTAGCCCGTTCGGTGAGACACTGCAGTGATCAAACTGTTCCAGTACACAGAGAGCTGGTTGTGATCTCCCTGTTCTCTCTCCAGCGTGGTTGTCTCTCAGTGGACAAGCATGCTCAAAGTTGTGGCTGTGCACCTGCAGCGCCTGGGGCTGAAGTACGCCACAGTGGATGGCTCTGTCAATCCCAAACAGAGGATGGATGTGGTGGAAGAGTTCAATAACAATCCCAAAGGGCCTCAGGTATGCAGTCAGGGCAGGGAAGCAGTCCCTAGCACTGCTATGAGCAGCTGAGATGTCTGACTTCCTGACTGTAAACAGGTTCCTTAACTCTCTTTTGGCCTTTGAAGGTAATGTTGGTCTCGTTGCTGGCTGGAGGCGTTGGCCTGAACTTGACTGGAGGAAACCATCTCTTTCTCCTTGACATGCACTGGTAAAGAGAAATACAAATTCCATCTTGGAGAGGATATGTAGGGCATACTGCTTGCTTTCTCACTGCATGTATTGTAATGTCTGATGCAACTGGATTAGGAGGGAGGTGTTTAGCTTATAGTAGGGGCTAGTGGTTAGTTGTGGAAAAGTGTTTTTACTACAGCCTTCATCCAAGACACTGATTTGTCAATCCAGTGCTCACTGCCATGAAATACAGTGCTGTAGGGGCACGAAGAAATAGAGGAGTATAACAGCAATCCAGAGAAGCAGGTATGCAGCTCTGTATCACTAAAGGTTACCGTGGACTTGGCAGGGTCCCTGGCTTAATTTCTTGCAATAATGGAAACGGTGCAGTAATGCCTACAGGCAGTTTGGCTTGAAACAAATCAGTGGTGTTGAGCACAGTCAGTAACTGCTACAGCTAGAGTACCTGTGGGTTTTACTTATGAAAAGAGTGTGTGCAAGCTCCTGATACTTGTGTTGTCTCATCAAAGTCAATCACAGGTTTTTTTAAACTAACCGTTACTCATGAGGACTTACAAAGCAAACTAACGTGCCTCATACAAAACCAGCTGCTGAGTAGTAGCATTGAGATGCTTCTACAGTATGAAAGTTACACCCACAAGTATTCCCTGTAACTTTGTCAGATGGACCTGTCTCTTATGTAAATAGTCTTGAGTGGTGGCCTCTTTGACTGGGGTTTGCCTTTCTGCTTCACTCTTTCCTCACCACTCAGCTTTCTCTGATACCAACTGTTGGCCCGACTTGGGGCTACATGGGCCAGTGGTCTCAGTCGTGCAGTTGGCTTTGTGTGGAGCCATAGAATACTTCTACCCAGGGCAAAGGGAAATACAGTCAGGATGAATGCTGGCCATCAAGCTGGTAAACTTGAGGTAGCCTGGGAACAGTTTTAGTTCTACAGAGGAAGAAAACAGGATTCTCTGGAAGCAGGATAATGAGACAATCTTTTTTTTTTTAACTTTGCAGGAATCCTGCTCTGGAGGACCAGGCATGTGACCGCATTTACCGTGTGGGGCAGCAGAAGGATGTTGTCATACACAGGTCAGCATTTTACTTGGCAGTATGAGGAGCTGCTGCTTATATACTGTCTGGCTTTAGTCAGTGAGACAAGACCTTGGTTTCTCTACTTAGAACTAGACACAAGTTCTGACAGTGGCATTGAGGTTTGGGCACCAACAACACAAGAAAACATTTTTATGTGGCACTTGCATGTATGTTGCTGTCCTAACAGCTATCAGGGGTTTCTTGTCTTTCAGCCTGTGGGTTATTGGGAATGTCCTGTTCATTCCTGAGAACAGTTTGGGCATGAAACCATTTCTCTTAATTGAGTGGAGATTTTTTCACTGTGATCCCTAAGCCTGAACCTTTCTAGTATCACTAATAAAAAACTCATAGAGCACTTCTAATAAGTGGCAAAGTTGACTTTCAGAAAACCATCTGTAACATAGTGCTGAAAGATTAACTTAGGTATTATAAATGCACAGCACATTTTCTGAGACTGGAATCTAAAATGTTATTTTGGGTACAATGTTTTTTGTATAATAGGTGCCATCAGTTATCAAGCAATAATTACAGGATTTTGTTATAGAATTACTGTTAGTTCAGATGACCAGAGTTGAGGCCTGAAGTGCATCAGACTTATATTTGAAATGTTATCATAGTTGGATATGAGAGAGCTGGTTTCTGTTCAGAGGTGGATCTTGTCAAGTCACATAATTGGCTAATTATTAATTTCTAAGTAAGATGAATCTTTTGAAATTTACTGGGGAAGTGTTTATGCAACACTGACACTTTTTCGTAGCACTAGAGATGGT
>WEKY01040975.1:143249-154202 GCA_013390045.1 Picathartes gymnocephalus
ACAAAGGTTATATTGGTTTTCTTGGAACAGTTGTTTTTCCTTGGAAAGGAAAGATGTTTAAAGTACTAAATTTGACTCATTGGGGAAGGGAAAAGGAAATACATGTTTCAAACATTTAGTTCTAAGTACTGCATTTAGACAAACATCTGTCATCAGAGATGCACCATCTTTCACCTGTACATTCCTGATGCAACTGTTGAGAAAAAATTACTTATTTCTTACTCCAGAAAGAAAAAATAATATAAACCTCTCCCTAGGCATCCTTCTTATCCTGAAAGACTGGGAAATGTATTTGGAAATGTATTTGGAAATGTATTTGAACAGTAATGATACAACAGCTATATATTATAGGAGCAGAACAAACTGTGCTTCTTGCATTTTTAAAATAGTGCAATAGTTATTTCATAATTTTCTTAGAAAAGGGAATTTTAAAGGACTGAGTCATCAACAAATTGGGGATAATCTTAGAAAAAGGATCAGGGTTGGTAATAATATGAGTTAGGGCTGCAGTCCCTTTTCTTGCAGAAAGACACCACGTTTCATTGCAGTTGGATTGTAGCTTCTGGCTCCTGGCACACAAATTTGCAGTTGTTCTTTCTTTACTGAGCAATCTCCTGCTCTGGAAAAGGTCTTATCCCAGTGGCTCTGAAATTATTTAACAGTGAGATGAGGTCTACTCACAACAGCAGAAACACAAAGTGATCTTACAGCCTCTCTCTTTGACTGTCGTCTTTGTCATGACGTTTCTTGACCTCAAAATTCTAACAAAATCCATTAGAAGTGTGTTTTTGAGAAAGCATGAGACAGAGTTTAAAATCCATATTCCGCTTACAACAGGCACTCTTCATGTCGCCTCTGGAGTTACTCTATTGCTTCAGTCCTGTTTCCTAAAATCTTTTCATTGATTTCCTGAGGCCTGTGGTCTCTTTGATGGAGGAAAACCTATAGTCTTGGAGTCCCAGAGCATTAGTGATTGAATGCTGCTGCTTAAAGAAAGGAAAACAGCACCTGTTGAATTTAGACCACATCAGGGTTGCTTTTTTAGGTATATGACTTTTTTATATGATTCTTCCAGTTCTGCAGCTAATCAAAGAATTACTTTTTGTGGACTGCTCACTTTTTTTAAATGCCCAACCTGTCACTGGTAAATGATGCTTTTTCAATTTAGAAGTCCTTTATTGTGGGGTTTTCTGCTTCTTCTTCATGCACATCTGAGTTTTTCTGGCCTGTTTTCAATCAGATGTCCCTGTCCTTTTCCTTCCTAACTGTATATGTCCATACACATGATCTGTGACTGTCTCCTCACACCCTGTATTGATCTTTGCTTTAGTGGCACCTTTGGGATCTTTTTCTGCGGCGTGTGGGAATGTCTGTGTTAAATGTTGCCTGGGTTTGAGGAAGCTCTTGTATTGTCATGATACGCTTCTCTATGCAGGTATTACCTCATTTTTGGCTGTGTGTCCCATTTTGGCCCTGTATGTCTTTTATTGATATATTAATGATAGGTCGTCTTAGTGGCAAATGAAACAACAAAGGAGAGGAGCTCAACCTAGCACTCATATTGATGGTTTGTCATGGGAAGAGCTGGGAATTTGATGATGTCCTCTTCCTCTACAACTTTTTCACTGGCTCAGAGATATTCTGAAATATTTTCTGCATTTTTTAAATCAACGCCCATGATTTCACAAGTGATCCAAATGACCCATCACCGGGGAAAGGCTTCCCTTTCCTGTGTCCCGGCGCTGGGAATGGCAGCGGCACCGGGGGCAGGCGGGGTCCCGCTGGCGGCTCTTTGGGGGTTGGCGTGGGGAAGAGTGTTCTTGTCTCGCTCCTCGTTAGTATAGTGGTGAGTATCCCCGCCTGTCACACGGGAGACCGGGGTTCGATTCCCCGACGGGGAGGCTGCTTTGTCTTTTATCCCCGGGGAGCGCTCTTGCTTCATCCTTCTCCCATCGGACACCCGCTCGCGGCGTGGCCGGAAGGAGTGAGAGAGGGAGGGGTCGGGAACGGCTCTCCAAAGCGTGGCGGGTCGTTTCGGTGGTGCTGCCGCCCCGCTGCGAGGTGCGCGTCCGTGTGCGGCGTCCTGCCCTGCCGAGTCGCTCCGTGCTGCCGGTAATCGCCGCCCGCGCACCGGAGGAGGGAGCAGGCAGAGAAAAACAAAGGTTTGAAAGTCTCAATGTTTTAGGAATGCTCGTCACTCCGGTTAGTGCCCTTGCTGCTCTCCCACGACTCCATAGAACAACCCGCCGAGGTGGTGTCCAGGAAGAGCGATCACAGTAATGCGGCAGATCAGCGCTCAGCAGCTGGTGCACCCACGGCACGCCGTG
This sequence comes from Picathartes gymnocephalus, assembly GCA_013390045.1. Taxonomy (NCBI): domain Eukaryota; kingdom Metazoa; phylum Chordata; class Aves; order Passeriformes; family Picathartidae; genus Picathartes; species Picathartes gymnocephalus. The sequence continues at coordinate 145,577 of WEKY01040975.1, forward strand.
GGAACGCCTCAGCAGCTCGCACTCAGATTATAATATACACATTGGCCGGTTAGCTCAGTTGGTTAGAGCGTGGTGCTAATAACGCCAAGGTCGCGGGTTCGATCCCCGTACGGGCCAATTTATCTTTTTTTCCTTCTTTTTCTTTTTTTTTTTCTTTTTTTTTTTTTTTCCCCCCGTGGACATGAGGAGATCACTCACTTAACAGAGTATCGCTTTACTTCGTTTTAGGGGCGGAGGGTTAACATAGAAGGGAACGCGGTATCTCCCAACAGGAAGCTTGACTTGGGCGGTCATGCGGGGGACAACGAGTGCGAGCTGGGCCGGCGCCTTTCCTCACCCTGCCCGGGAAAGGGACCAGGCCAACCGTCACCCACACACCAGGAACCCGCGGCAGCTCAGTTCCTACCACCTGGCGGGGGGGAGATGAAGTACGTTTATCCCACTCCTCGTTAGTATAGTGGTTAGTATCCCCGCCTGTCACGCGGGAGACCGGGGTTCGATTCCCCGACGGGGAGATGGAGTTGCTCTTTTACCTCGAGCAGGGGGAAATGGAACCCGCCCCTCGCTTGCTTTTCCCTACCTGGTCTTTAACGAAGTTCGTGCTCGGTGACAAGACAATCAGTCCAAAGCTGTGAGGGGGGAGCAGCGTAAAGGTATAGGTGGATGCCATAGGGCAACACCCAGCAGCGTCCTAATCCACACGTCGACCTCCTTGGCGCTGGCCTGAGCAGTATTGTTCTGCTGTCGTGATCACAGTACAGATGCTCCATGCTGATTTTTCTCCTCGAACGGCCAGCCATCCTTCTGTTCTCATGAGGTAACACTGGGACCTCAACTCACATTCTCCCAGATACTGATAGGCCAAGTCATGCTGCTGCAGCACATCTTAAACCATTTCCTCCTCTACAATCAGCAAGACAGCATCAAAATACATGTGATTAAGTACCACCTTTTCCACAGCTTCCTGAAAGCACAGTTTAAAGTTTAAAATCATACCAAATATTCCCTTTATTCTTAAAAAAATGTTTTTAAGCATCCAACATTTTATAAGGGTAAGCAGTGCTATTTAGGCACAGATAATGCTTTCATTTCCCTGAACACATCACAGTTGTTTGCCACTTCACAATCAACCAAATCAGCTGAGGAAGTTCTAAAGCATGCGGAGTAGCCCTGTGAGGCCTTCACCAGTCCTTCACAAGGCAGCTGCAACAGGGTGGCAACATTAGCCCATCAATCTAAAAGAACGAGTTCACACATCTTTAAGTTCTAACAAGTCTACAGCATAATTAAGGCACGAGGTTAGAGTATAAATAGACACACTGAAACACCACACAACAGCAGTTTGAATGGGCTGGTTTGCAGGCATTTCTGTTCTCTCAGAATGGCTCAGTGGAAGCAATCTGTCTTCTTCATGATCCGTGTCAGTGCACCCAGTCTTTGGGATTTCGCAGAACCTCCAGGATTTCGGCTTCTTTGGAGCTCTCTGGTGGGTTATGCATGTACTCCCACCTGCAAGCAGAGGGGAAACTCACTCAGCCCAGCTGGCAGCCACTTGTCCTGCACCAGGCTGTGTTTGGACTGGAGTTGTCCTTTCTAAGGATGCAAAGCTACATACACAGTTGATACTCTTGGCTGAGGTGACAGATACGGTTACAAATCACAAGTTCAGTAAAAAAAATAATAACACCATCAGGGTAGACGGGAGAAATGTTAGCTTCATTTTTTTACCAACTTCTGACAAAGTTGGAAGGACAAGGAAGAAGGAAAGAGCAGTGCCCCATTACCCACAAGGCATGCAGGTTTATTTGCAAAAATCTTTTAGCAGTCTCTTGTGACACACTAGTATCACAGGAAGATGAACAAAAAAAAGGAACCCACAGAATTTTGACAGTGACACAAGACCCTTTTCCAGAATCTGGACTAGAAGCTCTAGAAGTCTTTGTTGAATCTTGGTTTTAAAAATAAAGGTGGTGAAAGATCACTTTTTTCACTGAAAGGGCGACTGAAAGAGGCACAACAGAGAAAGGAAAGTGTCATCAGTCACAGACAGATGGGTACATCCTCCTTCCATTTTCCCCCCAGGAATGACTCATTCATGCTGTGAAGTGAGCTAGTTACATTGATGAAAAATAGCAAACCCAGACAATCCCAGAAATTAAATCAAAAGAGGAGCATGCTACACCACCAGGTGAGGGACACATCTGGTGTTGTCAGTGGGATGAAGTTATATGCTGAGAACAGCACTGCCTTCATGGTTATGGGGTAGCAGGCAGTTTTCCTAGCAGAGGGAAGTCACTAGTGAACTTTATGGAATTCCAGATAGCATCTGTACTACTCAGCATACCCAAAAGCAACCTGAAAGTGTGAATGAACAGTATAGGGCAGAATTTGCTGATGTCACAAGCGTAAGCAAGATGGGTTAAAACCTAAAAGGGCAGTTATAAACAGTATTGAGCCAAGCAACTGAGCAATAAAATGGCAGGTGAAATTCACTGTTAATTGATGTGATGGACACAGAAAAAAACTGCATACAGATTGAGTTAAATTTTATTACCCAGAAAAGACCTTGGCATCGTAACAGTTCTATATAAAAGCCACCTCAATGTTGAACAGCAGTCAAAACCAGCAAACAGACTATTAGGATTATGAAAGAAAAATTAATTAAAACATCATTATGTATGAGTCAGCAGCACACCTGCATCTTGGATACAAATATGTGGCTTATGTTGTCTATTCCTTATCCCTAGTTCAGAAAGGGCACAGAGAACTTAAGCCTAGATAAAGTGGCAAAAGTATGAAACAGTAACTGTACAAAGACTAAAAAGAGCAGGACTTATCAGCCTGGAAAACAGACAATAAAAAAAACCCCGGAAGCCTGCAAAATAGAAACTGTTATGGAGAAAATGAACAGGAAGAAAATCATGTTACTCAGTGAAAATGAAGTCATCAGGTTCAAGTAGAAAACAGCAAGGCACTTTTTCATACAACAGATAGTTAAACTGTGGAGCTCTTTGCCACACATCTGGCAGGACTGCCAGAAACTCTCATGGTTTCTAAGAGCTACTAAATAAAAACCTATGGAGCAAGGAGAAAAAAATCTATCAAGAGAACCTAAGCACAAAAACCACCTTTTTTTTTTTGCCAGAAAATCTCTATGCCACATATTACTGGCAACTAGGTGAGTACAGCAGACCAGAGAAGCATCTGCATTTGCGAAACAGAGAACGGTACTTGTCCAGTTCTTGTATCAGGCATGAACTTGCCACTGTTAAGAGACTGGACACCAGGAGAGACCTGTGATTCCTGTGAAGTATTTTACAAAGAACAGTGCCTACTGCAACTCCATATAACCACACCCTTACCTTGCAGTCAGTGGCAGAGACATAAGAATGCTTTCAATTCTTGATCCTGGGGTCAGGAGACCAAACTTTGTACCTCTGTCATAAACCAAGTTGAACTCTACATACCTATGGGAATGAAGAGATGCAACAGAAAAAAAAAAAGTTTATTAGCAGAAGTTGGTTGTGCTTTCTTCAACTGGCAGACGTCAAATAAAACCAGTCTGTCTTTCTGCTGTGTTGGGGTCAACTGTTCTCTAGCATCCTCTGCATAGGAATGCAGGTGTGACCTTGCCACTCCACAGAGCACAGGGAGAAGTGACCTCAGCTAAGAGACTAGAGCAGACAAACTGTTCAAAGGAGAGCATTCTGCAGGTTCCTGTGCTGTACTGTACTCCTCCAGGCCTCAGCTCTGCTGGCAAACTCGACACCATGTTTACCTTGGTTATTCTCTTCTTTGTGGGTGTGTCAGACATAAAGAGGGCCTTAAAGGCACTGAAAATACCAGAGGGAAAAATTTTACTGTGCAGTCCTCCATGCTGAGGGACACATAAGCAGCAAGGTTTGAACAGTATTTTCTGTTTCTTAGGGAGATCTGGAAAGCAGAAGAAGTCAGACATCTTCAGAGTGCTGGCTGGGACTTGTAAGTGATGAAATATACCATCTTCTGTTCCCAGCATAGGAACAGAGCTGTGACAATTCATTAGGGATTATCTCAATAGCCAGTACAGAGATGTTTGTACTTAAAGATAAAGGAAGGGAAAAGCTCTTATCCATCTGCAGAAATGGAATGCTTTATATAGCCCCATAACCTGCAAAGAGACGCAGGGAAATAGCCAGGTCACATTAACAAGCATCCTCCAAAGGCTTCTACAGTAACCCTGGATCGTGCCAGAATAAAAAAATTCAACCCTCTGTATTCCTTTACAAGAATCCTCAATTCCTTTACAGGAATTTCAATGCCAAGATCAGATGGAATAAACATGTATGTAAGGAGCTGAAAGTACTCAAGTACAGTTATTTCCTGACTTTTGGGATTTTGCTTCATTAGGTATAGGAATAGGAATAGGAAGCACCATTCCCTCACCCTTAGCTCCTCATGTGACAGGGCAGCCCTATATCCAGTACCTCTGGGCTGCAGGAGAGGGCAGGATTCAGGACACCAAGCACACCCACGCCCCTCTGCCTGTTACACAGCAGAAGCTTCTCTTGCTTTTTGAAGGAGTTGGAAAGAAACTCTGGCATTTTGTTTGGGCTGCTTGTGTTGCAACGTGGGAGAGTGGGAAATGCCTTCTTTGCACCCTCTTTAGCAAGCTAGCGTTAGATTTCATAATCAGTTCTATGCACAAAAATGCTGAAATTCTTGGTGAGCTTTTTTGGCCCATACAACAGGACATAAACCTGTAACCATAAAGAACTAGCTCGTATTTTTTTCTTGCCAGCACAATCCACGTCCTGTGTATACTTTTGCTCCTTCAGTACTCACCGTCCTCTCCGAAGCTGTTGCCATAGCTTCTCCTCTGGTGTGAAGGAGTCATGGCAGTGCTTTTTCACAATGGGAATGTAACAAGGCACAACAGCTTTGGCACAACTCTTTACAAACTGGAATACTTCCTCCTTGGAGGGAGAGTCCATATCATCAAAGAATATGCCTCCAATCCCTCTTCGCTCGCCACGGTGCTTGATATAGAAGTAGTCATCACACCTAGAAGAAGCATCAGATGATTATTAATATGGTCCACAGTATTCAAAGACATGAACAGAACTCCAAACAGCTGCATGGTGCAGGACAGCACCAGTGCAATAATGACCACAAGTCAGTTCCTGCAGGGCTGGGTGCCCCACTGTTTCAGTAAGTGCCCAGAGCCAGGACAGTGCAGCACCACCTGGGAAGCACTCCCATGTCACTTGCAGTAAAAGCTCTGATTAAATGGTCTCTGTAATGCTACACATCACCACACAGTTGCTGAACTCCATGGCAGATGCATCCATGTGGATTGATCCAGTCCATATCCTCTACCTACTGTGAACAGGGACATCTGATTTCAAAACTTTCAAAACTAAGGGCTCTTGATAATATTCCATTCCCAGCATTCTGCGTAGTTCCCAGATTATTTGGACAGCTTTCATATGAAGTCAAACTTGGAAGAGAATCTCTTTATTCTCTTTGCCATTCAAGTAAAAGAGTTTTTTTCATCAAAGCAAAAGTAATCTAAGGCCCCAAGACCAGATAAGAAAGCAACTGTTATAGCACCCTTCCTTGGAAAAAGGCTTTTTAATAGTTAAAACTTGAAAGATTGAGTCATTATAGCAGTGGCTTTTCATGACTCATATTTAAGTTTATAAATGAGTAAGGGCAGCTTATCCTACAATAGGAAAGCAATTAATCTCTTTTGTATTTACGGGGAGTATTCAGTTGTGAAATTGCTGTAATGTAACTGACTTAACCCTATATTATAATTCCTTGCTTGGGCATACAAGTCTTCCCATGGAGGAGAAAGCAAAAGGAAATAGGAAGCAGAAACCATCAACATCAAGAAAACCTGGCCTTCCTTTAGGACTAGTTTTCCATACAGGACTAGTTTTCCATATATCTGCAGTCGTTCTCAAGCATTATATATGGCACAGACATAACAAGAGAGACATGGAGACGTAACAGATAACCTAGGCTATTTTTTTATTCACTGGGATGATCACTGTTTTTTATTTTATGATAGCAGGAAGAGTTAGGAAAAAACACTGAGTCAGAAACATAAAAGAGAATAAGCCTGACAAAAATCTTAAACCTAGATCAGGTAGACAATGTGGTAAATGTAATAACGTTTATCTTTAGAAAAGTGGGAAAGAGTCTCCTACCCCCTGCAGCTGCATTGCTAGCCTACTTAGGCTGCAAAGAACCTGACCATTAAGGCAGATTCTCTAAACTACCATGCAAAAAATCCTCAGAGAACAAGTCTGTAATCTCAAAGTTCTAAGATGTGTCTCTTTACTAAGTGGTTGCCACCCAAACTGTAACACCCACTTTATCTCCTGTCTTCAGACAAGACCTGGTAGCTTACAAAAGGGTACCCCCACCTTCCTACATACACAGTTTGTGGCAGATGATAGGATTATCAGACACAGAGCAGCAAGTTCCCACTTAATAGTGGAAGATCCCATCACTTTTATATCTCAGCTCAAGAAGAACATTCAAAGTTTGCATCTCAGAAAATGTGCATTGAACTCCCAGTGAATGTGTCACCAGGGAAAAAAATAACAGCTTCATCAAATTATGAAGCTTCTACATTTAGGACAAGGTCCTTTACTTACCTGGAAATTAGGGAAAAAAAAAAAAAAGAAAGAAAAAAAAAGCCCATGAAGGCCAGACTGAAGGCAGAAAAACAAAAGTGGGATTTTCAGAACTGCAGTGATGGCCCAAGAGCTCACACTGAATCATGCCATTTACCATGAGTTCACTGTAAACAGAATTTGTGCATGTCCATGGGGCAGAAATCTTGTCCTAGTTTAACACCAGAAGCTAAAAGGAATTTTAAGTTGCCTAGTGCAACAAAATCTTAAAGAGTCAGTTTGGTTTTTCTTTGGGCTACAGACTTAAGATCGTAATCGTCAGCCCTCTGTTTTGAGAAATCAGGCATTCTATAAATATTTCTTTAGACAACGTTTTGTCACAGTACACTACTGATTTTCTGAGGGCTTTCTGATACTTTTCAAAAGGCAGCAGAACCTACAGTTCCTAGTGTACACTTAACTGCCAACATCCAGTGCTGCTTTCTGCTCCCCCCAAGCACACCTTCCCCCACATACCATTTCTTGTACTTGGGGTACAGCTTCAGATCGTGCTTGTCACAGGCTTCTTTCAGAGTTTTGTGAAAATGAACAGCATCCTCTTCATTCAGGTAAGTTGGAGTGAGGTCAGTCCCACCACCAAACCACCACTGTTTAGTTCCTATAGCAAAGCCAAGCAGCAACATCTTTCTTTTAAACTTCTGAACAGCAATTTGTTGCTAGTGGTTCACCAAGAACTAAAAACTACTTTTACAATACAAAACAAAATAATTTTTCAGTGGTGTCCCTAAACTTCAATAGTGAAAGATTTGACTACAAGGTAGTGTGGTGATCAGTGACTTCAGGAAAAGATGAAACAAACTTCAACGTAGTGAAAACCATTTTGGACCACTGCCCCTGACTATAGAATAGCAGTTTCAGAAGATGGGCTGGTGACTCTTGGCACAGCTGGGAGCAAACCTCCACTGGTTCTTATCTCTTAACCTAGCCATGCATTCACACTTCCTTTGTGCAGAGTCAGACATTTCATACATCGCTCATTGGATTATAATCCTTACCGTCTGCTTCTTCAATTTCAAAGTATCTGTAGTTGAAGTGCATGGTTGGAACATGAGGATTCTTTGGATGGATAACAGAGCTCACACCCATCGCGCAAAAAGGCAGCTTCCCTAGATAAAAAGATGTACAAAGAAAGCCCTTCAGTTTTTCAATAAACTTCATTTGTTATCATTTAAGGAACATCACTATTTTCCCTTAGGCTCCAAGCCACAACAGGAAAATGTCTCGTGTTGGGTCACCATAATTATTAATCAGTGGGCAATTTACTTCTCATCCATACACTTCTGTGCACCTAACTCAACTCTTTCTTTGGTATTTGTTCTCAAATGTGACAATACTTTGGAGAACCCATTAGATGAAGACCACTTAAAACATAAGGCACTGCTAAGGCTACCACCCCCAGTCCTCACAATTACCCTTTGCTACACAAATGTACGTTGAGTCCCCTTTAAGCCTTCAGGTGGTGTCAGTTTTCTTCCCACCTCTTTGGAACGTAATTCTGCACTGTTTCACTGTTGAGCTACAGCGTCATTATTGAGAAATCACCTGTGCCTACAGTACATTCCTTATAGCAGCAAGACCGAGGCAGAAGCACTCCCGTACCTGGCTTTCTACCGATATAAGTCCACCTGTCAGGCTTACTGATTAGAAATCACTACGATACAAATGAAAACCTCTGAGCTTTGATCAGTCTGGCCTTCCTCATGTTCTGCTCAAAGGCCAGGCTGCTCTCAAGGGTACCTGCCCAGGAATACTCAGATTAACACGTCCGGGTTCCCTATCCCACCTGCACGCTGGACACCTTACCGTCCTTGGCCTTCAGAGACTTCCCCCTGCTCCGCATCTGCCGCGCTGCCTCCTCGGATAGGAGCCCGGACACGACGGACACGTTCACACCCGCCTTCTCGAAGACATGGCCATCCTGCAGCACGCAGCTGATGCCG
>WEKY01040975.1:159393-181318 GCA_013390045.1 Picathartes gymnocephalus
TTTTTGCAGCCACTGTAGCTGTTTATACACACTAAATGTAATGTTTACTGTTATGAAAGTCCATCCAGAAGCCAAAATACATACCCTTCTGTCCTGTCTGGAATAATAGGTACATTTTTTTATGGTTAAGCTAAAGGACTAACTGAGTTAGCTCACAAGTCTTGAGAGCCTTGCAGCTATTTCTGAGTAACAGACATACATTGTGGTAGTATAATTGAAGCTTCTTTACTGTCTGGGCAGCTCTATGGAGTTAGAGATTTATAGTCTTTGAAAAGCTATTCTACAACTACAGAATTGAACTTGAAGTTTGTAGATGTAAAATTGTGCTTATCCTCCCTTAAGTTCAGTAATGCCCATCAAGAAGCCTCGATTCTAAGTCTGTCAGAAAGAACTACACATTTTCTTATGGTGTAAAATAAGACCTTTCTCACTCTTGCAAAAGAGATGCTAAAACTTTTCTCTGTGGTAACCTCAGCAAGATGAGTTAAAAGAGCTGCAGTTCTGTCTTTAGTATTTTGTGTGTCCATAACCTTTTCTGGTGTAAGACATGGCAGCACAGTGAAAGCTATGTCATTAGGTTCTAGTTCATCTTTAATCAACTGGACTAAACCATATTCACACCAATACTTTATAAGTTGTTCACATTTCTTTTGTAGACCTTGCTGCAGTTTTCAAGATTTTTGAATGAGAAAATCTCTCAAACTGCACTTGCCCATCAGATTTCTGTAAGATACCTAACTGAACATCATATAGTATTCTGCAGAGGTTTTTTTGTTTTGTTCTGTTTTGTTTTTTGTTTTGGTGTATTTTTTTGTTTGTTTGTTTTTTTAATAATTACAGTTATTTAAATAGAAACCTTAGAAGAAAGTAGCTGTATTGGTGCCACCACCCACCACAGGATTATCAGGAAGACTAGAGGCACGAAGGGGTGTGATGCATATGTTGAGAATCAAAAGGGCGTTTTAGGACAGAAAAGCAATTTCCATGGGAAAAGGTGCTATGCTCACCCTTGCTGACAAGGAAGGTGACCAATGTTAAGAATTGTGCACAGTACACAAGAGGGCTTCTGTGGTCATTTTAAACCTGGCAGTTTGGGACTCATGATGGTCCCTGGCTCAGGAATTTTTAACCTGGTGCAGTGGGTCTCATTTACCATCTGGTAGAACTGTAGGTTTAATGCACCACCTTAATCTGCCCCTTACACTGTACTGCAGGGATAAGGTCAGGAATTTTATGAAAAACAAGATAAACTGTTTTTCCTGCATCGCCTCCAGAAAACTAATGATAAAGCCTGCTTTATCGAGTCAAGTTAAAGATAACTCTTTCCTCATGCTGTTAGTTCATAGAAGTTATAACTACAGGTTTTGCTATAGCCATTATTCATTTACCAGATCTAACTATCTGACCCAACTAAAAGCAAGCCAAATCCAAAAGCAAGATGCCAGGGAAGTAGAAGAATAAGGCATGATACTTCAGCCAGATTCGTTCCCAGACTATATGTGTTTTCACTTTAGGGATTCCCCAAACCTGGTGTGATTGATCTAGTTAGTGACTCTCAACAGGTCTCTCTTCTAAATGCTTGTTCAGTCTCTCTTGAGAATTTTCTGCAGCTGAAAAATCCTCAGGCAAGCAGCATTGTGGTCTGTAGGGCTTGCCTAGAATACAGCTTCTCTTAGCATCATTGATGGCTCCTTATCCTTGAATATCTGAAGAGACAGTGAAGAGTTTTTCCTGTCCATGGCCCGTCTCTGCACCAGGGTGGAGAATCATAACCCTTCAACTCCTTGTATGGTGACCACTGTCCCCTCATGCAAAGGATTTGTCAGGAACACATTGCTTACCCATGAAAATGCATGTGCTTCTCAGCCTGAAACTTCATCAGCAGGCTAGTGGATTCCTAAATGAACTCACTGCCTTCAGCAGTTTTTCTTCTCTCAAAACTCTAAGAAACAAAGAACAGTGTTTTGTTACTACCTGTTCTTGTGTCTGGTTTGAAAAGGAGCACTTTAAAAGGCCAGTTGGTAAAAGTCTTGGCAGCACTCAGATTGCAGTCTTGCCTAAAGTGAATCACCACCTTTTGAATCACTGCTTTCACTTCCTTCACTGCCTGAATTTCTTAAACTTTCATCTCACATTGGTTTAGGTCTGTGGACGGGGCAATGTCACGAAAGCGGAAATATCATGCCAGAGATGAGCCTGAGGACTGCAGAGACAAGTCTAGGCAGGAGTGCTGGGGACTGTGCTAAAGTGGAAAAATGGAGCAAGCCCCCTGCAGATGGGGGTACTTTGAGGAGAGCAGAAGCAGAGGCAGAGAGCAGAATCTTCTGGGGAAAGGTTTGGACTGTTTGTTTGGACACTAATAATGTCTTTTAAAAGTTAGTTTTCCAAAGTGGGCTGAACCTCCTGCAAGGGAGCCCTCTTGGGTAGTGTGGGTTGCAAGGACTGAAATGGATTTGAGCCAGTGTATTGAAAACCATAGAAACACATTCTAACTGATACTAGAGCCTGTCAAGAACTTAATCTGTATGACTCCCTGCCAACGATCTCAAAAATGCTAATAAGGTGTAGGATGTTTTAGGGCAGCTGCACCATCTCAGCATTAGACTTCCTTTTTTTGTCTATTTATAAAAATTGGCCTTCTTGCCAGGGCGTGCCTTGTCATGCATTCTGTGGGATTCCATTGTCTTTTCAGCTTTTAAATGAAATGGAGTGTCCTAGACAATACTGGATCTTAGCACTGCATTATCTTCCCCTTCTGGATACTACTTCTGTTTCATTCTTTTTCAGTGTAATAAACCTCAGAGCCCTGTCCCCATGCCTTCCTTCCCCTGTTCTTCAAAACTGTCTTGAAAACCCCTGGTTAGACTGTCACAAGCTCATCACTGGTTTTCTCCAAGGGTCCCATGTCTGCTGGTAACACAAGTCCTTACAGTTGTTGTCCTGAGACTATGTTTCATGAGAAAGCTGTTTTCTACTCATTCTTGTGTAACACTCCTGCAGCTTTTCCTCTCCCACAAGTTTCAAACTTTTTCTCTCTTCTGAACTTGCTCATTCTCCACTAATGTAGGATACGGCCTGTCACAGGAGCATGGTGCCTGCTTCCTGAAGAAACAGAATTTCTCCCTCTAAATTTCTTAATAAGAGGCAGAATTGGAGAAATTCTCTTTTCACCTGTCAAAGGAAGAAGTAAGAGGATGACTTTATTTTTAAAACAAGGGGCCATGTGAAAACCATGGGACATGGGGTCCTACATGCTTCTGTTGATTCTTAAGGTAGGCTGTCTCTTAGGTTATAAAGATGTGTTCACAGTAAAAAAATTAGATTTTTAAGTGGACTTCAATCTTAAACAGATAAAGGGCTTCATCTGTTAGCTATGGAAAGTGGAGGGTTACAGGCATGATGCACTAGCTGAATAGTGGTTCTATTGCCTCACCCTGGTATCAGCGTGACCCTTCTCTATCACTGTGATCTGTTTTTGTTATATTTAGCTGTAAGAAGAGATATTGGACGTACAATATTAAGCTATCTCAGAACTCCACATCAGTAAACTTGTGGAGCATTATTTGAACTGTCCAATGTAACAGAAAAGTGAGTTATTTTTAATAGTGCTGTAACATTTCACTAGGTAATTCAAACCATGTATCAGTGTTAATACTCTCTGTTAGGCTGTGGAATTGTGGAAGATACTGTTCTAAAACATATTGACTCATTCCTGTTATATTTCCATGGCAGTTTTGTCACAGGACTTACTGATATTATCCACTGGATAACTTCATGAAAGCATGAGCATTTTAGAGAGCCAACACCTTTCCTGAAGAATAATCTTACAACATAGAAAATAGGCAGGGTTCTTCAATTCTTGTAATTTTTAAACTGACTGATTTCTTGCTAATTTGAAGTCAATGTTATCTGAAGCTTAGTTATTTCACTTACACTTTTAAAAGACAAATTACTTAGCCATTCACAGTTCTGTATGTTTTAATGCTTGCTGTATACTTTCTTGTGTAATTTTTGACAAGTTCTCCATAAACTCAGGTAGCAGGTTACAGCTTGCATTGAACAGTTTGATATATTTGATTGACTTGTTTAATGCTGAGGTCTCTGGATCTTGAACAATGTTTTCCACTAGTATGTTTCCCTTCTGGAAATACTGGAAGGTGAACTCTAACAGCTGTCACCCATTAGTTTGAGCAGTTTCTTTGTTTAAAGTATAAAACCCTGGGCTTATTCTTCAAGGGAGACTTACCGGATCCCTGAAGGGTTTGGTTGTTACTTAGTGAGTTCAGAAACTGTTGAGATTCAATGCAATTCATTTCCTGAAAGTTTTCTCTGTGTTGTGGGTATGGTGATGGCAAAAGATAAAACGTATGTTTTATCTTTATGTTCTTTGTTTTGTCTTTATATCTCCTTCTGTATTTGTAAATCGAGCCCCTGCCCCACAGAGGATTGTGGAACACACACTGGTGATTGTGGTTCTGCTGCTGCTGACCTGGAGTTCAGCATATGGTCTGTGGGTGATTAGGGAAGGGATTATTCTATCACAGAACAAGAAGTCAGAGTGCCTACAGAAATTACCAGGAGCAGGCTTAAAGCAAGCAAAGGCCAGTTCTTTTTAGGCAGCACAGTTGAAATAAACTGAGACTGAGAAGCGCAGGGTGTTACAGAGACCAGGGGTGCACATGAGCTTAAAAAAGGAACTAAGAAAATCATAGAAAGGCTTTTAAATGCACAGATGTGAAACGAGATTCTGGCTCTGTCTGTCCCTGAACAGCGAATTAACAGATCTCACTAGGGTATATTAGAAGAGTCAATCTTGCCCTGCTTTTTGTACTCTTTCTCAAAGTACCCATTACTGGCCACAGTCAGAGGAAGGAGCCTGGCTTTTTATAGGTTTGGTCTGATTCACTGTGGCTGTCCTTAAATCACTGACCCCCAACATCTGGGAAGCAGGAGCAGGATTCATGGCTGAGTACACATTTTCTAGTGTGCAGAAAAAAGAGTGAAAATCATGTCCTCAGCCACACCACAACCTGCTCTCACTTCGTTAATATGCAAGATGAATCAGCATAAACATATCTGCCTGACCTAAACACACTCGCTAGACTAAGATCAGAAGTGCATTAGATTCTCGGATGGTTTGAGAAGGAAGAGTAAAACAACATCAAATTACTCTTAATTCTGCTATGTTCTTATTTGGTTAGCTCACAAATATTCAGGGACAGCAAGAAAAATTATGGCGTCCAGTGTAGTCCAATGCCAGGAATGTAATCCACAGTTTGTCCTTAATCCCATGAGGATCCTCTCAAATGTTTCCAGTACTTTTGGCAGGAATATTAAATTACAAAATCTAGGATGCTTGCCAGAAAGAGAAAATAGAAGGCTCAGAATAAAAGCAGTGCCCCTGCTCTGTGCTTCTGCAGGAGCAAAATGGCCTGTCAATATGGACTATAACTTTCAAAAGAAAACAAATTAAAAAGGCAGTTTCTCCTAAGTGTCTTACAGCAACCCATTCCAGTACTAAAATAAGCACCATTTGGTGCCTGATGACAATTCAAGGAAGTAACTGAAGGTGATTGAATTGTCAGTATATTGAGCTGTTCTTTTGAGCTAAAAGTACTTATCTGTCTCATTTCCAGCTCAGGCTGGGTCCTGAGCTCCAGAGCCTGACTTCTATTTTTTCTGTTGATTGGAAGGAACTTGCAACATACAGCAGGGTTGTTTCAGATTCACTCTGATACAACCAAGGCCCGAGTTCAAAGATTGCTTGTTTTGTTGAATTTACTATAAGAAGGTGTTTATACTTTTGTAAACTAAATCCTTGACTATACAAGGAATTCCAAGAAGAGAGAGTTGGAGAACTGGAAGGTCTTGAATATATGTCAAGCCTCCTTTGAGCCATGAATTATATGGAACTCAATACTTGTTTTATTTGTCCAGGTGAATTCCCATTTGTCTCTAATTTAGAGGATGAGCTTTTGGCTATTTTTTTATAAAGTTGTTCTACTAGGGTACTGGCATGGGTGTAAACTCCCCACTGGGGAAAAGGACAAATTATAAACTCTTTATTTGGTTAGTTGATACTAGAAAATTTTCATCTTACATCAGACATGCTGATTTTGACACATTTTCCTTCTTTTGGAGACAGTGGAACGGGTTGCCCAGAGAAGATGTGAATGCCTCATTCCTGGCTTTGTGCAACCTGGTCTAGTGGAAGGTGTCCCTGCCCATGGCAGGGATTTTGGAAGTAGATGACCTGTAAGGTCCCTTCCAACCCAAACCATTTTATGATTTTGTGATTCTCTCTGTCCGACATGGCTGCTTTCTGGGGTCAGCAGAGAAGAGTCTGACATTCTCATCCCTTCTAGGCAATTCTCCTGTTGTTTCTGCAAGAGACAAAACCACCAATGACTTATTTAGTAATACATTTGTGTTTTAGTACTCCATTTGTATTTTCTTCCTCTGGCTTTACTGTAGAACTGTCCTTAAGATCAGCTAGAAGTTAATTTAGAAATTGCAGCTGTACCTTACCCAAAATGCACATCTTACAGAATACCAAATGTGTCTAGATGTCACTTCATTGGCTATTATTGTAAAATAAGAGGAGTATGATCTTCAGTCTCCAGATTTTTCACAGTGCCTACCCCATTCAGGTCCATTGAGGTTATGATGATGTAAACAAAATGTGATGTGGTTACATTAACCTGGTACCAGTATTTCTTTGTCACACTGTTTAGCACTAATGCTAAGAAGTCTTCATGGATGGTGCTGTACTTTGCTGGTGCCTCCCACTACAGAAATATACTAACTCAGGCATGAACGTCACAAAATCAGTCTTATTTTCTGTCAAAAATGGAGTGGCTGAAAAACACTTCTGGCATTCTTATCAGACAGTTGCACTTTTTTGTGGTGACAGGAAAGGGTGGAGTGGAGGAAGTGTTGACCTCAGCGTTGCTTTCATGCATATCTTCCTTGCTTTTTCTTGGTCTGAGGGATATTTATGTCTGCAGCTGGGGCTCACCTGCAGCTCCATGTCTTACCTTATAAGGAAGACCTTTACGAGCTGTCGAATTTGCACCAGATATGTTAGAAGCCACATCCTGTATCACACGCATAACTGCAACCATAAATAACAAATAGGACACATTTTACACTTGGTGCTCACGTTTTGCTGAACATAACCATGAGACAGCATCTACCTTGCTATTTTTATTCTTTTTTACAGCTCTGTTCAGATGAAAGGATTTGAAAGAACACTGAAACTAGAAGGAAGGTGACAGATCAAATACGTGGAGGAGCAATGCACACTCTGGATGTCTGGTGAAAAAGGTAGATATAGGTCCTGGAAAGCTTTGTAGGCACAAAACTTGTCAAACCCACCACACACATTTTTCAGATGAAGCCAGGCATGTATTCAAGAAAATGTTGCTGGTAACATTAAAGTTGCTCAAAAAAATAGCAGCACTACTTTCTAAATATAATTTTCTCTTCCTTTTATATTATAAATCACTAGTTGCTTTCATCAAAGGAAACCATAAGATATTTTTCTTGTTAACCATATACCTAGTGACATTTTTTTTTCCTTTTGAAGATCAACTTGACCTTTTGTTAAAACAATACCACAGGGTAACTCATTAGTGTTAGGAGAAGGGGCAAGGCAGTAGCATTGAGAGAGAAGCAAATTCCAACTTGTTATTGTCAAATATGTATGTGGCTGAATGACAGCATATTCAGCTAATTTCACACAGCAATTATTTTGCTCTGTGACCTCTGTTTTCAAAACCTTGAATGCTTTACTCAAACTGTATGAAAGCAAGTCATGTACATCTACTGAAAAAGATACCTTTCAAAGGGTCTCTGGTAAGTAATCATGTAAACCCCAGTTTTTCAGCTGCCATGTTTGCTGAGCACCTGTGAAGGAGCATGGACTGCAGAAACAGACTTTTCATGTGCCTGTGCTGCAAACAGTGTTACATCATATTGGCATTTTAATGTGAGGGACTAAAATGCATAAATCGTTAAGTGCATGGGCTACCTGAGTCTAAACCTGTTGAATAATTAGCTACAGAAGCAAATATCCAGCATTTGAACAAAAAATGCTGGCCTCTTTTCTGCGTACAGACGAAAAATGAAAGAAAATTCACTTGAACACAATCTCAGATAGGCTTGGATTCCTAAATGAAAGAAAGACAAAGGATAAGAACACAAATTCAGCAACTGAATCCAAAGCCTCCAGTAGGTTTCAGACTTAGCATGACAGGATCCAGGGAGAGTGGAGCCTAAACATTTTTTTTACAAGATTTGTTCATGCACATTATAGCCCTTGGGAAATTGTGGTAATCACCTATCTTCCCATTAAGAAGTGACTCTGTCATGATACTCTCTGCTTCTTACATTATGTTGTACAGGTCTGGTAAAAAGCCTTCACCCCCCAGCTTTTAGCATATGGTTGCACTGCTTAGTGCTGGCATGAAAATAAACAGCAGCAGTTTGGGACTCACACTGCTTTTCTGGTTTGTTTGTTGTATTTTTCATGTTTGCTGTTGTTTCATTATAACAGCCTGGATAGTATATGGTGTGCTTTAGCTGAGAAGAAATTGATCATTCATATTTTTTTATTAGTATTAAGGCACATTGGTCCAATCATATTAACTGTAAAGACTGAGCAGTGATTTATGAACCCTTTGGAGAATGTAGGTGTAATGCTTCACATTACATTCTGATGAGTACAAGGACAACTACCAACATTTTCAGAATGTTTGCTAAAGCTGCAGGCTTCAATATCTGGGACATTTCCTAGGCCCTGTTAAAATAACTTGGATTCATGTTGTCAGACCATAGGCCTCACTTGCCATGGGATCTTAAAATGTGTTCACTTTCTAAGTCTCATATGGAAAGATGCTGAGGACCTGCAGTCCTGGTTCTTACTGCTGAGCTACTTCCCCTTGGGACTTCTGAAAACTGGCAGAATGTGTTGCCAGCCAAGTATCCAAAAATGACTGGTTGAGTCATTCATCAGTAAGACCCTGGAGACTGAGCCAGGCTTCCTGCTCTGCATTTATGCAATGTGTAATATTATAGGCGTCTAGATCCTAGTGTTTTATGAGCTATGCAATACACTAAGTATTAAATAGTAGTCATAACTAAGGAATATGGTTTGGCTGCTTCTGATTTGATTGTTTACAAATCTTGCAGAGCTGAATGTAGAAATCCACAGTCTCTAGACCTCAGCCTTCATTATTTGAGCAGCAGACCATCTATTGCAGTACTTATTCAGTTCTAGACACAGCACTTCCCCGCAAAGTAAAATAAAAACTATGACATGGAAAGAAGATACTTCATGCAGTGTCTGTTGTTTCGTTTGCTCAAGTGGCAATTACAGTTCTGCAGTGTGCAATTGGAAATGGGGCCTCCTACTCTCAAGTTTGTTGCAAACATGCTGAAAGGTACCATTTTTCCACACAAATCTCTTAAAATGAGATTGCCTGTAAAATTTGTACTTGGGCACTGAGATTATCAGCAGAGTTTAAGGAGTGGTTAGGAGATGCAACGTTGCCCAACCCATCCATTTAAAGATCATTCAAAGATCACTCAAAGTCACAAGATTTATTTAAAATACATAATAACTTAGGGTTCTTCTGTGTTTGCTATCTTGCCTGGGGGGGTCAGATTTTTCATCTTTAGATCTTTAATCAGGCCAATGAAAGGCTACTTTTATAAAGGCAGCTGAAGGTTATGCATAGTCATGTGATTGCATGAGTTAGCCTTCAGACAGAAGAGCAGATATTACACTATTTAGCAACCTCGAGTAGCATTATTGTCCTTTTAAATTGCTTTTCAGCACCAGTGAAAGATGGTATTTCTAGTAATTCTTCCTAAGAATATGAATGGACCCTCTTGTTGCTGTAATCTCAAGGAACGATAATGAGTCTTCTCTGTAGCCATAGGGAGATCATATTTTGCAGGATGTGGGGATAAAACACTTAGAGCAGCGTGCTTGTGAGCAAATGAATGCTTCCTTAAGGAAACACCCAGGTTTCTTTGACATGTGTGTCAAAGCAGCACTTCCAAATACCAACCATGATTCAGGCATTCTCATGACTCTAAAAGATTAAAAGTGAATGTTGCTGAGAGCCATAAGGAAGTACAGTGTGTAACCATCGTCTTTTTAATCTACTCTTGATGGCTTATCCTCTGTGAGCAGCAACATTCATGATAATAAAAATGGGGTCTGAATGAATTGGTTCCAAAATCTCCTTGGTGGCCTTGCTGTAGCCTAAAAGCCACACATAACCTAAACGGTAAAATGCAAAACTTCTGTTAGCATTTCTTCTCCACTGAGCTTTGTAAAGGCAACTGGCAGGCAGCACACGTGGACCTCCCAGCAGGTCTACAACCAGTCATGCCAATGGTCACATACTCCAAAGCACCTAAGTCCTGAGTTCAAGGTCAGGACTTGGAGCCATGTGAGCCTTACTTATATCGGGAAGGAGTATCCTGACTGCAACTATGCTATGTTTCCATTCTCCAGTATTCAGGTTAAATCAAATCAGAAGAAACTAAATTAATTGGACTAATATACCTTATTTCTCCATATAGAAGTTAAATTGTAAGCATACATCACTATTTTATCATTGTCCAAAAGATAAAACATATATTTGTACATCAGAAAGTGGCATGTGATGAACTTATGTTGGCATTCACCTGAAATAACAGTGGAAAGAGCAATTCAGATGGAACTTGGGATAAGCCTCTTTTGTTTGACTCTGATCTTGTCTATAAACTTTAACTACTGTAGCCAACCCAAGTTACACTGGCTTGATGGCTGTCTTAACCTGTCTCAAGATCCCCCTTGATTCTGGGGTTTGGGTGTGGGGTATTGGGATGGAGTTTTTTTGAAGGGCATGTTAGAGAATCTAAATTGCTTTCATTTCTTATGAACAAAATGAAAGCAACAGCAATTAGAAAAACTGCTAACAAGATAGACAAGGCTACAGTTTTAAGGATGGGGAAACTTGAAATCAGGGTTATATCAGACATAACTTTCTTGAGGTCACACCACAGCAAGGCAAGGATTAGAAGGAAGATGTTCCAGCAGTTTATTCATGCCACAAAACATGTATGAGGGAGAAAAAAGAGAGAGGGGTGATTGTTTTACTCTTGAGCCTGTGCGGCTATTTCATAACCAGTCTGTGATTCTGTCTGCAAGTGTTCAGATAAGTAGGGCTTAGTTCTCCCTTTTGGACAGTAGAATTCAGGTCTAAGCCTGGGGATGTGTATGCTCCAAGACATACCCTAATCTTGGCCCATGCATTGCTGTATAACATCAGATCACATAAGCAATCTGCAGTGATGTAGGGACCTTACGGGCTGAGGAGTCCATGTGGCATAATGTTCTCTGCAACAGTAAGCACCAGGTAGCCACAATGCTTCTAATGCCAGCAGAAGGCAGCCTGTATCCCAGGTAAAGTTTTCAAAAGTGAAAAGTGAATTGTATAGGTCTGCAAATTGGACTGACAGTTCCAGCCCTAGTAATCATTTGGGTGATGTGTTTATTATTTTTATAGTCATTCAAGTATTGTTATTGAAGAAATTCTGGAGTATCTTACTATTTTCTTCTCTTAGTTCAGTCTTATGCTTCTAATACATCTTCAGTTCATGCACATTTTCCTCCTATCACAGTTTTCTTCTTTTGCTGTGTCTCTTCCTATCACTGTGTTTTCCCTCAGCCCACCTCTGTTCCCTCAGTTCTTTCTACTCTCCTACCAGATCAGGCGTCTCATTAGTGTGTACTAACCCAGGTTTTTTGGTATGTACTGCATGCATATGGCCATGGCATAATAAAAGGCAATATGTGAAACTACATGGAGTGATAGAGAAACTGTGTAGAACCATGTATTCATTTTTGTTGCATGTGTGTTTATTATAATACGGCGAGATCTCAAGTAGAAAACTACTTTAACCCAGACATGTTAAACTCACCAAGTTGTCCTTCTTCTAGCTTGCCATTATTCAGTTTTTATTGATGCAGAGAGACTGGAAAGTGCCTAATCTGAAGGAAACATCATTAAACATTTTCACCAGCAGTCTGGCTGACATAGTGCAGCAAGTGCATAATCCCAATCAATGAAATGACACAAAAGCACTGCTTTACCAAGTAGTCTTCTATCTCTTTTCATTCCACCTTGTGATCTTGTTTCAGATGATCACCACATGCACTCTAATTAGAAGTCTTCTGAGGCAATTGTTTTATCTGCATTTTTCCAGGAAAAAGCCTATGTCATGGCCCTTCTTAAATAATGCAGGACTGAGAAACCAAGAGGAAGATTATCAAGACAGTTGCGTTAGTTTGACTCAATTTATTTTAATCAATGCACATCCTGTTTGTGGGTGTTTTTCATAAGTCATCAACAGTTGAAGCTGATTCAGTCTATTATCTGGTGCTAATTTCAGATTGTCAGTCTACTTTAGCTAAATCAGTACCACCAAGTCAGAGTAAAGAGTTTGAGTGGGTAGACACAAAGCTTGGCCAGCTGTCCTCTTCTATGGAGCATGAGGATCATTGGTGAGATTCTGAAGGTAGATAAATGCATAAAGAATTAATCTTTTCCCATTGAGGGCTTGAAGAAAGTTACATTGATCTAAATTGAAAGAATGCCAGAAAAATCAACAGTGAATTAGGACAATTGTGCAAAGACAGATTTTCTCAGTCATTGGCTTTGGGAACAGCTAGCTACCTCAAAATTGGTTTTTTTTCCTTTTCCACCCCCACCCCCCGATCCTCCTTCCAGCAAGAAGTGTTTATAGAGGGGTGCAGCAACCCAAGCTCTCTGCCCCCTGACTCACAGAAGAGCTGGTATATAGAAGGCTTCTTATTTTGTTCCCCTGTGTAAAACCTAACTTTTAGTCCAAATCAGAGTAAGTATTTCAGTGGCTTTCAGGAGGCTTTCAGTGGTTTAGATCAGGCTCACAGATTCTGTATTATACAACAAAAGCATTTTCAGAATTCTTTAGGGTATTTTCTTCTTTTGTATCAATGGGCTCTTTTGGAGGGCAGATCCTGGGATCAGGGGAGTCTCTTTCCAAGTGGCTGAAGAGTTGGACAGAAATCAGGGATGTGGGTGGTGAAAAGAAGACTGAAGAAGGAGAGAAGCCTTTTGTGCACATATTATTCTCTTCATAGGGAGAAAAAGAAAGAGGATAAGATACTTGAGGAGAAAAA
This sequence comes from Picathartes gymnocephalus, assembly GCA_013390045.1. Classification (NCBI taxonomy): domain Eukaryota; kingdom Metazoa; phylum Chordata; class Aves; order Passeriformes; family Picathartidae; genus Picathartes; species Picathartes gymnocephalus. Next base: position 172,613 of record WEKY01040975.1, read on the forward strand.
CTAAAGTATGGAAATGGGCATGCTTTAGTGCAGAACAGAAAGGAGGGAGCTTGGCAAGAAAATATGAAAGAGAACAAGACTACTGAAAAGGCATCCACATAGAAAATTGTTGCCCAAGAGAAGAGGTAGATTGCAGCTCATGTATGAGTAAATACAGAAATCACAAATTTAAACAAATTGGTGCATAGTGAGTGTAGCTTTTCATTTGTGGACTAGCTAGAATAGCTTTACTAGACTTCTCTGTTCAACTAGACTGCTCTGTTTTTCTCTTCAACTGCTAAGAAATTTGCATCGTTCCAGCTGTTAAAACCCAAAATGGCCATAATGAAGGGAGAAGAGGGAATAATTGAGTATATGTGTGTGGTTCCTTAAGTGTGTATTTGGCAGTGTCCCATGATTGTGTCTAGTGGTTTTATTACAGAGAGCTAAAGCATGATCCAGTAGATGAGACAGATCAAGAAGAGCTTAAGGCTTTTCCAGATAACTTAACTGTTCCTTAAAGGTGGCCACTCCTGTGTAGAAACCTTCAGAACTTCTGCTCCATGGGTGAATGTTAATACCCAGGACTATTAAGTTTTGCCTCCATTAGTTCCTTTAAACCTTGGCTATTCAGTAGAGTTGATCAGCCATCTGCTGTGGACATTATTGGTACATCCAAGCTTAAACAGAAATACCTGGGTTGTGAAGCTGTGCTGGCCAACCGGTGCACAAAGGCTACAAGAGAGAAACAAACTATCTGCCTTCTTTTTTTATTTTTTTCTTTTCAGTTCATTGCAGTTCCTCCTTTCTTGAGGTGTGTGTGTGGACACCTGACAAGAAGCACTCCAAAAGCTGCTGGTGTTCCGGAGTTGGTGTTATGAGCTCTCACTGTTGATATTAGCAGCCAGCTGGGTCAAGTGGCACAGCCCAGACCGCTCCTGTTTTCTGAAGGTGTTTTCATTTGTAGGGATCATTAGTGCAACTTCACACTCATTGAGTAACTCAAATAGTGAAAACTTGGACTGGTTTTGTAGCTATTTATATTAACAGTGCATTTCAGTGATTTCCTTCTCAGAACTTTAGGGAGTGTCATAAATGCTTGGTAGGTCACTCTAGCAATGCTTTTCTACAGATGTTTGGCAGCTCTTGAAAATCTGAGTCATGTCCTTTGCTGTTTCCAAGTTTCACTTGTAAACTCCCTCTTGGTACTTGGCACCTCCCCACCCCAGCAGTACCCATGCCTACCTGCACACCACAAAACATTTCTCTTACTAACCCAAGTGAACTCTGCAAATGTTACAGTATTCTAAACAGTCAAAGTCCATTTTTGAGCAACACTCTAACTAAATACTGAGCTTGCTTCCCTTGGTTTTTTGGGGGTTTGTTGTTGTTGGTATGTTTTTTGTTTTTTGGTTTTTTTTGTAACTATTACATTCATATGAGCCAACTAAAATGCATTTTGAACCAAGATGTTGCAAATTTACCTGTAAATTTTCCTACAAAATTGCTGCAATTAATTACAGGCAATTAGTGCAATTAATTACGCATTAGCAAATTTACAGAATCAAGATTTGCTTGTAGGCAACAGAAGAACAGGACAAACAGACAAACTTATTAAACATACTTAATTAGTCTAAAACGGTGCTATTACGTCTGATAATTAGGTTTGGGTCTTTTGCTTTTTACATAATAAATTTTTTTGAGATTTGTTATTGACAATTGACCATATAGTGTTTTATAACAAAACACATAACAAGATAAACAATAAGATGCAGCTGAGCCTCCTAGCATACAAATAAATAGCAGAAAAATTGTCCTGTATGTATGAATAAGTTTGGGGTTTTTTTGTTTTGTCATTTTAACACTGCTGTATCATGGCCATTTTATCCCCACAGTTGATAAAGCACACTCATCAGCGCAGGTAAGTATGAGCCTCACCATCCTGCATGGTGAAACCTGCAAAGAAACCTGTACCAATTTTGTCAAAAAAGCAGGTTTTTAGCTGAAAGTAAGAACCAATAGGAATTGCTTTATAAACTGGGGTGGGGAAGAAAAGTCCAATGATGGTTTATTTCTCCTTCTATTGGTAATTGCAATGTCTGTTCCTTTTCTGCAAGCATAACTATCAAACATACTGATCAAATAAGTACTTACTCCGAAGTGGAGCATCTTTTATCCTTAATTTTTTTTTTGCTTTGCAAGAAAAAAGTGGTTTTTAAAGTTCACAGTAAAGAATTTAAACACATGCATAGGGAGTAGAATTGTTTTAGATGAATACCAGGATGGTCAATCCTGCATTTTGTTTCTTTGCTCAGTATTTAAATCAGCTTGGCTGTCTCTTTATTGCCTCTGAGGACTGTAGATACACTTTATCTTAAAGATGCTGGTAGAGTAATTCATCTGATTACACCTGCAGTTTTGGTGTAAACCTCCAGTTTATGGTATTTGAGCTTAAGAAATTCTTTCCTAGTCAAAGGTATGGGTTGGTTGTTGTTTTACATGTTTTTCCTCCTGTTGTTTAGGAAAAGCTGGTTTTGCTCGGTCTAATCAGCTCAACAGCCAAACACTGAATCTCCAACATTGTCAATAAAACTGAGCCCTAAAAAAGTGCTAAAGTAGTAAGGTGAAACCAGCTGTACAAGTGGTGATATTAGATATAGTTTTGGAAATCTCCACATGTGATTTTCTCACTGTAGTTTTAATATTGCTTTTTTCCTTTAAATATCTTCTATTCTCGTGGCAAATGTTTTCGGAAATGTATATTTTTTAATCAAATTTTAAATTATTAAGAGGCTGTTCCTCTTCAAACTAGGCACTGCAATTATCTGCAGACAATTATTAATTACCTTTTCTTCAGACTTGTATTTGCCTGTCTATCTTTCCAAAGACACAATTCTGATGCTTCCCAAACCAGAAGAAGGAAGAGAGAACAGTCAATTCCCATCACAGATTACTCTGAAAATCAACATTTCTGTTTTAATTCCAAACTGCAATGAAAGATGATTGCTAAGCTCTCCACAGAACAGCAAGCAAATTAGGACTGGGGAGGTTTAAGAAAATGTGATCTTCCAATTTCAAAAGCCTTTGGGTTTGCCGTAGAAGCTGGAGCTTGTTTGTTCCTTCCCTTTCAGCCCATGCAGTGAGATGGCAGGAGAGGGAGTGGAGCATCTGAGATTCTTTGATTTCTAGACTACTGGGGGCAAGGAATCTGAAAATCCTGGATACTCCTTCCCTGGAGAGCTGCCAGGATCTGCTGGGCTCCTAATATTCCTGACTTTGAAAGAAAACATAATTGCTAAAGAGGCTGACTGCAGGCCAAGATACTGGAAGCACTCCCCAAAGTTTGTCTGTGGAACTTACGAGGATCTTAATGAGTAAATCAGAAGGAGTTCAAGCAGGATCCCAAGGGAAAAGTGCCCCTTTGATTAAAAATGTATTCGTTAAAAGTGCACTAACAGATGGGCAAAAGCAAGGAGTCTGTGTAACAGTAGCTGAATATCCCAGGGAACACTGGCAGCAGTGACTGGCTGCAGTCAGATGCAGCTAATATGAGTTTTCTCAGAGAATTTCTGCCTCTTGGTGTCTCCCAGTGACATCACACCTGTACTGGCTTAAAACTAAACTGGTCCCCTTCCTTAGTTTTTCAGCTATAGCTTGTCCTGATCTTCTTATTTCTAAGCTCTGAAATGCTTTCAGAGTCAGCTGACAGTTGTCCACAGGACACACTGATCGCAGCAATTGAAGACTGATCTGAATCATGATGTGTCTAAACTGAACTGCAGTGTTGACCTAAACGCTCTTTTTCCAGACACTTTGGACGTAGATAGAAGTTACTGTCAAAAAGCAGGTAATGTTTGTTGAAAAAATTAACTAAAACTGTGCAGTTTCAAAAAAACCAAACCAACCCCTTTTCAACAACTGTGGGTTTTCTTAAGTCACCCTTTTCCTTTCCCTTCATATAACCTTCTCTTCTTCCTCTGTCTTTGCCTACTGGTCTTGAACACCTGAAAAATCAAGATGTATGTCATCGTTTATGTGGGAACAGTTTGCTGTCTTGGTTCAAGACAGGACTGAGCATGTGTTTTGAAGAGGCCAAACTAATCACCTTCTTTGTTTGTTAAAAGTAGAAAGTTTCCACTTAGAATGGCACATGACCTCATTCAGTTGCATTCACTTTGCAGAAGCTTCTTAACACTGCAATGGTTACATTTTGGTAAATCTTAAGATAATCTAAAATAATCAGGCAAGTTCTAGTAACAAATGATAGTTAATTTGGTGTATTTTAGTAATCATCCACTTTGCAGGCATTTTAGATAGAAGAAAACCTGTTCAGAAAGCAGGCTGTGTTGCCATGCTGAAACACTGTTCACAAGCAGATACAGCACTGGATAAACAGAAGAAGAACAGCCTGTTGGTGTAGAAAACTGGAAACACAGGAAAGAGTAAAGGCAAAAGAGCTCAGCCTGGACAAGTTAAAGTCTTATGAATCTGTCCTCTTCTTTCTGAAAATAAGTCTTTAATCCTTGGTATAATTTCTGCAAAGACCACTTCTACTACTGTCAAAAAATGAAAGGCATGTAATTTCTGCAACTTTTAGCATCCTCTGCTACTCGACTCTTCTGCAAAGGTCCCAGGATCCTTCTCTCCAAGAAAGTGGACCTTTTGACTTGCAGCATCATTGATTCAGATTCTGCTCTCAAATTTCTCTATCATTATCTCTGTTATGCTCTATCGTAAATCACCGGTTGTGATTTCTTGTCAGCAATAGTGGCACAATATTAGTGGGCTAATTGTCCTGTTTATGGTCATGACCCTTCAACGTGATGAGAGTTACAAGAACATACCTACTTGTGGGATATGGACTTTACTGTTGACTTTGGATCAAACTTCTGTGACCTAAAGGTAGATGTTCACTTTATAAAGCATTCTCTGGTTTATCAATTCAGCTCTACGTATATATTTAAGCAAATCTTACTGGCAACACTCCACCAAGGCTGTCTGTGTTTGCTGTGGGTGTACAAGGCTAATTCCTGGCAGCTCCTACGAAGCACTGTAATGGGAAATCCTTAACAGAGCTATTTATTTAGGTGGAATTATTTTGAAATAACTATCACATATGTACATTAAAGTTGATTTAAATAGAGATTTCTGACCATCCCAAATATTGTGCTGTCCAGATTGGTCTAGCTCATGGGACAACTGCATAAACTGGCAAAGCAAAGCTGTTCGTCACAGGTAATTTAATTCTGTAATTATCTTTTCGTTCTTCCTATATGCCTGCAGGGCAAGAATCTGCTCTGGCTCAGAGCAGATTCATAAGCAAGTTAAAAGAAAACGGAACTTCCCAGTTACTAAAATAGAAAAGAAGAAAAGAAACAAAACTAAACAAACCCAAAAAAGTATCTTCAGAATAAAAAAAAAAGTGCTTGTTAAAACAGGCAATGAGGTGGATTCTGCTTTTAGCCATGAATAATAGAAGGGCAGTGTCTGGTTTTCACTGCTTCTGTTGCAGTGACAGCTGGGCTTCGTTTGTACTTGCTGGAGATGACACATGGTCATACCAAGTTCAACAAGCAGCTCAAAAGCACAAGTAATGGTGCAAATATCTGCTGTGCCAGGGAGACAGTAACATAACTGAAAGCTATGAGATTTCCTGCTTTCTGGCTTCTAGGTCAGAGAGAAAGAGAGAGAGTCCTCATTTGTTGCAAAAGGTATTTATTGCAGGAAGCGTGGTCAGTCTCACAAGGGTGAAAAATAACCGTCCGTGCCGTTGCTTAAATTCTCAGTGTCCTAGGCAGAAGCATAAGGCAGAAGCAGCACGAATAGCAATCTAAGCCTCTTCTATGAGCAGCATTCTTCATAAGCATTCTTCATTTCTTTTAAGCATTCTGCTTGAGCATCTCTTGGTGTTGTTTTCTGCATTCTATCCTATCTCCTATATCCTATATTCTAACAGCATTATACAAATATGTTTCTATAGTGATAATTTTGCACCTATCCCTGCTTAGAACAGATGTGTGTATTTCTTGCATAAAAGCCTACGCATGTGGTTTATCACGTTCCATCTTTCTATCTAACTACACTGTGCTATGTCTATATTTTGTCTAAGGGGTAATGAGAGTTATGGAAAACTATATCATTAAACTTTAAACTGGAGAAAAGGACACTTGGTCACTGACTAACACAGCCTTTTATATGCTTAAGGCACTTTAAAGCATTTTCTGCTTACTAATAACTCAAAGCTAAGTCTTTGCGTTTTTCTATGTCTCTGACAAAAGCTGCTTAATTCTGGTTATATTTTTGTAAGAGAAGGTGTGAGTTTGGAGCCTTTTATCAGCTGGGTTGCTACCAGCACTGTCCAGTTACAAAAACCTCTTTTTTGGTGTGTATTTTTAATTAATCTGACTTAGCCCTTCCATGCTTTTAAGGGAAGAAGCAGAAAGGTGAAATGCATTTGGCTTCAAATGATGCCAATTTTATGGGATGAATCCCACCCTATGAGGCATGGCCATGCAACTTTGCACAGTGAGTTTATTGTTCAAAAATGTCCATAAAACATTTCCTTCATACCCTGCCAATTTATGTTGTGCCAAGGGTCTTTTCAAGTGCTTTACAATGGACTTGGGGGTTGTAGGAAAAGGCCAAAGAGCCAAAGGATAATGTACCACAGACAGAGGGGCAGAAGGCATGGCAAGGGTACCAACAAGTCTGCAGGTTTGTGCTATGACAAGGAATTTGTTAAATCCACAGTCAGTTTGTATCCCTTTGTTCTCCTGCCAGCATTGTTTAGCTGCTCTCACAAGACAGACTGTCCGTGCTCGGTGTAACCCTTCTCTGCATCTTCTCCAGAACTGCTTTCTTCTCGAGTGTGAGAGCACAAGTCATACACTGTGTTCTGGGGGAAGCACCACAGACAGTTTTGTTCGTACACTTGCATTACTGCTTCCCTGCCTTGACTAGGGAAATACTATCTAAGGCATGTTCTCCTTTGCTGTGAGTGGTCAAAGATTTATTTCTTGTTTACTTCAATCGTCTTTTGCATGTTCCAGCTCATTTGACTTTTGACAAAACTGGCCTTAATTCTATGTGTCTATACTCAAAAGCTATCTTCGTTGACCAGGATTGTTTACTGACTCCTAAGAACCTCTCTGAAGTGGTTTCTTTTTTTGGGTTGGTTTTTTGGGTTTTTTTTTTCTTTTGTTTTGTTTTGTTTTTTGTTTTTTGGTTTGGTTTGGTTTGTTTGGTTTTTTTGTGGGTTCTTTTTTCTGGGGGGGGGAGTGGGGTTGGGGAGAGGGGTTTACCCCATTTATTCAGGTCTAAAGTGTTTCCCAATAAGATTTTTTTCTTGCCAGCAATATATACATTGGGATACTTTTTGTATCTTTGATCTAGATCTGTTCCAATCTCCCTCCACAGTTAAGTCTTCCAGCTATTCAGTCCAGGTACATTTATTAGTCAGTTTCCTCAGTTTTACAGTTTGCCCTTTGCTTATGTTTGTCATTCTGTCTATGGAAATGGAAACAGTTGCTGAGTACTCAGCCCAATGCAGTTTTCTATGACCAGTTCTTTTTTAGTGTCTTCATTACTTACTAATTTGAGGTTGTCTCTTTTTGTCTTAGTGACTACTGAGAAGGAATCTGGCAGCTATCGCACACATGGCTAGCTGGACCCAAGTTTATTATTAGAAGCATTTGTTTCCCAAATAGTATCTGGGAAGTTAAAATTGGCCATGGCACAATTCCCAGTAGTGTTTCTATAATAACATTTCAGTGACAGACCTTTTCTTGCACCATTATATTTTAGCTGCAGACAAGAAAGGCCAGGTTTCAATGATGTGACCAATTCAAAAACAACCACTCCCCAAAAAACAGAGGCTGTTAGCAGATGGCTTGAGCTGCTGGAAGTGGAGCTTCCTGTTTCCGTACAATGGGGAATTTTATGATTAATTAAATGGTGGTGAGTTAACTGACAGATGCATTTTAATAAATTGCAAAGATCACATGATGTTTTCTACTTGCATGGATGAAATGGCTAAACGTTGAAATAGACGGAGTATTGTACTAAGATTGCACATGGCTTGGATATTGGCCTATTGATGATATCCGTATCTGTCAGGTCTAGCTTCCATTTGGAAGAGGAGCAGAGCAGTAAAAAAGAGAAGTCTGATCCATGAGTTATTGTTCTCCTGAGTTACAGAGACTAAGCCAGCTTTTTCTGCCATAGGATTGCTCTGTTCAGCTTGGAGTGCCGTGAAGGGAGGATTCTTTCTCCTGTGCCACCAGCCCAGTTTTGTGTGGGTTCCTACTGAATTCTTTCAACCTGTCGCAAAGTGACCATTTGCTCACTAGCCAAGGGCATTACCTGGCAGGAATTGTAAAAGGGTGTTGGGGGTTAGGGTTTTTTTTCTTTCCTTTTGTATAGAATTTTTTCCCATTAAGTTGCTAACGAACTCTTAAGTATTGGGTACCTAAGAAAAACAAAGGAATGTGGCCAAGCCCCGGAGGAGAGGGGCTGATAAGAGGCAGGGGTGGGGGCAGCACCAAGGGAGCTGAAGCTGCGCTTTGGAGGGGAACGCGGAGATGCTGCTCTGCTTTTTTTGGGGGGGAGAGAGGAGCCTCTGCTGCTGCTGCTGCTGCTGCTGGACCCTTTTCACGTGGAGCTGTTTCTTCCGCTGAGCCGGGCTGCTGCCCCTGCCCTGCCCCCCGCCGCTTCATCTGCACTGCTCTG
>WEKY01040975.1:187580-279834 GCA_013390045.1 Picathartes gymnocephalus
GGGGGGATAGGGGGATAAGGGGATAAGCGGCGCCGAGCGCCGGTGCTCCGGGGGTGGGCAGAGCAGGGCTGTGGGAAGGTGGGCTCATGCGGGCAGGATCGCCCCGCGCAGGGGAAGCCTCCCGGTGGAGCTGACGGCGGCCCGTAAGTAAAATTAGAGGGGAAATTCGTGGCTTCTGCTGAATTGCTTGGGTCGGGGTTTTGCCATGGCTGCCGGTCCGGCAGATTCGGATAAAGGATTGCTTCTAGCGAGGGTACCGAAAGGGAACTGCCCTTTGGAAATGCCGAAGGCCTCGGGGAAGGAACAATGGCTTTGTGGGTAGATTCTTGCCTTAAGCTATGCAAATCCATTATTTACATATTAGGAAAGAAGCAAAACCTGGAAGTTTTATGTCCTTTTTTTCTTCTTTTTTAAACTATTTGGATTATTACTTGGCAGTGGGGGTGGTATTTCTATTTTTGTTAGAGCAAGCGGTTAGATCAGTCCTGCTGTCCTTTCTCAGACTAAAATTTGCAGGGAGATGAGCGGCTGATCTGTTGAGATTTGTGGCTGTTGTGTTGTTACCCAGCTAAAACTTTCTGTCCAGTTTTCAGTTTTTGTCTCTCTTCTCACGCGTTTTACTAAGCTATTCTCGCATAGTGTGGTTGCAGAACTATTAAGAATGAACTTCGTGATGGGAGATTACTTATTTTAACCTGGTAGTTCAGGTGAACTGTGTGAAAATGTTATAGATAAAAAATATGAAAATGTTACAGATGAAAAGTATATATAAAACATTTCTTGTGGAGAGTGCCATGGTACTAGACTGATCACTCCTAAACTGAAACGACTAAATTCAGAGAGGTGTTGAAGGAAAGGGAAATGTGCATGGAGCAGGGTTTCCTACCCATCGACATGCAATGTGCTTGTCTGGCTAGGTTTCAGAAGTGATATTTCTGAAACTAAAATAACTTTCCTTTCACATGTAAGATTTCACCAGCTGTATCTCTGTTTTTTATTTTACTTAAATAAATCTGCTTATTTTTTTTCCCCAGTCTGATGCAGTATCTGCTTCTTTAGCTCATCTGTCTCTGCTGAACTGAAGCAGTCCATTAAGTTACACTTTTGGCTTGTGGTTGTTACTAAAGCAGCAGAATTAAAGGTGGCTAAGTCTCAGGTCTCCCTGAAGGTCGTACTTGCTTTAGTAGACTTCTCCTGCTTGTGGGATGTATGAATCATCCCCTGAGGCTCAAGAGTTGCCCAGTGTCCTTATCCCTCCCTGTTCAAAGGTAGGAGGAGAAGTTTTCTCTGGAAGCAATTCCCAGTCAGGGATGTGCCCATGGGAGCAGCTGCAGAGTGTCCAGTTGAAATACTAAAACCTGAAAGCTGACAGCAGTTCGGACCAGTACCTGAGTCCTAAGTTATAAACAGGTGGGCACATAGGTGAATTACTGTGTTTTGGCTGGACCAAGGTGATGGACATGACATTATGTTGATATGTACTGTGTGTGCTGCTAAATAACAGCTTTAGCAGTTACACAGGGGAGTTGCCTGACTGAGGAGGGAAATAGAGCAGGTGATGTGGTGACAGGTCTCCTTTGCAGTGGGAAGCGCTTGAGATGTTTCTCCTTCACCTCCTCCTCAAGACTTTGATAGCTTACAAGCAGAGGCAGCTTCAGAAGATTTTCCATGATTGCTTTCTTCCTTAGATGTTCATTTTTGGATGGAAGCTGTTACGATAGCTTATTTTTGCCATTAGCACTTTTATCTCAGGCTTGTTCTCTTTGTTAGTTTCTGGGCATGTTGTGATTAGTGTCTCTTGGTAAAGGTTTGATTTGTCTTCCCAAGACAGGTTTGGAAAAGTTAACATAAGCCTGCTTTGGCTGATTTATGGTTTTCTTGCGTGTTGCTTCATATGCTCCTGGGTGTTGATTCAGTACATTGGCCTGGAAGAGAATGCAGTCAGATCATTTGAAGATAAAACTTGCGAGACCACCATGAGTCTCCATGAGGTTGTCTCCATCAGTGACTTAAAGGGGCTTTTGAGGAAAGGCTCTTGGTTTTGTGGGTTTTTTTGTTGTTTTTCCTCCACAGTATAGCTTGAGCTGTAGCACAGGATCTTTGTTTGTTTGTCTTTGTATGTTAACATTAAGGTTATTTTACTTACAAGCATAAAAGGTTGTTTTTGCTTCGTGTATGATCTGAGATACTCTGCTTTGGCTTGCTAGTTAAATGCACTTTAGGAATGGCCTCAAGACTTCTTGGAATACCATTTTTTAAAGACAGCTTTCCCTATAGATGTTTGCACTGTTTTAGCTAAATCAGTTGAAGTGTGCACTATGTGTTGAGGAGGAATTTAGTTTTTCAAGCTTATGACATGTAATTTGTCATTCATTTGAATAATTTATGCATCAATTTCTCTAGCCTTATAGATAAGCTAGTAAATAATACTGAATAATTTATGGCATAACTGAATGTACAGGACTTTTTCCTTTTTCAGAGTCTCTGTTTTCTACTATCTATTTATTCAAAATACCAAAGCTTTGTAGCAGAATAAACCCCTGCCCTGAACTTCCCTTTTAATCCAGTTTCTTCTACTTTTGCTATGTTACATATGGTTGCTTGTGTACCTATTCACAGCCTTCAAGGGAAATGAAAATAAAGCTACTCTTACATATTACTTGTTGTGTCAAGTTTCTAAAGCATTAAATCTTTCTTTTATCCTCCTTCTACAGAAAAGCCTGAAACCTTAGCTTTTCTTGATTTGATGTTTATTGAGGTCTAGAGGAAAACAGGATGTTCAAGCTGTTGTTTTCTTTATAAGTCACTTTTCAACAGCTCTCAATTTGCAGTTTAGTGTATTAATCACCAATACCACTAGTGGTATTTGTACAGAAAGGTTGAAAAGTGATGGGCAGTAGTACCTAGCATGAGCTGTGAAGCAAAAATAGGAAATGTGTGGGTCACGTGCAGTGTCACCACCTTTTAAAAAATGGATTGAAAAAATGCAGGTACAGAATGTGATAAAATACTCTGCAGCAGTGCTTCTTGATGTGTTCTGTACCTAGCATTCTAAAATGACATGTCCTTTTTAGGTTAATTTTGCTCAGATGGATTGGCTCTTCAGCCTTCCAAGCTCGGTTGTTCTTTCATCTCGAAGGTAAAATTGAAGCCTTGGTATCCCATGAGGAAGACCCTTTATAGCACTGTTGCAGAGAGAGCAAATTGTGAGTGTCCCTGGTTGATACCCAAAGTTTGTGTGGAACTGTTCAGTTACCACTGCTCCCAAAACCAACAGCAGCAGTAAAACTGGAGTATGGTGTGCCAGAGCTGGTTTTTACATTCTAGTGTAAACGGGGAGCCAGGAAAAGCAAGATAAAAAAAAGGGAGTACTGTCCACTTCCCCTGACTTGGAGGGGAAGGCTGGGAAACCTACAGAGCCAGTTGATCTTCCCTCCTGTTAGAAGGGCCAGAATGGAGTAATCTAGGAAATGGTTTTAAGAGCAGGCAGGAATGAAATCATGGTCTGTCTTAATCACTGAAGCTCTTAGTGTCTATTGATTTACAGTGCAAGTTTCCATTTCCTGAGCTGCAGTATTGCTTTCTTTTGGGTCACTAGCCAGTAGGAAACTTTATTAGTGAGGTGTGTGGCTAGCAGTCTTAGATTCCACAGACTCTTCAACTCACTTTTAAAAGAATAGTTTTAGTCCTTGTTGTGAGTGCAGGTCAGAAACACAAAAATAAGGATCTGCTGCAGCGCTCAGAAAAGTTCTTTGTTTGACTGGATCTACAGACTGACATATGCATTGCAGTGGTATCCAGACACTGCTTGTTTGCCCTGCTTCGCAGAGTCCTGAGGCCACCAGTGAAATGAGAACAGTGTGAGGGGCATGAGCTTACCCAGAGCCTTAGCAGAGGTAGGCAGAGGGAATGTGATGGCCGTTTAATGGTCAATACAGAATGTGTGTGTTTATGTATAAAATACAAATTGCATCACATGTGGGATAAGGGGAGAAGTCCCTTTCTCAGGGTAAGAAAGAAACTGAAGTTGTGTTTTTGCCATGATCTTTTTTTCTTTTTTTTCTCATGTAATTGTAGGTTAACATAGCTCCCACCTGGGCAGGTAATTTTTGGAGGAGGGTTATGCTGACAGTTTTTTGCTTACACGATGATGTGTGTGGGGGAAATGACCTGTTTTGGAACAGGGGCATCCAAGCACCCAAGTGCAACGCAAGGGAAGAACCTGTGGGTTTTTCTCACTGCAGTGAAGTGACAGCAATATGTTTGCTGCCCAGGAGCTGTCATCATTTGGCAGGTAAAGTAGATATTTCCTGGTTCTCTGAAGTTATGGAACCTGCCAGTCTGGTATCATCTACCAGTGTCACATCTGAGCACCCCAGAAACATCATCTCTGCAGTGCTTCAGGTAGTCTGAGGTTGATGTGTGGGACTGAGACCAGGAGGAGGTTAGTGGTGTAGATGGGAGATAGGCTGTAAGGTTTGTTTGAACACAACATTTGCACAAGATTAAATGGAGCCATAATATTAAATCCACTTGGTGAAGCATGGGAACAAGTTAGGATTTGTCCAGATTGCTGAATGTACACAAGGCTTGCTGGCATGTAGTAGCTAGTCTTGATCATGCCCCTTGTGTAGACAAGTTATTGCCTTCTCTTTTTATATCTGGGAAAAGCCTGGGTTTGATTTGGGTTTTTTTTCCCTGCAGGAGACTGATAAAACTACAGCTAGCTTTGCTTGCCCGAATATTTTGCAGTATTTAATAAGGCAGGGTAAAACTTGTGTCAGCTGAGAAGCTGGAGTACTCCACAAACCTGTCCTTTACCCCCTTCAAGGGGTTTTATAACCACCCATGGCAGTTTTAATTTTCTATTCTCAGAAAGTTGAGATGTGCAGGTATGTGTGGACAAGGGGAATGAAACACAAAATGACCATGAAATGCTGTCCCTTAATAATCGTGGCCTGCTGTCACTGCCAGAGACAGAACTCGGCTAGATGGACACTGGTCTGACATAGCAGAATGTTTCTTGTGCCTTCATTGCTCACCTTGTGCTATGGAGCACAGGCCAGGTGTGTAAACTGGTTAGTGAACATATAATTTGTACAGTTTCTCAGGAGTGACTGCCTTTTCTTATGTTAAGGAAATACTGTTAATTCATCTTCATTGAAAGAATTTGAATGGAATAGTTGTTTTCATTCTCCTGTGCTAATGGCACACTGTAGTTCATTTTCAGCTTGGAACATTGGTTCTTAGATGGCTTAGCCTCCAGCTGTAGGTTTTGTGTTAAAGATATCTAACCTAAATAGAAAATGTTGTTCAGAGCTCTGCAGAAAGAATATCTCATTCTTCAGTTTTCAGAGGGAACGTTACTTTTTGAAGCTGGGTGACTGAAGTCAGCTAACACTACCTGTTAAGTGGTTGAAAAGGGTATCTGAAATGCTGGTCTTCATACAACTCTTCTGGGAAATTTGGACGCTAACATGTTTGTGCAAGGCATTTCAAAATTTGAGCACTTTTTTCTCAGTGGCTAGAGGCTCTTTCTACCACCTCTATCACATGGTTGTGTGACAAGATAAAATGAAACCAGATTTTTGATGTTTTTCTGTTGTATGTGCTTTCTGATCTTTAATGAAAAATTAATGTATAGGGTGTCTTTGTTCTACCTAGCCAGGTGTTTATTTTTGCAAACTTTGAGGAGGTCTCAAACACATTAAGTTCCTAATCTCTTGCACTTGACTGAAGTCAGCCAAAAGGGTTCAAAAGTTCTATAGGGAGGGAAAGAAAGGGCATGCATGCACACACACAGAGTATGATTGCATAAATCGCATTTCATGCTGAGAAGACATGTGATAGAACAGAACAAAAAGCCTTTTACTGTATGGCATTTCATGCTCTAATGGAGTTCTGCATCGTCTGTGGCATGGATAGCAATCTGATAGGACATGGTGATGCTGGAGGCTGAGCTGCATTTGGCCCAGTCAGGGTAGCAAGAAAAGACGTCAGTAGGTAACCAGCAGGTGCAGTGTATCTTGCTCTAGAGGACTTTTAGGTGTTGTGCTGAAGGGAAGACTAGACTTTGTGTTTTATCACTGGTGCAGCACGGGCCAGTTTGGTTATGGGAGAGCAGACCTGTGCCACAAAATCCATTGCCCTGCTGTGATCTCACAGGCAGGTGAGCCCTGTCTTATCAGACTCTTACTCTCTTGTCGTCAGAGGAGATACTGTCATGCAGCCCTGAGCATATCCAATGCTCAAAAAAGACCAGATAAGGTAGGATAGTTAATCTGTTTAAAGGTACTACAGTCCTGAAGAAACTCCTCTTCATTTTGCTGTAGCATTTAAGGAACTGGTGAAACAGAGTTGAACAGCAAAACCAGATGCTCTTGTTTCACTTACAGCAAACCAGACTTGGATTGTAAAGGAGTAAAACAAACTGTCAGAGGGAGCTGTGATGTGCAGGCGAAGGTACCGTGTGAAGCCACTGCTTTAGCAGAGACCGGGCTGCGTGTTTGCAGCCTCCCCTCAGTTTCCTGCCTGGCTGCCCTTGTGCCTCGGTGCTCTGGTCTGGGCTTCTATGCATTTTGGCAGCCCCCAGCAGGAGCGCTGTGAGACCGGCAGGGAGGATGCGTGGGTGGGGTGACAGGTACCTTTGACTCCCCGAAGTTTTAGGCATGACTGTCCTTTTCAATTAAAAAAAAAAAAAAAAAAACGCAAAAGGAAGAAATACATCAGTTTTCAGTCCTGGGGAGGAAAAGGATTGTATTTAACGTGCAGTGAGGATTGAGGTGTGAAAGTCCTGTAAATGAGTGTCTCTGTGTAGCACCGAGAAAAGCGTATAAGCTTTCCCAGCATGCTGTAATGAGTAATGTAGGCAGCTTTCCTCCAAGACAGATGGCAACTGAAGATTACCATCAGATATAATTAGCTTTCCTCTTGCATAGGTAAGAAAACTGAAGTGCATAGTTCAGGGCTGTGAACTGCAGTGTAAGATGGATACCCACTAAAAGTTTGCACTGCAATACAGACTGTTGTAGTATCATTTTATTTCTTTGAATACACAGAAGTACATAAATGAACATGTGCAAACTTTCTTGCAAGGAGCTGAATTCTGTTACAGCAACTAACAGTTGCTCTGTGAAGAATTCCAGTTCTGGGTTTACATTTTTTTAGCCTGCTCATTTTGTTCTTTGATTTCAGTTTTGTTTAAGGAAACATGTTGAATGATGTTCTAAATGCTGAACTCTGATACACCTTCATCTATGTTCCACTTGGGAAGCTCCCTACCTTACAAAAAATTTATCTTTTTTTTTACATTTCATGCTTGTAGACTCATTGGTAACCTTTCCCATTCAGAGAAGATGCCAGGACTTAGGACTTTACACAATGTTAAATGTTCTACAGGACTACATTTATCTATAGTGCTGTTTATCTTATAGCTCTCAGTCCTCAGGATATACACTGTTAGGATATTCTATGTGGTAGTTTTTTCTTTCACATTTAAGAAACAAAACAAAGCACTAAAAGCCTTTGGAGGATCAGATATAGGTTCTGATGCAAACTGTACAACAGTTCTTTGTGAGTTCTAAAACATTTTATGTCCACAAAGCACTCTCATGATTATGAAGCTGCTCATTAGAGCTGTTCTTATGGATGGTTTTGTTGTTATTGTAAATAATGTGTTTGAGCTTTAGAGCTAAGAAAACAAAGCTGTGTATAAAGAAGGCTTGTGAAAATAGTCTTAATGTTTACAATATTCAACCTTTTCTATTTTGGCACTGTCAGTTTGGGATTAGTTTTCTGATGGTAGTCAGCAGTGGAGTTTTGTGTTCTGATTTTCACGATCCAAAGGCAAAGTCAATGCGTTCATTGAGAGCACTGGGAAATGTAAGGCATTAACATTATCAGAGAAGCTGCTCAAACTGCTGGTGTACTGCAGATTTCTCCCGAGCTGGCAGGATCCCTGCTGTGAGAAGCTTCCAAGATTTTGTAGTAGTGTGGGGTAAGTGCTACCACTTATCTCCATTTTCCTCCCTCCCTGAATTAATTTAGCTTTACACTTTTCAGTTGTTTTGCTGCATTCCTGAGAATCCCAGAGCTCTAGTCTGCACAGATGCTTGCAGCAGATTGACTTGCTATTGGGGTAAATTGCATCACAAACAGCTGGGGATTTAGGGGATTTTTCTGGTTGTTGGTTTGGGGGTTTTTGGGGGTTGGCGGTGGTGGTATGGGTTTTGATTGGGTTTTTTTTTTTCCTTTGCCAGTTGAGGCAAGACAGGGAGCAGCACAGCAAAAATGAAGAAATATATTGTGTTTGGGGCTCTGACTAAAGACATGCTTGGCATGTTATTTAAATGAAAATTTAACTGTTCAGTTTTGTATGCTGGCCAGATGTATGCTCACACCTATTTTCTGGGCATCTTAATCCACACAAGCCTGCATAATGTAACCTGTTCCTTTTAAAAATATGGTCAATAAAAGTTACAGTAAAATGCTCTGCCATCTGATGATAGCAGCTGTAATGCATTTGAAATTTATCATGACTGGGGTTTACGAATGTTACTGTGAAAACTAGTCGTACAAAAAGCACCTGTTTCTATTTAGGGACAGATTCTGACATGAGTACGGATCAGGATTTATACTGTTACAGTGAAGTGAGAAAATAGTCTGATCTGCTGGGGATTTATTCTCAGTGTAGATGGGGAGCATTTAATTCTTCAGGTGCTGGTAGTGAAGCCAATAAATCAGCCCTCTGTTATTTGTCAGGGGAAAAAAAGGCAACAAAAACCCCACCATGTTTTTCCCCGTGCTCACGAGGCCCTTAATTTTGCTCATGAGTGGGCTTTGGTGTTGTAGTTTTTTGTGTGTTTTGTTTTCTTGGCTTTTTTGGGGGGGGTTTTATTTTAACTTAGTGTTGAAATTTGTTCTTTTTTCCCCCCTTTCTGACTGGTCAATTTAGTTTTATAATTCAAGCCATTTTAGTGAGAGCTGAGGTTAAATCACTAGCTCCAAATCAGCCCTGATGTTTTACATATCCTAGGCATTGTTAGAAGACAAAGTGTGCCTTGTTTTAAGGTGAACTTAATTCTGTAGTGAATGTGCACATATAATAAGTACAGATCAAATTTTCTGGTTGGACCTTTATTTGTTTAGATTGATCATAGTTCCTGGAGGGAAAAATGATGAGGTGGGTAGGGTTTGTAACTGAACTGTTTTGAAATCTGACTAATTTGCCTTTTTCCAGCCATTTCTCCTACTTTTTTCCATGTTTTTTCTCTCTGGGAAACCTAAGAAGGATTGCTGGTTTGACCTTAATCCTCTGACTTTGCTGGTACTTGTGGACAAAGCACAGTGGTGTGAATGAATAACTAAGGTAGTACTGGGTTGCATATCTTTCTATTAATTTTCTATTTTTTCAAGCATTGTGTAGTATTTCTGTGGCCTTGTCTTTTTTAAGAGAAGGTGAAGAAACAAAACAACTCGAAATCATGATGCTCTATTCTGTGCAGGAAGAGCAACTCAAGTAGACTGAAACCTTTCAGTTGTGCAAGTCAAAGTACGAGAAGAAAATGACCTGAACTCTGACCCCCAGAATATGTTCCATGGCTTGTTTATATTCCAGTCCCTTCTGGAAAAAGAGCTGAAGGAAAAGGGGAAACAGACTGGGAAGGAACAGTGTTGTCACCACAGCTTGCAGGAGGAGCTGCATGGATTTATAGCCCTCTGCTTCTTTGTTCTTTCATTTGATATACAGACACCTATGATGTGTAATGTAAAAATAGCAACCTAGCTTAGGCTGCCTAAAGCTTTAAAGGTTAATCTGGGAGAATGTAAGAGGGCTAGGAAAAGACTCTATCAGCAAAGGTTGTATTACTGACTTTGGTTGGAGGGGGGGGCATTTAATTTTTTTTTTTAAAGATATAGTTAGAGCTGGATTTGTTATGTTTGATTAAAGCTTTGGGAGTTGAGGAAGCAGAGCTATCTGTGCTCATCTCATACTTGTGTTTGAATCCGTGTGTACAGGTTAGCTTCTGACCAAACCCCAAATAACTGTGTACTGCACTGCATCTCTGTGGCTGCTGGCTGTGACAGAAACTGCTCGTCTGTATTCCAAGTACACGGGAGGAAGAAGGAGGGAAAAAAAGTGAAGTGTGTTGATGGGAGGGCTGTACAGGGCCAGGACAGGAAAAACATGGAAACACATGGAAATGTCTGTTCCCAACTTATATGTGCCTTTGCATAAATTGTCTGCTTCTTGTCCTCCCTCATCTCAAGGCACAAAAACAGGCAAGAAGATGAGGCTTGGACTTGATCTTACTCTTGATCATAATTATAGGTAAAGTTTCTGGAAATGTGATACTTAAAAAGCACCAGTTAGATGAGAATCCACTAGTTATTATTCTCTTTCCCGTGAAAGCCACAAGTTGAATTTGCATCTATGCAGGGCTGATTTCTAAGCTTCAGTTAGCAGTGTTCAACCATGTGTCCGTTATTGGAATAAGTCCTAAGCCGTCTTGGAGCATTAAAGAATAGTGTTTTCTGTCTTGGAAGGGAAAAGTAATTAAAAACATTTACCAGATGAAAAATATCAGTCCAGTTTCGTTTTTTTTGGTGTTGTTGTTGTTGTTGTTGTTTTGGGTTGGTTTTTGGGGTTTTTTTGTTGTTGTTGTTGCCTGCGGGGTTTTTTTGTGCTTACGTGTCTGCACTATGGAACATGCTGTCACCTTGAGCCTGGTGCCAGGGATCCACATTGCACTGTGATAATAAGCCACAGTACTAAGTCGGATCTCAAGGGTGGCGTAACAATTACCCTGTGATAGGCCCAAGCTGGAGGTGACATGTTCTGCCTCTCAGCAGGGCAGAGAACTCAGCCTCAGACAGTTCGGTGAATACTGCTCCTATTTGAGGGCCGTTTCAGTGGTACCTAATGCCTGTGCTGCCTTGTATTTTGCTCACCAGGATTTTCTGGCAGGATGCACTGGCTGATGCTTGTGCTTCTCTTTTTCATCTGTGGAGCTGGTATTTCATGTCATTTAAAAGTGATGTGAAATTTTGCATTGGTAGGTCCAAAAGCGATATCTCTGTGAAACAATGCACGTAATTGATTGTGGTGCCTCAGAAAACAGGATCGCAGCATTTTCTTTAGCAGCCAAATTGGGGCCTGTTTCAGTAAGCTTTAAAAAACTTGTAACTTGACCTGGGCTTGTACACATGCCTTTTTGCTCTCCAAGAAACAGTCTGATGAGTGCATGCAGCCTCTTGATTTCTTTCTGATGCTGCCCCCACTGTGGGGTATATGTAAGAACTCCTGAGTCCTCAGGCAGATGGAGGGAAGAGGAAGGAAAAAGGAGTTAATGACTGAACAGATGATACCTTATGTAGTGCAGTAAGAACAAGGGAGTCTGAGCATGGTCGTGAGACTGTAAGTCAGGATATGCAGGTCTTTTGTAGCTTTTGCCAAACCCTCTGTGTTGATGACATGTAGTCTTTGAAGGCTACAAACGTGTGTTTTTCTATTCTTGTTTGATCTCATGAGGTGAGAATGTGTGGGGCTGGAGATAAGGTTTGGAGAGCTGCAGGTGCTGTGGTGGCTGTTGTGCCCAAAACACAGAGGGATGAACTGTGCTTGTTCCTGGGTCTGTCTGCAGCCTTTGGGAAGGCAGCTAACCTTCCTCTTCCACCAGATGTGCTTTCAGGTAAATTAGTGTTAGAGGGGGTGAAAGTACAATAGATTTAACTGGACTTGAAATCTTTTATCAGTATCCTTTAGCCAAAGGATATGCTTGTGTGGGAAGAGTTTCTGAGATTATAAATACCTCTGCAGAGCCACGTGAGAGGGAAAGTGATGTGGAGGTCTTGTAGACTCTGGACGAAAGAAAACTGAAATAGCAATCATCAGTGAAAAATACTGGTTAAGTAGCTTTTTCTTTTTACTTGGCCCAACAGGCAGTTATTCTCTCAAGAACAAAATATCAGTGTCTATTATTGAAAGACAGAAATGGAATAAAAGAATCCTGAATTGTCCACAAAGTAATGAATGTATTGCCGTCTATTGCTGTGGTACAGAATATGTTTCACCATTAGCAGGATGATGAAGGAGAGGGAGACAAGCACTTAAGCCCTAAACTAGTCTATTGCAGCCTGCCCTGAAATACCACACAAGGTCAGAGATGGGCACAGCTCTAGTCTGTGTCTCCACAGTAAATGAATGTCAACGGAAGCTGCATTTCTGGCTGTAGGAGCTGATAAAGAACAAAGATTGACTAAATCTATTTAACATCCTTGCTGCTGTGATGTCGTATCTACTGGACATTATTGCTTGCTGTTGGGTACTTGGGGAAAAGGTTATCTTGCTATTTCTTTTCAGACTTGCTGCAGTATTTGGACAGAGAGGAAATGATAGGGAAAACATTGGAAACTTTCCTTAAGAGAGAAGTTGTATTTGGAGAAAGACTGTATTTTTTTTCTTTTTCTAGTTACCTGCGTACTGTGGTAGTAAAATGGGTAGTTTGACATGCTATTGGAGAGGAAGAAGGCATCAGTTGTCGCAGTCAGCAAGTTGTTCCTCTACTGCTTATCCCAATGTTGTTGGAAGAGATTAGGGCAGAAAGTGTCTTACCTTCCAGTGCAGGGTGTAACTTTGGCAGCAGTTACGTATGTGTGTGGTGTGATGCTGGTAGTCCTTAGTGACATTTTGACACAGTAAAAGATCGGGGTTTTTTTAGTGTCATGGTTTGTACAGGTTTTTCAGGAACAGGAATAATTGCTTTGGTTTGGTGTGAGACAGGACAGGTTAACAAGAACCTTTTCCAGTTCTGATGCTGCTAAATGTACAACTTCAAAACCAAATCCATGTTGTTGGAGAGTTAGAAAACTGGTTTTAATTCTGAGCCACTTTGCTAGGATAACCCAATAGACCTTGCTTAAACAATATTTCTGCTTGTTACTTAAGCTGAGATCAAAAAGAACATTGGAAGTGATGAGAATTTCAGGTGCATGGGAGTGAGGGAAGGCACTAGATTGACTCAGCCGCTTCAGTACCTCTTAGACTGTGTGGCAGTGCTCTTGTGGAGTCTCTCTGCAGCGTTCTGTTCCTGAGGAGGGGCAGAATTAATGAACAGTGCATTTAGGCACATACTTAGAGCAAGAACTGGAAGAGTGAATGATGAATAGTGTCTAGATTTGGCAGAAGAAATACCTTTGTGCCATAATGTGCTCACATTTTACAGCTCAACTTGAGAAAGATGATGATGTGAGAACTCCTTCCTCCATTATCCTTTTGCTGCATGGTTGTTTGAACAGGCATGTGCTACATCCTGACCAAAAGGAAGCAGTGCTGCAGAGCTGGTGGTCACAAGCTCAAACCCACAAAATACTGACTACATCTTAAAAATCCTGATGTTTCTTTTTAAACCTTTATTAGGTTTTTATGTGCTTTTTCTGCTGTCCCTTCAAATTTCAAAGTCTGCTCAAAACATATTTTCAAGCTCACTTCTTCTCCCACAACTAAAAGGGCTAGGAATCCAAGGTCCCGTGAGCTGATATTTTCAGGCTGTCACTTAATGGCAGCAGAAAAGAATTTATATCGTATGGCATATAAGTGGCATGTGGCAGTTCATGGAGTTAAGATTGTTTTAAGCTACTGATTCAAAGAAATCTACTCCACAGCATGGTACTGTAAAGTACACCTTTATTATATTAGTTATACTTCATTTATAATTGTTTATTAATTATATCTTCATTCTCTTTTCACATTTTTCTACTTTTTGTGACAGTTTTTCTATTTGTCATTAAAATAGCAGTTAGCACGTGTCCTGTCTCCTAGCCCTGGGGCTAGGCCCTTGCTCTGCAGACAAGCGGTTAGCCAAGCCCATGAGCACGAATTCCATCCCCTTACCATCCTGGCCCATCCGGGTTTGTTTTTGTTTTGCAAAAGCGGTTGTGGATATAGCAGTCAACACCCAACTTTTATTAGTTTATACTAATGCATTTATGTTAAAGGAGTTCTGTGTTTTACTAAAGCACTTAGGGTAAGGGAATCTTGTGTTTCAAGGAGTACTGTGTATCACTACGTAGTACTTAATTTAGTACTAACCACTTTAGAGTTAAATATAACTCTTTACTTCAGCAGTAGCCAAAGGTACTTTACAAAATAAGTAGGATAGATGGAAAAGCCTCCTGCATTGTGCTATTAATAATACACTACTAATTTTTAAGGAAGAAAGGAAGGCTTACGAGCATTATGGAAGAAAGGTGATGGTAGTGTGGTCATTTGATTGCGCAGTCCAACAGCTGTAGATTCCTGCAGGGTTTATTCTGTGGCGTGACTGCATCAACTGCATATGTCAGTTGGAAGATAAACAGAGGCTCTGAGATAGTGGCTCGTAGCAGATACTACATTGTACTAGAATAAAGACTAATTGTAAGTAGTGATGCGCTTCTCACAAGGATCCGGGATTCCCTGCTTCCGCCAAGGGAAGAAAATATTAGCCTCAGGTCTTAGATAGTTAATAGATCATATACCCAAATGAGTATTTCTGGTGGATTGATGGGAGCCTGGAGGGGATCTGTCTGTCAGTAGGAGACGCAGGCTGATCCCTGAGGTCATCTTAATACCATAGCAGAGTCAGTCTTGTCTAATTCTGTTATTGTAACTCTGGGAGAGGTGGGAAGTTGACCCACAGAAGTTAGCTTAGATTACTATATAAAAAATGGCCATGAATTTTTTGCAGCACTTACACATCCCATTGCTTGCTTTCAGAAAATTGACCAGCTGACACCATGCTCATTGGGCATGGTCATACTAGATTCCTTGTTCCTTTCATTGTGTAGATCACTGCAGGGCTTGAAGAAAGAGGAGGAAATTGAATGGTTGAGTTCCAGCTTTGTCTTCCTTGTTTTGCTAAACTCTGATTGACATTGACCTAAGGGAGGGAACCATGGCCTCTGTCACTTGGGTTGATGGGCTTAAACCAATCTGCTGGCTCTTGTGCTGAAGTAAGTAAACTGGAATGGAACTGCTGTTTTCCATCTGAACTGTGTCTTCTCAATTCCCTATTTTCTTGCGTCTCTGACTGTGGGAATTTTCTAGGGCAATATTTGCGTTCTAGGAGTTTGTTTCCTTTGATTAACTTTCTACAACACTAAGCTGTTTTAAAATAGGAATGAAGAGCTGGGAGAAGGTGTCACCATTAAAAATACACCCAGAATAATTTCTTCTGTAAACAAGGCGATGGTTCTGTTTACTAAACTAGATTAAGAAAGACAGTCTTCTTAGTGAAGACTTTCTCGGCTACAGAACTTTCTCTGAAACACAGAATGAAGCCAGGCACGGGAGGATGGGATTGTGAGAAGATAGTTATAAAATTAAAGAACATTTTATGAGTCTAAGGGCTGAGTTAGGTACACTCTTAATGATGGATTGTTTGGAGCTGAAGGGGACCCATTATCACGCATGTGCCAGGCTGAGTGTCCTACAAAAAACACCGGAAGTTGTTACAGATCCCTTATGAGCCTGTTTAAAGAATGACGGTGACTTCTGTTCTCTTGTTTTAAAGATTTTTTTTTTCCAGGTTGTATGAATATCTTTATAAATACTTTGCAAGTAGAAAAATTTTTTTCCCTCTCTATGAAAAATACTGTCAGGAATAGTATTTTTGGTTATTAGTAGATCCTTTATGGGCTGCTTTTCCTTGTCTTTTCTCTGTTTTGTAGCTTGGTCTGACTCTTCAGCAAGGTTTTTTCTTACACTGAAGTCAGCAAAATCAGCAGTTTAACCAGTTGCTAATTTAGCAACTTCATCTGAAGAGCTGGCTTGTTATGTTCTGTTTAACTGAAGTTTGCATTGATTGAATTAGGGAGTAAAGATGAACACTTCAGTAGGATGTTTTGGCAAACCTTTCCAAAGCAGGAGGGGGTAAAAATACTAATAGAGAGTGCAGTGTCTTTTTCAAGTAAATAATAGCATCACATAGGTTGGAAAAGATCGTGGAGTCTAACCATTAGCCCTGCAATGCCAGATCCACCACTTGAACGTGTCCTCATGTGCCACTTCTAGACATCTCTTAAATACCTTCAGAGATGGGTACTCAAGTCAAGTCAAGGTAATGACACTTCTTTGGGCAGACTGTTCCAGTGCTTGACAACCTCTTCAGTAATTTTTTCCTAATACCTAATCTAAACATCCTGTGGTGCAACTTGAGGCTGTTTCTGCTTCTCCTGTCACTTGTTGCGTGGGAGAAGAGACTGACCCCCACCTCGCTACAACCTGATTTCAGGTGTTGTAGAGAGTGATAAAGTCTCCCTGAGCTGCTGCTTCTCTAGACACTTCACCAGCTTTGCCCTTCTCTGGGCTTGCTCCAGCACCTCAGTCTCTGTCTTGGAGTCAGGGGCCCAAAACTGAGCACAAGGTTCAAGGTGCACCCTCACCAGTCCGGAGAACAGAGGAGTGATCTCTTCCCTCAGCTCGCTGGCCACATTGTTGCTGATCCAGGCCAGGATGCCATGGGCCTTCTTGTCCATGTGGGCACACACTGGCTCACGTTCAGACAATGTTGACCAGCACCCCCAGATTCTTTTCTGCCAGGCAGCTTCCCAGCCACTCTTCCCCCAGCCTGTAGTCCTGCTTGAGGTTGTTGTGGCCCAGATGGAGGGGTTCAACTTGGCCTTGTTGAACCTCCTCCAGCTGGCCTTGGCACATTGATCCAGCCTGTCCAGATCCTTCTGCAGGAGCCTTCCTGCCCTCCAGCAGGTCAGCACTCCCACTCAACTTGGTAGTACCTGCAAACTGACAGGGTGCACTTCATCCCATTGTCCAGACAGTATCTTTTCTTTAAAAATATTAAACAGGACTAAGCCCTGGGAACCCCACTACTGACTGGCTGCCAGCTGGATGTAACTCTGTTCCTCACCTGTGTTTGGGCTCAGCCAGCCAGTTTTTACCCAGTGGAGAGCACACCCATCCAAACCATGAGCAGCCAGTTTCTCCAGGGAAATGCTGTGGGAAATGGTGTCTGAGGCTTTACTAAGGACTCGGTACACAACATACACAGCTTTTCTTTCATCCTCTGTGCAGGGCACCCTGTCATACAAGGAGATTGGGTTGGTCAAGCCAGACCTGCCATTCATAAACCCGTGCTACTGGGCCTGATCCCTCAGTTGTCCTGTATGTGTTGTCATGGCACTTGAGATTATGAGCCAGTTGCTGTTAATGACACTTGACTGAGCCTGGTAGGTGAGTTTTCCTGTATTTTTGGAGTTTTAGGGAAAAACTCTTACTGACTTAGTGCAAAAACTTAGAGATTGCTCTAGAAGTTGAGAGTGACTGTCAAGACAAATTCGCAGTGACCCTTCGAGTCAGGGGAATTGGAGCTGAAGAGAGGCCGTGCTACTTCCCAAAGAGAGTTGAAAGGTTGGAATTGTAACAGCTGCAGTTAGGAAGTTCTTCCAGAATAGAGCAGGATAGCCTGTGGGATATACTTAAGCTTGGTAGATTCTCCCTGGTTCATTGCATGGCTTTGTTACTGGTAGATACTGTTATAAAACCACACCTCTAATTCTGCAATTAAATTCTGGTGAAAGATGTGCGTGGAAAAGAATAAGGTAGTGACTTGTTGCACTCAAGTAATCATGGCGCTGTTGGGGGAGAAGTGGAATGCTAGAAGGCCGTACCTGTCAAGTAAATTTCCACAGTAACTTGTGGCTGGAATGGCTATTTTTGACTTTCACAAGATTAAGCAACAACAGTTCATTCATAGCTACTGAAAAGGCTGCTCAGTATGTAAGATGCGAGCAATACAGGACTTGATTTTTCCTTCAGTCTGTCTTGCCAGATACATGAGTTTCTGTTATTTCTGTTTTTCTTTCACTAGACTGTGCAATGAGGTACAAACTCTATTTGAAAAATGAACACTTTCTCTGATATTTTTCTATAACTTCACAAGTTTAACAGAAGGAGTCCTAACTTTTCTTCCTCACTATGCAATGTGTGAAAATAACATTTTTCTGTTGCTTGAGCAATGAAATTTGGCTTGTGTCAGGAGCTGAAGACTGTGCAGGCATAAGCAGATAGTTTCAGTGCAGCTTTAAATGTCAAAACTGGACTTTAGGAACATTCAGCGATCCTAAAGAAACCAGTAGAAATTTGTGGCAGCACATATCCTGTTCTGTTTCATCGGCATCAGGCTATCTGCCTCCTGTAGCGTGCCAGTGCTTGTTTAACTGTGTAATTATGGAAACTGATAGTGTGTGGCACAGGAAACAGGAGAAGCACAGGTACCTGTAGAGGCCAGCTGGTTTCTTTGGGCTGCCAGTGGGCAGAAGAGCTCTACTCTCACTTGGCCTCCGAGAGAACCTAGAGTGAACCTATGCTTCTG
Source organism: Picathartes gymnocephalus (assembly GCA_013390045.1). Classification (NCBI taxonomy): domain Eukaryota; kingdom Metazoa; phylum Chordata; class Aves; order Passeriformes; family Picathartidae; genus Picathartes; species Picathartes gymnocephalus. The sequence continues at coordinate 205,949 of WEKY01040975.1, forward strand.
TGCAGAGTACAGACACATATGGTAGGTGCAAAGCAGCATTCACCTCCTGGCACTGGGTCTTTGTGTGAGAGACCAAAGTGGAGGGATCACCTGTCAGAACTGTGGTGGTAGAGAATGGCTGTAATAACAATAACTTTTCTTTTATAGGTTACCAGATGCTTTAGAAAAAGTTCATGCATTAGTTCATCTTGTGTTTCAGTTTCTTGTTTTGTTTTTCTTACATTTCAGGTTTCTCAGTCATGAAACGAATTCTTCTGGTTTTTATTCTGGCTGCTGCTGTTATGTATGGTATCCTGCATGGAAATCTGTGGAGAAATAACTTCTACTGGTACGGTGATGCTTTGTTCATTTAGAGTGCAGACATCTCTTGGCTGCATGAGGAATGTGGCTCTGAGTTCTTGTGTTGCTCCATAAGTGTTTACTAGTAATCATCATAAGTGTTTATTTCTCTGTGTGTGTTTTGTGATTGAGGCCTTTTGATACTCTGAGGAAATCAATAGGATTCTTCTGTCCTGTCACCTGTTCTCTTGTGTCACTTTCAAACCTAGTAATTAATTTGAGCCTGGTTGTAGAGAGGTCAGGACCTCAGTGGTGGGAAGCTCCTCTGAGGTCCATGGAAATAGGTGTTCAGGTGAGGAGTTACGTGAAATGCAGAAGTAAGGTGTCCACATCTCCCTTCACCCCATGCAGGTTTAGTGTTAGTTTGTTCCATCAAATGTCTAATAAGTGACATGGGAGAGGCCTTCTCCATATGTGGGAATACCTGCACTTCAAGGGCCACCTTTTGAAAAGCTGAAATTTGTTGAGGCCCAGCAGCAGCCCTTGAGGGCAGCGAGGCTTCACTGACCAGGCTCACAGGACAAGTGGCTTGGGACCTAAAAGTCAGGGCACTTACTTGAAGAGATTGAGTTTCCATTGGTCTTTGCATAGCTGCAACCAGAACTGACCAGAGTGTTACGAAGATACATGACAGTTTTTAAAAGTAATGGTTAATGTGCTCCCTTTATCTTGTTAATAGTGTACAGTTGATACAAATAGCTTTCTGTTGTGGTTTCTGTTTACAGCAAACCACAGTGTTGTGACATTTCCCTTTTTGCAGGATTAGCTTTTATGGACAGACTTCCTCTGTGAGGGCTTCTCCTTCATATGTGACTAGTGGAATTACAATCAGTTACAATCAGTAAGTTCAGCAGTTGAGTATTTTTGTGATGGGGTTGTTGTGGTTTTTTTGGTTTTGTATAGGTGGGAGGGATTGAGGCTAAAATCTGTAGCCTTTGTCTGTAGGCTCCCTGCTCAATTGTACTGCTGTGTCCAGTGGCTGTTCCTGTTAGAAACACAGTGGTAAGGTGTCTGTCAGAAAGGAAGTTGTCCATGTCATGTTTCCATTGTGTTTGTTTAATATTTATGGCCACTTCCAATAACTGTCTCTAACAAGCAGTGAATTGTTGGAAGGACATTGGCTTACAATTTTCAAATCTGTGCAATTCTGAGTTATACCTGAATAAAGTTAGCACAGCTTGGAGTGCTTAAAACTTACTAAACCAGAGTGTTTCACTTGCCGTGTTGAAGTGCTGTGTATAGGCATCACTCTTGTGTTTGTGACTTCCTGCAGTTAGATTTGTGGGACTAATGAGCACTTATGCTAAAACTTGAAAGCAGATCTCTCTTCTCTCTGAAGCTGTCCTGCAAAATGCATCTGTGAGGCTGGTGCTGGAAAGCAACAAGGTGGCCAGCTGATAGATTTCACAGGGTGCTTTCTCAGCGTCAGTATTCACGTAAGAATTTGAGGTTACCAAAATCAATTAACCTTAATGGTTTCTTTGGCTTGTGGTTCTAATGTGGTGGTTTCATCCTTCTGTCCTTAATGCAATCCAGAGGCACATGTTGCTCAGACTGAACTTTACCTTCCCTTCTGGGCTTCATATTTGTGATTAATTGGGCTAAATCTCCAAGTCAGGAATGTGCTTAGAAGTGTAAGTCTTAGCCTTATTGTAAGTGGAATGACTTATCCCCAAAGAATCTAATTTTCTTTAAAGTACCGTATTTCCTTCTCCAAACAAGACTGTCTCCTCCCAGAGGAGTGATGGGAATGCTGTCTGGAATGGCTGCAGGGGTGATTTGAGCCCAGGAGTCCTGCTTCTCTGGAGGTGGGCCTGAGTTCTCCCTTCTGATTATGCCTGCTCTGATACTTGCTGAATAAGGGAAGTCACAGCCCCCTTGGAGCAGCAGTGTGAGATAAAAGCCTTTGCTAGTAAAAGTAATTGTGCTGCAACGAGAAAGTTTCTTCTCTATCACACAGGGGGAGGGAGTAATGAAATCTTGGTGTGATCTTAACTCAGTAATCAGCTTTTACTGATTTGATTTGTCCAAGTTTCCCTACCTTGTTTCTGCTACCCATTCCTGGTCTCGCTATTTATTTGCAATTGGTTTTTTGCAGGCTGCCACCTACGGCTGTAGAGAGGAGGAATGCATTGGACACCTGTCTTCTGAAACCAGCATTTGAATCTTTACTGGGGTGAGTTTTCTGTGGGAATTGAGGAGGGGAAGGAACTGATTGAGGTAGAACTGGGCTATTTATACATTTTGGTGCAAACGTTGAGTAGTGCCCTGAGAAAGCTTGGAAAAATTAGACCAAGTCTAAGACTGAAGGAGTCTTAAACCTCCACACAATGACACTATGCCTTTTTATTTCCCCTGGTACTTTTTTGTATATAAGAAAATACGGCTATAATTTTAGTGATGTTGCGGGTTTTAAAGCACATAGAAGCACATAAACTTTATACCACCCGAAGCAGGCTACTTGTAGTCTTTGAGTTTTGGTTAGCTCCTGGTCGGGTGAGGTGGTCCTAATTCCGTTCCCATGGATTGTGCCCAGGCTGTCTGTGTGCTGGGTGCAGCAGGGTAGCTCTGGTGTTCAGCAAAGGGGCACGAATGGACTCAGAGATACAAGGTATGTGCACAGCTAGGACAGTTTCACACATTTCTGTAGCTTCTTTATAGAGACAGCTTGCATGAGCTGAAGATGTGTTCTGTGCACTTTGGTAATAGCCTGGGGAGGTTGAAAGGATTTCTAACCTCACAGAATTATTTATTGGAAAGGAACCAGAGCTAGAAGAGCTACAATTAAGAATCTTTTCTCAGTAGGTAAATTATTTATTATGTCTAAGCTTACCAGGTGCTTCTGAACAGCAAAGCAAGTTACTAAATTTAATGTGGGTATTAAGTGCATCATGTCTCAAAGCTAGCTGGTCTTGCTTAGTTAAGCTATGGCCATTTCTTGGTGTGTGGGCTGTAGTGTTTTGGGGTTTTTTTTCCCTTTTTACTGTTAGTATCTTCTGAATACATAGAGCTTAAAGAGTGAGATACTTGATCTGGGAAACTGAAAGAGAAGGTTTTCTTAACCGCTCTTAATATTCTTGATGGAAAAACAAGTCATGTGCTGACTGGGGCTTTTTATGATTAGCGTTAGGTTTTCCAGTGACTGTATACTTCTGTGTTAACATTTTAATCTGAGACCTAATATGCAGGATCATTACAAAGTCAGCCAGTACACCGAGTGTGTGCTTAGTTAATTCAAAGGTGAAGCCAAGGGCATGGTAGCACGTGACATGTTTGTGCCTGCTGTTCAGTTATTTCGCTGGACTTCACTTCAAAGCAGTAAGAGTCCCTTCCCTGCTATGAGAGATCCCTTTTCAGTGGTTCCTGTCTTTAGACAAAAGAAGTGACCCAATTTTATTAGCTTGACACTTAAAAGGTATAATGCTATCATGTTCTAGTTTGCAGGAAGAATGTGCTTGTGAAGCAAAGCTCCTTGGGATCCCCACATGCCATGCTTCTCATCCCAGGGTGTCCCTGGTGGGAATGCACTGGGATCCTTTCAGACATCTGCTTAAGCCAGAAGATGCACTGCAGGAGCACAGCCCATGTGCTGCAGCTGCTAAGGGATGGGACCCTACTAGAGTTAGCCCAGAATATAAAATACCCAAGACCCAATGTGGACATGAGAACTCCATACTTTTTTTCTGCATGGATATACCCCTGTTGCCCTAAACAACTTATTAATGTCAGCACAGCCATATAATGCCACTTGTTTGGAACAGGAGTGCAGCTCAAATCAGGAGATGATATTTTCAAGTTGAAACACTTTGCTTCAAACCCTGTTCTTATTTACTAAATTGCCATGTACAATAATAACTTTTAATTTTCCTTGCTACCTCTATTATGTACTTTTCAAACCTGAAGTTATTCACTATCTTCTTGGGTTATGCATTCTCTTAAATATGTGGTGTCATGGTATAGTTGTGTGAGCTTTCAGTCACACAATTTTAATGACAATTTTAATGAGTCTGTATAAATTGTACTAACAGACAAGTCTTTTTATCTCTGTCTGCCTGTATTTTCTGTTACAAGATCTTCCCCTTTTCTGTCATCTGCTTGCTGTCCCTGTGTTCATGGATTTTCTTCTTTTAAAAATGGACGATAATATGATAAAAATGGTAATAGTAGGATAAAGAGAGCTTCTTACAAAGCAGTTGCATGACTTAACTGTCTTATGAGGTACATCGTGGATTTTTGAAACTTCTTCCTTTTTTCCTTCATCAGTGTTGAAAAAATATACCCGTTCCTGTGTGCAAATGATTTTATCAGAGTGGCAGAGTTCCAAGGGAGCAATAAGTTTGAACTACCTTATGGAGTAAAGAGAGCAGGTTTGTATTTCCCATGTACCTTATTTTTAATCAGAAATACCTAAATGGCTTGTAAAGCCACCTGAATGCTTGGCCATGATCTTTCCTGTGCAGTGTCTTTCCTTTTGGGGTGTCTAGCAGTGTCTTAATGGTTTTGCCTTCCTGTTTGTAACAAGTAAATCACTGGGTTGGGGTTGTCCTTCTTAGCAGAGAAGCTCCAAAAAGGTGTGAGTGAGGAAGAGTGGACCTTATTCAGCTTCCTTCTGTTTGTATGTGGGCTGGAGTGCTAAAGATAGTCAGCTGTGCTTTGCTAAGGGAGATAGTGTGATGGGCTTCAGTCAGCACACCTAAGGTGGTTGGAATCCAGAGTCCTACTGAGGAGGAACTCCTCAGGTTTGGGCAGTTACATCAGTGAAATTTTCCTTTTACTGCCATGGTTTTGACTGGAATAGAGTTCATTTTCTTCGTAGGTGGTACAGTGCTGCGTTTAGGATTCACCATGAGAATAATGTTGACAACACATGGATGTTTTAGTCGTTGCTAAGTAGTGCTTACTCTAAGTGAAGACTTCTCAGTTTCCCATGCTCTGCCAGTGAGCAGGTGCACAAGAAGCTGAGGGGAGGATTTCCAGGACAACTGACCCCAGCTAGAAAACGGCTATTCCATGCCTTATAACATGCTCAGTACTTAAACAGGTCGGGGAGTTGTCCAGGAGGGGCTGGTTGTTGCTTGGGTTCTGGCATTGGTCAGTAGGTGGTGAGCAACTGTAGTGTGCATCACTTGTTTTTCTTGGGTTTTATTCCCCTCTATCTTCCCTTTTCCATACAAATTTTACCTTTTTCTGATTCTCCTACCCATCAAGGGGTGGAGAGTGGTGGTTGTGTGGCACTTACTTGCTATCTGAGGCTAAACCACGACACTGAGCTGGCTGCTCCTGCCAGGGAAGGTGTCTCGGGGTCTGCAGGGGGGAATTGATGACCCTGCCTGGCTTCTGGACCTGTGCAAAGGGTCTCTGCCTCATTCCCACTGCCCATGTTGGTCAGACCAGAGTAAATAGGGCCACACACCCTAGGGGCCTTAACCACCCTTTTGGAAAGGGTTGTAAAGTCTCAAATTTCAGAGTTTCTAGTACTAACAATGCACCTTCCTAGTCTGGGCTTTAGACTTTTGATTTGCCCTCCATCAGTGGTAATGGGGATGGCGCATTTTCCTGCACTTTTGGGGTTACAGTGAGGAAAACTACATTTGGGAATGAGTTGATTTCTCCTCTAAGGCAAATTGAGTATCCAGCAGGAGCCTGCCCACCAAGGGTGAGTGGGGAAGGTGCCTCTGTCCAGCTTTGCCACAGGCTGTATTGATGTCCTCTCCAAAGATATGTAATGCTGTTACTGTCCCTCTTGAGTCAGCTGAAGGTGGGTAAAAGTCCTCAGTTACGATGTGAGTCTCAGAAATTTTTCCAGTTCTTATTTACTGGAACTAAGATTTTTTTCTTTAATACAAATCTCATGCTGTTTTATATTTTGAGGCAGAAGAAACTCAGAGAGGAGCTCTGATAAACCTGAATTTCTTTGGCATCATTGGTTGATGTGTGGCACTAAATTCCAAGTGTTCTTACTTTGAAGTTTTTATGCACAGTGCACTACTGTGTTTAAAAACACTGTGGTTAGGGTGACATGCTTATTTTTGTATTGCAAATACTGAATGTTTTCATTAATCTTGTTTATATTTGCTTTTTAGAACAATTTTTTCGTTTAGCCCTTTCAAGACTGCAGAATTGTGGCCTTTCCAGTGAAGAAGACAGGTGAGATGGTTTATTTGCTACTGTTTCTGTTAGTTGCATTTTTCATATTTAGTACTTACCTGAAAAGGAACGTCTGTGGGGCTATCCTGCCATGGCTCGGGTTACTCAAGACAAAGAGCAGACTGACAGGGTGCAAGCAATGTGTAGCTGATTCCGAAGTTTAAGTAGGCTTGGTTTTACACTTCAGCAGCAGCAGTGTGCAAGAAAAAATTACTCCGTGAGGGAGCTTTAACTTAGAGATTTCCCTTTATAAGTGTGTTAGAAATTCACCAGCTGAATGCAGTCCCATCTTCTGTAGTATCTTTTTATACTTAGTCTGAATGTGACCTCCTCTTGCAAACTCATTATTAGTGTAAGATGGAGAATGTTTGAGATAAGCAGGTGCAAACCAGTATGTGCTTCTAAGCAGAACAAACCTTGGGCACATCCCTGTGCCTCTGCATCCGCTGGTTCCTGCGCACCTTTGTTCCTCCATATGCTCAACTTCCTTTCCTTGTGGATGACGGAGACCTAGGAAGAGAGGAAAGGCTGCCTGTCCTTTTGGGAGTAACAAGGGTGTGGCATGGAAGGGAGCATGCCTTAGATAACTTGCTTCCCATGGATTAGATACATTAAATTAGATTAAATCTTCAATTAGATTAAATCTCTTGTTGGAAGCCACATCTGCTAGGAGGTTTTGTTTTGTTTTGAAGGGTCTTTGCGTGTCTTGTGTTTTCTTTGGCTTTGATAGGGATTTTTTTGCAGGTAGGGTTGGCAAGTAGCTTAAAGCTCTGTGTTTACAAAGTGATGAAGATGACTCCTTAGATTTGCAATCTAGGAAATGGGCTGACAACCCGCCAGATGTGATGTTAATACACAGACTTCTTAATAGAATTGAATGCAAATAATGCTGAGGTTGGCTGTACTTGGTTTTGGTTTTTAATTTCAGAGATCATACAAGATCCCTGCTTGAAGCCAAATGTCAGGATCACATTTTAATTGGACTTGCGTGGGATATGTTCAGACCTAAGAATTTGTTTTTAATACAGAATTTTTCTTTTTTTTCCCCTCCTGTACTGCTTCTTTTCTCTGTGTTTAGTCTGTTTCTAGGATGTTTGAGTTTACTCATAAGAAGAGGAAGGAAAAAAGTAAAACTCTGTATTTTCTATCAGGAGTGTGATAATGGGGTCAATTTATACAGAATTGGCTGACAGAAGCTGCTCTTTTGTCTGGAATTTGAAGGAGAATGCCAAATGTTTTATTAGAAATTCCCTGAAACCGTAAGTTCAGCACCATAATTGTTGGTGCTGTAAAGCAGAGATGCTTGTACCTTTTAAATGGAAATGCCTGTCCTGTAGATGAAAAGTGACGAAATCGGTATTCATCCTTTGAATAAGGAGTTATCCTCAGATCCTTTGAGATGTAGATATGGTTAGTAGTTCTGGGAAGTATGCTTCATTTTATTAAAAGTAATATACTTAAGTGGTACTGAAGCAGAATTAGAGCTATTACTATTTAATAGGCAGTAATAGAAACCAATCATACATGCAGTGACTTCATACAATATATTCTTTCTAGATCCATCAGGTTTTTACAGCACTCTTAGGGCATGAATCACTGCAGTCGGGAAGAGTTTTTATGTATATATTTCATACATTTTTATACATATATTTTATACATATATTTCACTGGGATACAGTGGCTTTTAAAACTCTTTAGGAATTAATCTAACAATGTTCTCCAGTAATACAGGATTATTAGGCAGCTCTGTAATGCCGTTGTCCCATTCAGCCTTCTTGGCAGAACACAAACCAGATTTCCCTATAACCGTTTTTCAGGGCAGACAAATACTAGGCTAGATAAGCACCAAGTCTGTGGTGCTTATATAGCTATATTTGTGTACAACTTAGGTAAATCTGTACTGAGTGAGCTACAAAGGTTTTATTCCAAACAGTGTCATTTTCCAAACTTTAGGTCAAGTTCTCACTGTGTAAAGGTCTAGCTGTCCCAAAGAGTTGGGAGATGGACAGTGTCACTGACTTCAGTTCAATTGTGACTTCAGTTCCTCGCTTAGTACTCTGAGCTCAACAGTTCTTACAAATGCATTTACACAATCCTGAGTCACACCCAGTGTGACCTCTGCATCCTCCTTTCACCAAATAACCTCAAAGGAAATAATTTGCATTCCAAGTGACTATGGGGGTGTGTGTTGAAGGAGCTGAGGCTGAGATATTTTTTCTTTTTCCACTGAAACAGTATTTCAGTGGAATGTGGAGGATGCAAACCTTTTGACCTTTAAAGGTTACAATTCCATTTAGCAATATTTTTCTTCTGTAGACTAGGAAAATGTTTCTTTTAGCATTTCACCATACAAACAAAATACAAAAGCCAAGGCCTGGCCTTGAGATTGAGGCTTTTGTACACCACCCGAATAGGGCAGTAGTTTGAGTGACTGCTGCCTGCAGCCGTTGGAGATCAGTTACCATGGTGCCGACATTGGGATCCATTTGTACTCTTAGTAGATCTCTGACACATAAAGGCAATCCCTTTGTCACTCAGACCTTTCCTACAGCTATGGTTACAGCCAAAGTCTTAATATTTTTCCCTGTCTTCAGTATTGTGCTACTGATTGCAATGTCTGGACGTCCAGACATTGCAATCTGTTATATTTTGCTTGTAGCACACCTGATGTTGTTTAAGGATATCTGAACTAATTTGCCTTCTTGTCAATATATTGACTTGGAGAAAGGGTGAGTGTTTGGGGTTGTTTAATTTAAAAGCATTATGAAAAGGAAATTTTAAGAAGCAAGGTTGGTAAAGTATCTGGGAGTAACAATCTGCTGAAAATTGGTGTGTTGACCTCTGGTCTGCTGTAAGTACAGGTCAGTTAATCGTTCAAGCTGGAAGTCTTTTTATGAATGCTTGTCTTCTAAGCTATTCAGGAAAGAGTAGAGAAAGGTGTGCCAGATTTTTTCATGTCACCCAACCCTGAAAACTGCATTTAGAGCACTGTTTTTTTTTTTATACATACCTATATATACACGTGTGCGTGTGTGTGTACATATACATGTGTATATTTAAAGGCAGCTATCTCTGCAGATGTTGTTAGTTCTGTAGGAAATGCAGGGAACTGCTTTGTACATTGAGATGTCACTCAGTCTTGGCTGGAACCGGCTGTTCCCACTAATGTTGAATAATAACTTTCAGCTGAAAAAACAGGTTGGACTATTTGAGGATAAAAATGTTAATTAGTCTGCATGAAGTGCCATGCTGGGAATTCAATACAGGTTATAGTGTTTTTTGGGACACAGTTTTCGTGTCCTGAACCTAGATAGACCAAGAAGTGGCATAGAGCCTTTTTCTTACCTGAAGAAAGAACCAAGAGAGTGGGGTTTTATTGTGAGGTCAGTCATCCTCGGTAAACTGTGAGCCTCCTTGTGTCTGAAGAAAACAGCAACATTTTTATTTTCTCATTGTTCCTGCTGCAACCAAGTTTAATGGCTTTTGCTCTAAACAAAGAGGCATTTTTACAACAGAAGGTGATGTGCTTATTCTAAAAGGAGTTTACAGTCTTACATGTTTTATTTAAACCTTCCCTAAAAAGGCAAAATTTCTTGAGTAAGAAACCAGCAAGCCTGTGTGTGAGCTCCTCCCCTCTTTTTTAACACATTTTACTAGCACTGAAACAAGATGGTAAAAAGCAAAATATGCACTGAGAAAACCTGTGATAACTTGGAAAATCTTACCCTTAGAATTTACTTTCATAACTTTAGCATCTCTATAATACCTATTTACATCTTTTTTATTGCTGAATATATTGTAAATTTGAAATTACTGTTTTGATTTGATGTAGTATAAGATCTTATTTTTTAGCATATAGTATTTTATATGCCTAGTAATACTGTCTAATTTGAATCTGGTAATATGAGAATGCAACTTCTAATCAAGGAGTTCATCTTGTTGTATCATGACAGCACACGTCACTTGTTTAGACAGCACCTTTTAAGTAGAGGGAGAAAAATCCACACCATATTCATTTGAGAAGCTGTCATGTGTCATTGGGCTAGGGTTTTTCACATGTGCAGTTCATAGGCCTGTAAGGTTAATTGTGAACATAAATCTTGCTGCTTTAGCTTGTGTTGGAGATGTGGAGTTGTATAATATTGCAGAAGCACCTTAATATTGAGTAAGCTTTTCCAGATACACTTTGTCCTGGTTCATTCCTCCAGACTGGGACAAGTTTGAAGGACTGTGGAGGATAATTTATAAAATGGCACACATATCACCAACTGGTTAGATGATCTTAAATAGCAGACCACTAGAAAAAGGAGATGTGTAAAAACAGTTTCACAAGAGAGAAGCCAATTATTGACTTTGTTAGTCTCTGAAATAGTGCCTTTTTTTTTTTGAAAGCAGCCATTGTATATGATACAGGATTGAGTCTGCTTTATAGGGGCCAAGGGCTGTAAAAGATACAGGACCTCTCTTAGAAAATAAGCTAGTTATCATGCAGAAGTATCATTAATAATATGAAGCCAGGGAAGTCATGAGTATTAAAACTTATCTTTGTTCCACAGCATTGCTTGTCGACGGTGTGTTGTGGTTGGTAATGGAGGAGTACTTCGAAATAAGACACTAGGGGAAAAAATTGATTCATATGACGTCATCATAAGGTAAATGGTATCTCGTTTTCATTTCATGTACATGGAACAATGGGTAATTCTCCAAGGCCAGGTACTCTCTTTGCCCTTCTCTAGTGTCTGTGTTGGAGCCAAATCAGAATGTTTGCTTTCTGCTCGGGTGACACACGATAAACACTTTCGTGATTTTATTCCAAACTACCTTGGCCAAGTTCCCATGTGTACTTGATCCCTCTGAGTTTAGAGGGTGAGTGCCCCTGATAATTGCTCCTCTGCTGTGTAACGTGATACGTAAATGCTGGGCTGCTAAACCTTTCTGTACCCAGACACAGTGTCTGTCTTGCAGGCTAATAACATCTGTGGTAGCCACTGTACAGTAGGACCACAGTTGGAACAGTCACTGATGTCTCTGTGCCTCTGTCCTCTGCAGAATGAATAATGGCCCTGTGATAGGGTACGAAGAGGATGTTGGGAGGAGGACGACTTTCCGCCTTTCTTATCCGGAATCCATCTTCTCAGATCCCATCCACTACGACCCTAATACCACTGTTGTTCTCATTGTCTTCAAACCACGGGACTTGAAGTGGCTTTGGGAGATACTTGGTGGTCAGAAAATAGTGAGTTCAATTATTCATATGCCTTGGCTCATCTTGCCACACATCTCTCATGTGAATTCCATGTTTGCTTTTAACCATAGTCCTCCTAGCTGAGAGGAGCTCTGGATCTCCTCCTCGTCAGTTTATTTAATATCCCTCTTCCAAAAATGCTTTGTCTTCTTTCTAATGCATATTTTTGGTCAGTTCCTCACCACTGAGCAGTTTACCTCTGGGAAATGTATTTTTATCGTCTCCCTAGTGTTTTTTGATATTTTAATGTGCATGCTCCAGACATTTCCCAGATTATTTTGCCCTGTGCACTTGGAGGAATTGCACAGTAGTGTTGAAAGTGATGTCTCTCAGGAGGTCTTAAGTCCAAAATCTTTTTTGAATCTTCATTGAGGGCCAGGTTCAAAGCCAGACTGGATTCTCAGGGCATTGTCCAAGTAAATTTTGAGTATTTCCAAGGATATTTTTACAAACTGGTTCAGTGCTTCAGCACACTTGCAGGAGAGAATTTCTCCTTGTCCTTTCACTGTGTGCCTCTGGGAAGAGTCTGATCTCATCTTTGTTAATCCATTCAGATAGTTGAAGATGGGCTGAACAAACCCAGCCTGCTCAGACCCTTTTCATTTGCTGTGAGTTCTGGCCCCTTGGCCATCGTAGTGAGCTTCTGCTGTTTGACACTGTCTTGCACAGAGGGCAGCCCAACACAGCACTTGGGGGACTGCAGAACGGCACAGTGCAAAGTATTTGAGGATGATAACTTGTCTGCCTGTCGTCTGTGCTCTTACTAACATGGCCAGCACACAGGGAGCATTTATTGCCTCCAGGGCATATTGTTGGTACATGTTGTCTGTGAGGGACTTTTCTGCAAAGCTGTTTTCCAGCCAGCTGGCCACTGCTGGCAGCAGTGGGTTATACTGTTGCAGGAGCAGGTGTTTTTGAACTTAAGGGAGATTCAGCACTCTCCTTCGTCTTCTTTAACCTCATGCCCTTGGAGTTTACACTGGTTAGAGTTGCTACAAAACTAAGTTCAGTTGTTTATAGCTGTTAAAAATGTGTGTTTACTTGCCTGTCACAGAGCGCGAAGGGCTTTTGGAAGAAACCGGCTCTGAATATGATCTACAAATCGAGTCAAATCAGGATTCTTGATCCCGGCATCACCAGGAAAACTGCTTATGAGTGGCTTCATTTCCCAACAAGGTTTCCTAAGAAGGAGGTATGCTTTTTTTCTTTTGTGCCTTGTAGTTTTGTGCAACCAAATGTGTATTTAGAGGCAATTATATCTTTATTACAGTAGACTGTAACGTAGAAAACCTTTTAGATTTGCATTAAAGTAGTTTGCCATTTAGATGATGCTTAAAAAAGATGGGAAAATGGAACCCAGAAAGAGAGTGGCTAGCCTTGTGTGCCAAAAGTACCTTTTTATGGGTTCTGTAATTGGTGTGAAATGAGACTGCTTTCTAGACAGACAAAACATCTTTAGCAAAACTGGGGAAGACAGGCTGGTAATGCAACATGACAGATCCAAAGAGCTTCTAGAAATAATAGGGAGTCTTGAACTACTGCATGTTGAGTGCTTTTCTTAAAAAAACCCCAATGTACACAAAACAACAAACAGATAAAAAACCCCAAACAAACAACAAAACCTCCACCAAAAACGAAAGCACTGAAAATAACTGCACACCAAACAAACAACCCCCCCCAAAACCCCAGCAGACTGGTAATTCTGACACTGCTCAATTTCACACTCCTGGGGCCGGGGAGGGACTAGGGCACATAGAGGATGTTCCAGCCCTGTGCTAATGATGAATGTCTGGCAGCATCATTGTGCTTACTGATTTGATGCCAAGCATTGTAATGAGCTAACCAGCAATTTGAACATAAAAATACATTTTAATTGTCAGTTCTTGACTGAAAAATGTTTTTGGTGAAAGGTAAAGCTTCAAGCTGGAGACCTCCCTTGTACACGCAGGATCGACTGTGTGCTGTTTAGTACAGAAACAGTTCCCTGGGGTCACATCTGCATTTCACCAACACCGCCCAACTGGCACGTGTGGAAATGTCTGACAGGCTGTCACTGTGGAGTGTCTGCCACAATTCTTTTCTGGTTTATTCTTTCTAATATTTGAGGGAGTGGCAGGGAGGGTAGGTTCTGTACATCTTTCTAAAATTTCTTTCTGTTTTCTGAGCCTAATAGTGGCTTTTTTCTCCCTTACTAACTGTCAAACTGGAGTACCTGTTTTGGCTGTGTGCTTGCTTGGGCCTCTGTGGCATTTCAGCTTTTCAGTCGAGGGTGGCTAGAAGGCAGGACAGCAATTGGATGCCTAACTAATCTCCTAAATGGCCACAGAACATGCATGGCCTCCATGGGTCCAGAAATCACTCCTGACTTTTCTGGGACTCCCCTCTCAGTGGGAGTAGACATTAAAAGCAGTGCTGTCAGTGAGTCAGAGATGTGTGTGGTGTCAGCTGGTACGGAGGCATAGGCCCCTTGGTCAGCCTTTGCTCCTCTTCTGCCTTTGAGTGCCCCTGCACAGAGCTGAGTTAGTGTGGCCACGCCTGGAGCCTCTTTCTGCTACCTCCATATCTTACTTACTGCATGCCAGAGGTTTTGCAGTCCCTCATCCCTGCGCAGCAATGGTGAATCTCAAGCATGCTCTTCCCTTTTCCTCCCCTCTCACAGTGAGAGCCTGCACATCTGCAGTGAGAGCCTGCACATCTTCAGTGGCCCTGGCACAGCCTGTTTAGGCTGCAGGTCACACCAGAGGCTCCTGTGGGCAGGAAGGTCTCACGTTGGAGCCCTCTGTACCATTGTCCCTGGGCAGGGCTGGTGCTGCCTTCGCTGTCCTGTGCTTCAGCCCCCTCTGCCTGTGGGAGATGCTGGTGACCGCTGTTGCTTTTCCTGCTGTCACTGCCTTTTCCATTAAACCAATCTCACGTTCCCAGTGAGCACATCAGTGCACAGCCAGCAAGCATTTCTGATTGTTAGCAGAGCCAGGAATAAAATCGGATGTGTTGCCCCAGCACCACTAAACTCAGAAAGTGTTGTGGCGTCACTCCAGGGCTATGCTTATTCCCATTAAATAGGCTGAAAAAATGTAATTGCAGGCCAAGGATATTTGGATATTGCATGATAGTACATTTTAAAAGCAGTTGCTTTTAAATTACATTCTTTTGAGGTGAATTTTATGATGGTTGAGGGTGAACAGAGCTAGTTACAACCTGTGATATTCCTGATATTTCCAAATAGCACTAATCCTGACATGCAGCATTCCTGCCGTAGTTTTGGAGTCCTGTTTAGTATGGATGTTGCAACAGAGTCACCACTAAGTTTATGATGTTGGGCCCCTAGGGCAGAAAGTTATTTTGCTAACTGGTAGGAGCCCTGGGCATAGTGCACATTTTAAGCAGATATTATTTCTGAATACTCTTCAGAGTTGCATAAAGGTACCAAAAAATCTTCTGTAAAGGGCAATAGTTCATTTCACTGAACTGACTTCAGTTAGTCTTAAAAGAGCTGAGAATAGTAACTTCTTCCTGGGGATTTTTTGTGTTGTCATATGATGTGTTGTCACAAAGAAATACATTGAGTCCAACTGCCTTTTCTGTGCACAGAGTTGTCTAGTACTGGTTTGTCTGCTTCTTTTTAGAGACAAACTGAACCTTGGGTTAGAGTTCAAAACGCCCATGATTTTGTGCTCAGTTTGAGGTTTGCAGCCACTGAAAGCATATAGCTTATTTGGTCTCTGAGAAAAATGTTATTTTAGTGAAGAAGGGCATTGGTGCCTGAAAGTTTTGTCCATTCCTGGTGGCACTTTTTTACCTTAGCTTCATCTTCGTCAAATGAAAGAGTTCATCTCTCTAAAAAAACTTGCCTCATTTGCTTCCCCAGATCACATTAGCCTCTGCTGCTACTAAAGAAGTCATGTATCTGAGCACAAGATGGGGCAGATGGTTGCATGGAGTTCTTCTGTGCTTTTGTGAGAACTGCTAACTTTTGGTTAGGTGCGCTTAATTTTGCACAGTTAAAACCTGTTTATGACGTGCTCTTTATTTTACATTGCATTTGCTTCTGAACTTATTGTAGGGAGAAATAATTTTATTTACAGTTTGTTTCTTCTAATGGGGATAGCATGGGAAAGTCTAAAGCTAACTTCTTCTGGAATTTCCCTGCTTTGAAAAATGCTAATTCAGTCAAATTTGTGTAGCGGTAGCCTTCATGCTTTTTTTAGTTTGTTGCTGTGAAAATTTGGGGCATATCATGTTCTGTTCATCTGGGTCTCCATCATCTAGAAACTTCTGAACACATCTCATAATTCAGTCAAATTTGAGGGGGTTGTAAATTGTTTTCAAGTGTAGTGAAGCCTGCCCAGTTTCATGAAAGTAGCTGAGCAGAGCAATGAGGAGACCTTCCTGATGCCTCTGTGGAGGGAAGGCCTACACTGTGGGCTCAGCCCTCACTAGAAACCAAGGAATCCCAGGGGAGGCTAACATGACAGACACCCCAGTCATGGAAAACCTGTGGCGGCAGTACCTTCTTCCTTTAGAGACAGGAGGGAATCAACCTGTGGAACCAAACATCTGCATAAGACCCAGGCTGCGTGATTTCCCTTGTCTCTGCTCTTAAGTTCGCTGTTCCCATCAGGCTGCCAGGTATTTATGTGTATGTTCCCCTTGTGTTCTGTTGTAGAAACCCAAGCATCCAACAACGGGGCTAATTGCCATTACACTGGCATTTCACATATGCCATGAAGTCCACCTGGCAGGCTTCAAGTACGACTTCACTGACAGAAATAGTTCTTTGCACTACTATGGAAATGAAACCATGTCTCAGATGATGCAGGTAACTAACACTTGTTTGTGCTGATAGAAAGAGCTGGTAACTGGGGAAGGCAATTCCGTATGGATAGAAATGTGGACTGCAGGTTAGAAAGGCCTCCACCTTCTCCTGGTTCAGCTGCTTGTGGGTTGACATTGCTTGAATCTCTTCCTGTCTGCTGTTGTCTCCGAAAAATGTAGATGCTGATCTTTGTGTCCCTTGTGCTGTAGCGTATTCTGCAATGTCTGCATGAGATGTTCATTTGTGTGTTGTGTTCTGCTTTGCTGGTGTTTTCCTTAGGCTACACAGCTCTTGTCCTAGCTGTGTAGGATCTTTGTTAGCACTGTCAGCACACAAGCAGTGGTGTTTGTTTGTGTTTTCTTTTTCCTTGGCACCTACTTGAGCTGTATGTCACAACTGTCAAACTCCTTAAAAGACATAAAGAAGAGCAAAGGGAAATGGAAGGAGTTATGACCTGTGTAACTTGTATAGGTCTTGCATAGGAAAAGAACTGAATTTTGGAAGCTTAAAGTAGAAAAGAAAAGCAGCTCTTGGAGGAGGGCAGGAAGAGAAGAACTGCTTCCAGGAAGGGGAAGCCATAGTTCAGCAGGAGAGGGACCAGCAGGAGGCTGGCAAACATTAGAAATGCTTTCTCCTCCCTTCTGCTTTGCTTAGACTGGGCCTCTCTTCTCTTTTATGTCTCTGTTCTTGTATTGAGTTGCCTTCATCTCTGTATTCCAAGCAGCCCTGTCTCAGCCTTTCACCGCAGTGTGAAGTTTTCTTTTCCATTTGCCCAGAGCGTATTGGTACCATTTTCCCCCTCTTCCATTTGCTGAAGAGGAATGGTAGAGACAATGCCATAGGAGCCTTTCATGTTTCTATCAGAACTTCTAGATGCCTCTTGTTCTGAGATAATTTTCCTCTGACACTGAACTTGCCTTCCTTTGGAGGCTCCTCTCTGCAGGTCTTTTTTGCAACATGTACTAAGTTTGAGTAACGTTGATCATTAGTTGAATAGACACCCATAAGTTTCCTAAAATCTTGAAATTTTAAAAAACAAACTACTAAACAAAAATGTTCCTGTTAGTTCTTTAGTGGCAATAAATTGCCAATACTATACTACATCTGAATAATCTTTTCTGCGCTATTCGTATTATGTTCGTTTTCATTTACAGGATTCAGTGTCTTAAGTAAATTTACTTTCCTGTTGCTGCCCTCCACTAACCTTAGTGGTCTCCTGTGTATCCAGAACCTGGATACACAGAAGATGGGTTGGTTTGGGCTTGCTGAACCTAATTGGCAGGAGACATCTGAACCACAAGTGCTTGATGTGCTTTTCAAGAACCTGCACTGAGCTTTGAGAATTCCTCATTTTCTGACTGCTTCTGCTGTAAATGTGGTTATACAACTGTTGTTCTGAATAAGCATGGCAAGGAGTTGGGAGAGTTAATAATGGAAGGACTGCTGTGAGACCACATCTCACCCATTCTTATCACCAAGGGGTCATCCTTTTTGGTTGTGTCCTTATGGAAATACCTAATCTAGTTTTGAGCAACCTGTTTTCTTGGGAAACTGTGCTAAGCCTTTGCTAAGAAGTCTTTCCTGTTCTTAGCATCTTCCAAGTGTCACAGGTAATAGAAAGGAGCACCGAAGTGATGCTGCTGGTTATAATTTGATTTTCTAATTTATTTTATTATTCCCTCACATCTCTTTAGAATGAATACCACAACATCACCGCCGAGCAGAAATTTTTGAAGAAGCTTATAGACAAGAACTTTGTGGTCAATTTGACGTGAAAGCTGAATGGAAAATACAAAGAATAATCACTATTTTCAAGATTTGAAAAATTTTTATTTTTTTGTATGACATTTTTATTTTTTAAGTGCAGCATAACTGTTTACTGTTTAAAGGAGCCCAGAAACCTCACCAAGGCAAAAGCTTCTAAGCCTGAGGGTAATGGACTATTGCAAACAGAGTTAGCTGAATTTCTGTGAAGCTATTTAATAGTGGGAAAACCATGAAACTTTCAGCTGAAAGTATCAGGGATATATAAAAATGTGATGCACATCACTTATCAGTGAGAACTCTTTCCAAATGATTATAACTCTGTGAAATACTTTTGTTTCTGATGTTGTCCTCCGAAAGAGTTCCACTGTCAAGAGACTGAGATGACCAGCATTTAATTAGTAGATGGATGTGAAGTCATGACTATCTGTCTTGTTGTATGAAAATGGCTTTAAAACTATGCATCTAAATCATTACTGTGTGTTTTGGAGAAGGGGGAACATACAGACTGTACGGGTTTTGTTCTGCCGTAGTCCTGAGGAGAGGATGTCCACCTTCAGCGAAGCAGCCACAGCTTCTGCACTGACCATCAGCTCTGAACTTCTGTCTGCCTGTGCCAAAGGTGAAGACCCTTTGTCCAGTTTGTGGAGATGTTGATGTTGACAGTGCTTGTGTTGTACCCATTTTATGGAAAAATCATACTCCTGTGCTGTGCATCCAGTAAATTTTACAGCTGCTAACTTGACTTAAAAAAGAGGGAATGTGAAGACTGAGGAGCTGTCCGAACTACCTACATGTCAACCCCCAGACTACAACAGAAACACAAGCTGGGACAGAGATGTTCATGCCTGAGTTTAGAGTCGGTGGTTGTTGGAGTCCTAGTTCTCCAGGACAGGATCTCATGTATTTTTTTGTTTGCTCCTCAAAAACTGAGGTGGATTTTTCCAAACGAGGACAATCTGAGATGCTGTAATGCATCAGTACAAGCAAGGAATACTCCCTTTTTTTGCAGTAGAGTGTGGTAGGGAATATCCAGGATGTACCTCAACTGAATTATCGTTTGGCATCTGTTTACCTCTTCTGTCTTGACATTGAAGTTTAAAGCGTGTGGCTGAACTAAATCATTTAGCAGAGGGAACTCACTCGAGATTTTAATTGAAACATTTAATGGGATGTTTATGTTTCCTGTATTGGTTTGTCCCTGACAAGCCTGTGAATAAATTAAATCTGCCTGGGAAGGCACTTGACAATAGTCAGAGAACAACAATATGCCGTTCCAGTTCTCTCACAGGCCATCTGTATAAAGTTTTTGTTTTAATTATGGCAGAATTGCTGGAAGATTTTGTGGTCATCTTTATCAATCACACCAGAAGAAAGCATGAAGAAGTCCACTTTAAAAAAAAAAAGTCTTTGAAGTTGGTAGAAATACCTCTGTTGCTTTTAAATAAAACTATATGGAAAGTACATGTAGGAGTGATACAAACAATTGCAGTATGAACACAAATCATGGTATTTGTTATTTTCAGAAACAGGATTTCAGGAGTACTGGACACAATGTTTTTTTTGCTGTAGCTTTGTAGAGGAATAACCATTGAAGTAACCAAAGAGTCATCTTGCTTGTGGGGTGCAGTAGCTATTTAAAAAAAAAATCAACAAAACAAAACCACAAACACCTTCCCATAGTTCTCTTCTCCAGCTTTACTCCTTGGCTCTGCCATTTGGGAATTAGGGAGGGCAGTACGATTTGGAGAGGTGCCAGAGCTGAAGGGGAGGAGGCTTGTGTTTTCACCCAGTGATTCCTCAGCTTTGGTCTGTTTGAAGCAAGCTGGACATACCTGAAATAACTGTAGATGTCAGAAAAATCTGTGGCATGGGGTGGGGAAGGACACAGGTGTGTCCCAGCAAGGGACAGGCCGTGCCATGGTGTCTTGTCTGCTGCGTGTCCCTTGGGTGCAGCTGCAGACCAGTTGTGTGCAGCGTGGCAGGTGGGAGTGTGGAGGAGAGGGGGGAGCATGTGGGAGGTCCTGGGGCACTGGAACAGGTGACTCTGGTGGCGGAAATGGAGAAAATCACAGTTTCTTCACCAGCTGGCAGAAGGGCTCCTAATTTTTTGTGTTTCCTTTATTTTTTTCTGAGACTTTGAAGAGGTCTTTGCTTGAAAATCTGAATACAAACAGGTGGGATTTCACATAAGAAAATAGTGAGAGTATTGTCTTTGTCTCTGCCAGCATTTATTTCTCCTGGTTATTTCCATTAATTAAAGAAGTTTGTATGTGATTCTGCAGCCCCAGGCCTACAGTGATTCACACTCCTGACAGTAATAATTCCACCTGCAAAAACTGCTGTGGCAAGGTTTTTTGGAGACAGAGGGCTATTCTCCAAGCGCTCCTTGCAGAGGAGCCCCTGGTAGATCCCAGACTGTGTTGAGAGCCGAGGCTGGCAGAAGTGGGGGGCTGCCCCTTCACCCTCAAAATCCACAGTTGCTTCCAGAGCTGGGCCCCCTGGCTTTCCCCATGGCTGCTGCCACGGTCCAGCTGCATCCATGTAATGTCTTGCAGTAAGCTGTCCAGGAGGATTTTGTTCTAGGAGAGCTGTGGAATTTGTTCCACACTGTGAGGAGAGTTCTTGTGATGGTCCAGGCTGCATCCCTCTGCTTCTCCACCCCTGTCTCCAGTTGCAGGAAGTGGGTAGGGAGCTCTGCTTTTGAAGATGTGGTTATTTTGTCTGCTTTATTTAATCTCTAGAGGTACCCTTCCCACTATCAACCAATTCCTTCTCCCATTTTTCTCGTAGGTTTTCTGCTTTTTGTGGGAGGATGGGATTTGGATTCTATCCGTAGCAGAACAAACAAAATAATTGAAAGAAAAAAAAAAGCTTCATGGCAAACAAGTGGTGTCTCCCAAGCTCTTTGTACTTAAAAAAAATCCCTTTAGTATTTTTTATTTTTGCCACATCAGCTTTTTGATCTCCCTAAAATATTTTTTTAAAAATAATATTTGGTGGTCTTGATTAATTTAATATGCTTTCTACAAGCATTTATCCATACCAGCTGTTTCCTTTTATTTCTTAATAAGCCTTTCTATTTGTATGACTGACCTTCTTTTCAAATTAAGCAGTATTTCCAGAGATATTTTTCTCCCACTTCTGTGTTCCTGCAGGGATGTTGAGTCCACCACCGTTATTGTCCCAGGGTGACCAGGTAACATTTTGAACATTTTGGATTAAACCTGTTCCCTCAGGATCAAGCTAAGAGCTGATGCTGCTGATAAACCACGGGGTATTTGAGTTTGTTTTCTTTTCTTTTCTTTTTTCTTCTCTTTTTTTCTTTTTTTGTTTTAAAGCCCAGCTTGCAGGCCAGTAGCTTTTCTCAATAATAAGCAGTGACCCAAGTAATGAATTTTTCTCCCCACAAGATGTTTTGTAGGATCCTGTGTACGCCAGCCCTATTCTACCACCTGCTTCATGCGCATCGTTCTTGCTACTCTGCCTCGAGGACAGGTCTTGCTTTGGCACTGATTTCATTCAGGCAGGAACACCCATGTGTAGTGTGTTTCTCAGCAGGGCTCACGGGTTACAGTGTCTCTTCTGTCTGGGCACACGTTTTCACAGGTGTTTCGCAGTACCGAAGACTTGACTTGGGGCTTTTAGAATAAAACAAGAATACTAACACCAAATATTTAGATAGTTTCTGAGAGTGAGCTGCTGTTAAGACTTTCTTTTTCCCTTTTGGCCATTGCTGAAAATGAAATCTCTGAAACTTCCTTTTAAAAGCTATCCAGTTTTTTTTTAATCATATCAGGAGCGAAGCTGCCAGTTTTGAATCCCAGGGTACTGCTAGCTTTATTTCTGTCTGATAATGGTATAACTGTGTAGGTTCCCAGTGTCTCCCATCATTTTTCTATTTGAAGTGGGATGTTCTCCCTTCTTACTCTGTCCTGTTCTCTGGCAGCCTGCTCAATTTCTAGACAGCATCATCTTACAGCAAAGGTGCTTCTGCATTTTATCTGCCACCCCTCTCAAAATGCTGCACTGTCAGACACAGCTCTGATACCAAACTATGCACAGAACAGGTAGGATGACACATATTGGCTGAAAGCTCTGTTTGACTCAGACTTTCAAGAGGGTTCTTTGTTGGGAAGCTCTTTCTTCCTCTGCTGTAATAATTAAGGGAAGTCACAGACTATTGCACTAAATACGAATCTGAGAGTGCCTAAAAGATGTTACTAAATGACATTTCCAGGGACTATATAGGTGGTAATAATACAGAATCACACCTTTGGTGTTTAGTTAGCATGTGGTACTTCTTGTTTCCAATGCCATACTTTCCTTTTTAACAATGCTCTGGGAGATAAGAATAAATATCTTCACTTTTAAATGGACTCTGACTTTTTAAGAACATATAAAGCTCAACATGTTTTTGGTATTGGGAAATACTTATTTTATTTGCCATTTGTCTTAAGTTTTATATGCCTTTAAAGTGCCACCTGTAGTTTGAAGAATTCTTATAGTTGTTTCAAGTGAAGTTTTGAATGCTACAAATGGAAGGAGATTATTTTCCTGTGAATAAACTGTTAAAGATAGTGCCCTCAGACTTATTTTTGCAAGGCTGGTGCTCTGTGTGTGTCTGGATGTGTGGATATGCCCAGGGCCATTATTACTGGTGTGTAAAGTACATGATGTTGTCAGATAAGGTATCAAGTTTTGGAACAAATTTTAGTGCTTTGTAGAGCAAACAGCTGAAAGTTTTTGAACCTAGGTGGGCTGAGTTGTACTGTGCGTGGAAATGTAACTCCAGGCTGAGTACAACCAGAGCTGGGACATGTTCTTTGTGGATAAGATCAAGAGCAGCATCCTCGTGATTTGAATTTTTCATTGATTTTTGGATCTTGCTTGTCTTATTGTGGACTATCAGGGGAATGCTAAAATAAGTGATGTAGAATGAAAAAGATGGCGTGCAATAAAAAATGTCAGAAAGTGAAAATGACTTTAGATAGAAAGTGAGATATGCTGAGTGCAATACTTAGCTCATTATTTGTTTTCTCTTCATGCTGTAAAAATGAAATGCTGAAGGCTTCAGGGAGTACAAGGGAGATTTGGATAACAATTCCCTGGCACAGTAGGTATTCAGTGCATTCCTTTCAGTATGCACAGTTCAGGAGTTCACCAGCTTGGAGGAAATGCTTGTCTTTGAGGTGAAGTGGGGAAGCCACATCAGGAGAGCCAGCGATGTGGTGAGCATCTCTCATCTTGGGCAGCCAGTTCTGCTTTTTCAGGCAACACAAGTCCTTAGCAGCCTCTGATTCCTTGGCTGCCCATCTGCCTTCTTCAACTGCACTCCCACATAGGCTCAAACTGAGCAGTACCTGTCCCCACAGCCTGCCTGAGGCAGCCCTCTCTTTGTGTTCCCCCCAGACCCTGCTGTGCCCTCCCACCAAATGGGATGTGTTCCCTCTGTGGCTTGGAGCATGTTTTGCTAGGAGATGGGAACTAGAGAAAAGGGTGTGTCTCAATTTTTCACCCCCTGTATCAAGCTGTCAGTGGTTTCAGAGAGTCCCTGTGGTCTGATAAATGAATTCAGCAGGTTGAATATTCACTCTGGTAGTTCTCAATGAAGACAGAGTTGGTTTTTGGTTTTATTTTTAAAGATATTTAATAAGATATTTTTTTCAAATCAGTACAAAAATTTTAAATACAAAATTATTTGCTTTTGACATATCTCATATATTCTGGGAACATACTGAAGTCACCAGTGTCTGGTAAACTGTCCATCCATTCCTGCCACCATTCCATAAAATTTCTGAGATAAAGCACCACATTATATCACTGGAGTCCTTAGTCAATCTTAGACTGCATTAAACTCTGCATTTAAATAATGGTAATGCCAGTTAAATCCAATCTTAGTTCTGCATGAAAAAATCTAGTTCATTTTTGAATCAAAAGCGGTAGCGGTAGCTAAAGACATCAAAGAAGTGAGGAGCACTTAACTCTGAACTAGTGCAGCAGTGTGTGATGTGCAGCACTGTACAGGGAACCACAGCAAGGTTCACTGCCCTTTGGAAACAGAACACTTGTTGAGGTGAGATTAGCACCATTGATGAGCAGACAGAGGCTTCGTGCACAGAAGTCACTGTACTCAAGTACAGAAAAGTATTGAGGCCTGCAGGTTCTCCTTGACAGCTGGTAACATATAAATAAGGACTGGAAATCAACTTTTAGATAGAACCAAGTTCTCAGATAAATTTGCATGATCAGTATTGCTGGTTAAAGTTATTGGTTGATCTCAAACAACAAATCAGTTAAGCAAAGAGAGCTACTTCTGCTTTGCCTAGTCATTGAAGAGCAAACTGATTGAGCTTTTGCTGAGTGGTAGAATAGGTGTCTCTTTTGACAAGCCAAATGGGTTCTGGGTACAAGCACAGAAATCCAAGCAAATTTATGTCACCCTGAAGTATTGCCAAGTGTTGGCCAAAATGTCTCAATGATGTGGCACAAAGTAAATGGGGAAGATTTACCTCATCTACTTGAGTTGTGTGAATAGAGATGGAGATTTTTCAAGTGCTGTGGCATTCAGAGGTGAAACCAGTGCCTGCTGGAGTCAGTGGTGACATTTTAAGTCCAATAACTGCTGGAGAAGGCTCAGGGGGAATGGTTATGCCATCAGGATTCCTCTTCCATCATAAATAAATTGTTCAGGAAAAAAACACACCTGCAGGATTATTTTATACGGGGAAAGGGAAATACAGTCTCCAGCTAAGAGAACTTTTGCTTGCCAGGCAGACCTGCTGTCAAAAGCCCAAGAAAACCCCCACCCAGACAAATAAGCCACTCAGATTTTTTAATATAATTAGAGACTGACCTACTCTGGTTTAAGTCACTGTTTTTCATCTCATAACTATGATCAATGCAACAGGAGTGAGTGACATACACTAATTTGAACTTTAGTACTGAATTACTGTGAATGAAATTAAGTAAGCATGGCATTGCAGAAATATATAATGTACAGCTAATATGTCCCCCTTGGATGTAAAACAACTGTTTATGAACCTGATACACATCTTTAGATATGTTCACACCTTTTTTTTTTTTATAACTAGCTGTGCACAATGTTAGCCTTTATATCTATTTTTTTGTTTTTGTACAAGATGGTCCAAAACGGTCATAAAAATGCTTTTGTGGTATAAAGCAGAGGAGAAAGGTTTTGATTTTGTGTGTGTGTGTCTGTCTGTTTTGTTTTACATGGGATACAATAAATATCCTGAAAAAGATGAATGAACATACTGCCCGGCATAGAGTCCTGCCGCCTGCTCGGATGGCATCTGAACGTAAACCTTGTCTCCGTGCATCAGCTGTACCACGGCACTGCCCGAAGCTTGGTCCAGGAAGCCCTTCTTGTACTCGTCGTAGGTGTACATGAGCGGCTCGTTATTCTTGTACAGAGCCACCCACACGTTGGCTCCTTTACAGTGGACGTGGTAGGCGAAGTAGTAGACGCCGGGGATCTCGCAGGTGAAGATCCCCGTCTGGGGGTTGTAGTTTTGCCGGCCGTTGTACAGGAGCTTGTCGAACTTCACGGGCACCCCAACGCGGGGGAAGGGCGTGAGGAGCTCTGCCGTGAACGCGGGCATCTCGTAGACAATGCCGCCGGCCTTGCCTTTCTTGCCCTTGTAGCCGTAGGGGGGCTTCACGCCGTCTATCCCTGGCCCCACCTCAGGCAGGTACTGTCCCACGGCTGGTGGAGTGGGCGGGATGATGACCGGGGGACCTGGGGGCCCGGGGGGGCCCGGTGGACCCTGGAGCCCCGGCTGGCCAGGAGGACCAAGAGCCCCAGGCTTCCCCGGGGGTCCCTGCAGCCCCGCAGCACCAGGTTTGCCTACCCCAGGGAAGCCAGGGGGGCCGGGCATGCCTGGCTCGCCCTTCGCCCCTGGCAGCCCGGGGGGGCCGATGGGACCACTGGGTCCCGCGATGCCCGGGATGCCCGAGGGGCCTTGAAGCCCCTGGGCACCGGGGAGCCCGGGCTCACCCTTTGGCCCCACAAGCCCTGGGACACCCGGCAGCCCCGGCAAGCCTTTGTGTCCAGCTTCCCCCTTGGGTCCTGTGGGGCCCGGCAGCCCCCGCAGCCCAGGGCCACCCACTTCCCCAGGAAAGCCTGGTTTTCCTGGAAAACCTTGCAGGCCAGGTTCTCCCTTGGGGCCGACTGGTCCTGGTGGCCCTACGGCACCCCCCTCCCCTTTAGGTCCCGGGAAACCTGCGGCCCCCGGGGGGCCCATTATGCCCGGCAGTCCTGGCTGGCCGGGCTCTCCTGGTGGTCCTACCATGCCAGGTGGCCCCGCGTGCCCCTTCTCCCCCTTCGGCCCCAGGGGCCCAGGCAGACCACCCACACCTCGCTCCCCTTTGGGCCCGGGGAAGCCTGGCTTCCCAACCCCAGGGAGGCCGGGGGGCCCCGGCAGGCCAGGCAATCCCTGCTCCCCTTTGCCTCCCGGGAAGCCGGGCTGGCCAGGTATGCCGTCCTGGCCTGGTTTGCCAACACCAGGAGGCCCGGGAGGGCCTTGGATCCCGGGAGCCCCTGGAGGCCCCTGCAGCCCTAACTCTCCTGGGGGTCCGGGTTTGCCCAGGGGTCCCTGTGGGCCAGGGAAGCCAACCATGCCCGGTTTGCCGACCCCCGGCAGCCCCACGGGGCCAGGGGGACCAGGCAGCCCAGGTGGACCCTTCAGACCCGGCAAACCTGGGATCCCGACCCCCTTCTCCCCTTTTGGCCCTGGGATCCCAGGGATTCCTGGAGGCCCCTTCATCCCAGGCTCACCCTTTGGGCCTGGCTGTCCCTGCAGCCCTGGGGCACCCGCTTTCCCTATGCCGGGAATTCCATGAGGCCCTGGTGGTCCTTGTGGTCCCGGTATCCCCATGGGCCCGATCTCCCCCTTTGGCCCCATCTCCCCTCTTGGCCCTGGGGGCCCCATGACCCCCGGTTTTCCTGGCATCCCTGGCAAACCCGGCTTTCCAATTCCTGGGTATCCTTGTGGGCCTGGTTTTCCTTTGGCTCCTGGCACACCATGACCTGGTAATCCTGGTGGCCCTGGCGGCCCTCTTGGTCCAGGCTCACCGGGGGGGCCTTGCTCACCCCTCAGACTGCGCATGGGAATTTCTGCATCGAGAAGAAAAGAAAAACGGGGGAGAGAGAGAGAGAGACAAAAGGTGATTGCAATCATATCCTTCAAAAAACAGGTAGTTTTCAGTTGAATGTGCTTTTTATGATGCCTCATGGTTTTGTGGTAGACAGAGACAGCCAGGGAGTTACAGGTTGGTGTTGAGCATGAAGAGGATGTTACTGCTGTTTTTCATACTCCAAACTTCCATGCATGCTTCTGTTTCCACAAAGTAATTACTGTGCATCATATGTAAAAGCCATTTGTGCTTTGGTGGTGTTTTCTACCTATACAATCTTAAACAGCAAAATCTGCATTTTGTCCCATGTTGCTGTAGATCTACCTTTAAGAGTTCTTGCAAGAAACTCGGTGCTCTTGTGCTGTGGGAGGAGTCCTGGCATAAAAGTGCTTTTTCTGGAGGGGCTTAAATGAGCAAGATCAATTGAAAAAGATTGTATTGGTAAGAAGTTTATACAAGGTATGTCTGTATTTTCCCCAAGGCTTTGGTTCCCATTAGAGTATTACCGGAAACTTACAGCTTTAATCAGCATTGCTTTTTTGGAATAGCCATGTCTAGTTATGGCTCTTCTGAGCACTTTGCAAAATGTTTGTATTGTCCAAACCCACATTTTTGTGTATGTGACCACGTATCATCGCAGGTCAGGGTTGGAAAGCTGCTGCTGGGGTTGGTTGCTTTTCAAGCGGCAGGCTTTTTGGGTTAAGTGGAAACTCTCTCCAGCTCTAAAATGGGTAAAGAAGTGAGAGATTTGGGAAAGGACAGGAGATGAGGTTTCAGGACGAGAGAATTAACTGTTCTTTGGGATGCAGAAACCTTCCCTCTTTACATATGTTGTGTTTTATGCACGTCAAAAATCTTTGCTCACGAGATGGGTTGATTTTACTATAGCCAATGGTGCTTGTTCGGACACTCAAAAATAAGCCCTGAAATCTTCCATTTCCCTCTGAAGTCAGTGGAGGCTGTGGTTAGCTGAAGCCTCAGTAAGACAAAGTTACTGGGTTTGTCTGCAGTTGCACAGACGCTGGTGGTCCTCACAAGGATTTTATGACACTGGGTGTTCCTGGTCACCCTTTGTATTTTGGACATTTTTTCTTGTTTTCTTAAATATTTTAATACTGTTCAAAGTTCCTTTACTGGATAGGGGAAGTGCTTGTACGTGCAGACTTGTGCATTCATCCTCTGTACTTTCAATGTCTCTGTTACACCCATAAATAACCTACAGAAAGAGGACTCCAGAGTCAGAAGAGCAGTTGTATGTTTTTATCTGCAAACCTCTAAATCACAGGGTCTGGACAAATTCAGACAAAATGGTGATGTTCCCAGAAATTCCAATCTTGGGGCTCTTAGCTTGTATGTCTGGTTGTTGCAGTGAAAGTGGGAGCAGATCCAGACAGGACCCTGGGCCATCATTTGGAACACCATCAGAGGGTCTCCTGCAAACAGGTGGGATGACAAGGTTTTTCCTAGAGTTGAACAGCACCTGAGCAAACCTGGGGCCAGCAGCCCTGTGTGCTGGAGGCTCATTGCAGGTAGGGCTGCTCAGAGGCTGTGCTGCAGCCCAGAGGATGACCCTGGTCTTGTGCTGGTGACCCTGAGCTGCCCCACAGCTCCACTGAACCTGTTTTGTCCACCTGTGGCCAGGTACGACCCTGGCCAATCCTGGGTGCTGTGCCCAGCCTGCAGCAGCCTGCTCCCAAGTTCAGTTTCCCTGTGGCAAACAGTGCTTTGGCACACCAGATGGGACCATGCAGGAGTGGAGAGGGATATGCTGCCCTACCTTTCTCTTTCTTGGGAGCGATATCCTTGCCAAGCATGGGCATCTGCGGGACCTCCTTCCTGTACTGAGGCAGATGGGGGTACTCCTTCCCGTAGGGCATATGGGGCACCTCCTTGCCCAGGTGCTGCATCGGGATGCCTTCTTTGCCCAGTGGCATGTGAGGTACTTGTTGTCCAAGGGGTTGGTACTGGGGCACCTGAGGTGGCAGTTGCTTGATCCCATAGTAGGCACCACCTTGAGCAGACCTCACCAGCTCCAGGTAAACAGTGACAGCCACTGCCAGCAGCTGCACAGGGAAGAGCAGCGCGGCCATCACCTGTGGAAAGCACCACAAAACACACAGTTGGCAGAAGATGTTTTTTCGTGTTGCGCACTCCCCATTAGGGCAAGCTGCTCTCATTTTCTGCAGCAAACTGGACCTGAATCTCCGCAGACTGGCCCTGGTTTGTGTGCTGCCCTGGAGGACGTCCTGCAGCAGGACTGTATCTGGTTTATTGGAGGCTCTACTCAAGCAGTACTGTTACAACAGACACCTTTACATGTATTTAGTTTGATGCCACCCCAGAGGTGCCCTCTGTGATTATTCCACACAGGGACCTCCTCCCAGTTTGCTGCCTCCTCACCTGTGTCAGTGCCACAGCACAGCTTTGGGGAGCTCTGCTGCAAGCTCTGGCACAGGGGAAGAGCAGGCAGGGGATGTGGGGATCTCCTAAATGCTTTCTGTCTGAGGAAGCTATATTGTAAATGCCCCTTCTGCTTTCCACAGCAATGAAAGCTCTGTTTCTGCAGCTTAAATCTGTGCCTGGGATTGTGCCCTGTGGCTGCAGTGTCCAAAGACTGTCTGTGTCTATCACAGCTCCTTGCCAGCTCACCTCTTAGCTGGGATCCTCTCGGCCTCCTCCCAGAAGAAGTGGGCCTGCTCAGGCTGCCACTGCTTCAGGTAGGATGAGCCAACCCAAGCCTTTTTCTGGGAATGTTCAACTATTTTCTCAAGGTCTCCTCCACTGCAGATCCTGGCCCGTTGCCAGGCAGCCCATCCCATCTCCTCACCAGTCCTGCTAACACAACAGAATGGGGTTGGGCTTTTTTTCTTTTGCTTCCTTATCAAAATGTTACCTTGAGACTTCTTGTCCCATCTGCTGTTGGCTTTTCTTTTTGCAGTTTAGGGCATTACAATCAGCTGAGCAGCAAGTTAGGAACCAGGAACTCCCTCAAGTAGTGCAAGTTAGGGGACGGTGTGTGGTAGAAAGAGACTCTGTGTGTTAGAGGACTTTGCCCTACAACCAAATCTGGCATGCAAGTTCTGCTCTTTTCAAATACACATGGCAATTGCCAAGCCTGATGGCTGTTGCCACTGTCCCTTTTTTCTACCATGCAAAGAAGCCTTGCACCCAACCTGGGTGCATTTCCAGATAATTCGCGTATTCCCTATGCATTTCCAGGTCATTTGTACTCCGGAGCTTTGTCAAACTGCTTGTTAAGACTTGCTCCCAGCAGTGGCTGTTCTCTGGTGTGATGAGGGTGGCCTGAGGAGGCAGCAAGGGCTTTGTGCCACCTGCTTATTTTCCTGCCCTTCCTCAGGAGCCTGACTCCAAATAAAGGACAAAAAAGCACCTCAGTCTGTGGCAAAGGGGCTCAGCATTGTGCCCCCATGTCTGGGAAGTATCTTTTATGGGAGGAACTTTCCCCTGTGTGTCCTCCTAGTTTTATGTTTTGCTCTTGTGTGAAGTTCCCCATTCACTTTGCATTAGCAAAGCACCTGGGGAAACACTTGCTGCTCTTTTAAAACATTTTCCCTTAATTTTACTCTACGAGATTTAATCTCTAAATGGAAATCAGTGTATAATCATTACTGAAGGTATAAGTGGAGGTTAGATCAAAACGGTGTAGTTGAAACAACAAGCAGAAGGTTATTTTCAGCAATGATCATGCATAGACATACAAACTACAGAAAAGATGGAAATACGTGTTAACAGCAGACCAAACCTTTTAAGAAAATGAAATACTATGAATAAACACTAGATGGAGCATAGGTTGCACAGCTGAGTTTCTGCAGTCATTTTCCCTCCCAGGACTTCTTGGAGGTAACCAGCTGCCATGTGGCAAAGAAAACCGGAGCCAAGATGTGCAGGAGTTTGTAAGTCTAGCTAAAGCCCAAGCGCAGTCCCTCATCCTTGTTCAGCAAAGCATTTCAGCAAATGCTTCTCCTCCAGTGAGTTTAATGTGGCTTTTAGCCCACAGCTGGCTGTGCTGCTGTGAGCTAAAGGATTAGGGCCTTGGGACATGGTATTTCTGCTTAAAACTCTATGGTGAGCTTTGGAGTGGGAGGACAGCCTGTGCATGATCAGTTATTGTGGCTTGGCTGGGGTGTGGTGGCTGAACTAACCCACTGCAGCTTCATCTGGGCACATGAACCCTAAGCAACATTTTTTTTTTGGAGGGGGGGAAGCAGAGAGGCAGGGATATGTCCCCCTTCTTGTCTTGCTTGGCTTTCCTGCTCCTTTCTGTACAGAAGGAGTAACTTGCAACACCTTTGCCTCTCTGTAGCTGAATAGGGTAACGCCTGCCCCAGTTTGCAGGGAAAATCCCAGTTACCAGAAAATTTGCAGTATTCTCTGCATCTCTCTCAAAGGAAAAGCATTATCTGTATGAAGGGAGAAATGCAGTGAAACCTTTAAAAAATTACACTGGATAATATAGGACTGGTTTTGAAACCTACTAGTATGAAGGGCAAGGTGGATTTTGAAGAATGAGGTTATTAAAATTAGTGTCGTGGCTACTTTGTTGTTCTGGTGGCCAGTTTTGGGGGAGGTTGTTTTTTTAAAAAGATAACTTCAGTGGAATAAGTAGAGGGGGAAATAGGTAAAATTCCTTTGGATGAGATTTTCTCCTTGTTTTTATTACAAAACATGGGATTTGTGTGTGAGTGGGAGGTATTTGAAATAATTGAAAAAACTTTCCTACGGGGAGACACCAGCCTGCCTGCAGCTCAGGGTGAACTCGGCCTCCTGCTGCTTGTGCTAGGCTGGCCTGGCCCTGCCAAACATCACGCAACGCACCTGCACTGGAACAGGCACAACCATGAGGTACACGAGATGGTTTTGTGTGCACACATGGAAATTTTGAGGGAGATCAGGCAAGATTTGTAGAGATAGAAAGGCTCCAGTGAAGGAGGTGATCTCACCACATCTGTGTTTCCTGTAGTGTTTTTTGACTCACCCATAACCCAACCAGTGTGGCCTGAAAATGACAGATTGCTTCTCATCTATTGATTTTGGCTGGGGCTGGTGCCTGTGACTAGCTGAGGTGGAAGGTGGGGGTTTATTTACGGAACAACCTTGGGCTAGATGGGACTTGGCTGACATCTTTGTGAGAGGAGGTCAGAGCCTCCCCCGTGGCCTTGTGGGCTGTCTAGGGCTTGGGATCTGCCGCAGGTAGTGGAGACACAGCCTGTGTTTGGTACTGTTTGCACAGCTCGTCTCCCCCTGCTCCCAAAGGAAGGAGGGACCAGACAAAATTAGTCTTGATGAGAAATGTGGTGGAGTTGTCTGTGCTGCTGCTGGATTATTGCTGTCAGATATCATCAGTACAGGGAAAGCCTGCCCGGAAGCATGAGGAATTGCTGGGGATAGTCCTTCAGAGTTTCCATTCATTGCCCATCTCATCCTACTCAGCTTTTCTAAAAAGTTTTTTATGTACTGAGAAAAGTTGAAGGTGTGTTTTTTCTGCCTTGCAGTTTGTTTCTGAATGCCTGGGTGCACAGCTCTCGTTTGAAGATCTCACTAGGAAACCCCCAGCATCTTTAAATTCCTAAAAGCTACTGAAAATCTTGCTCTTGGTTTTCAAAAGAAGCCTGTAGATCCTAAATGTTGGACAGGTCCTCTAGAGCTGAACAGCAAAAGATGTTTTCCCAGCAGTGGCAGAACTCAAGGAACGTAAAGTGAGGCGTAGAAAAACCTGTGTTGAAGATGCAGCCAAAGTGTAAGACTTCCCACCTCCTTCACCCAAATCCCAGCAATTTAGGGATCACCTCCAAACCCATTCATGTAATGCGATCTGACGTGCTTTCAAAGGTGACTGTTGGTGGAGCAATGATTTGGCTTTGGATTGGGATTTTCTAGGGGTTTTGTCAGAAAGCAGTAGGAATGTGTCTGTGTATTTGTGGCTGGTAAATAAGTGCATGTGTGTTCCTTTAGAGAAGCCAAGGTCTTGGAGAAAGCAAAGTTTTCCTGCAACTTTGGATGTTGGAAGGAAGATGGAAGAGAGGAGCCACTGAGCCTTCCCGCCATATGACGTCATTTTGCACCAGTCATTCAGATTAAGCCGCAACAAACATTTTGCTTTACCTAGGGTGGGACAAGACACTTGAGGGTGAAGGAACACTACCCTAAACCACAGTTCAGTTGCTTGTGTGTGAAGGCATCTGGTTGGCTCTGTAGGTGAGAGAGAGTCCCTGAAAAAACAAATTTTTACAGGAAGAGGTTGAGAGAGAACATTTCCCAATAATCTCTTTTGTAGAGCTGTTCTCCTGAGAAAACTATAAAGGACCTTCCTCTGGCTATTTGAGTTTGTCAGCAGAAACAGGAGACAAAACAAAATGTACCAGCAGTCATAATTCTTAAATTGGTGTGAAGAAATAATGGCTGGTTTAGCCTAATTATGTAAAGAATGTATGGAAAGAGTGATGCCCATCCACTTGAGACTTGAAATCATAGGTGGTCTTGCAAAAAGTGGAAACTAGACCTTGATTTATTGGTTCTTACAGGAAAGTCATCACTCTGCAACCAACGTTGGGTTGTCTCAGAACTTCTAAGATACTCACCCAGAGACTACCCCCATGGGCTTAACTTACCACCCTTTGCTTTTGAATTGCTGTATTTCCCAAACAGACATAAGGCATGGGTAGATCTCAGTGATCTGTGGTCCCTTCCATAGGGGCTGCCCGAAGCTGCAGGGACCAGTTTCCCACTCAACTGGGGGGATGGCCTTCCTAGTGCTCTGATTTCCACGTGGAAAATGACTGCTGCAAAATAAAAATCCTAGTGACTCTGGAGATTTTGTTCGCAGAAGAGCGCTACTAAAAAAATAGATGATAAAAAGCGAAATTCCCCAGGATGTTTCTGTCTTGAGATCAGAAGTGGTTAGAGTGACTTCTAGGGTGACCTTGATAAGAGATCCTATTACCAAGCATCTACAGTGGTGTATCCAGGGATGGCTCTGCTGTTGGGGACAGGAGATCCAATCCCAGAGGAACATTATAAACCTCACTAAAGTGATTGTCATATGGAGACGTGCAGGAGCAGTATCATGGAATGGAATTGGCAAACAGAGTGCTGAGATGCATAAGAAGCAGCCTCACTGCATTGCAGAGAGCTGGTGGGTGAGGTGCACAGCTGCTCTCTGGGGGGTTTCCACTGGCTGGCCCCCAGTTCGTACACAGAGGTGCATGGCAGCTCAAGGGACATCAAAGAAGGGCTTGTAAGAGAGAACTGAAGTCCTCAAAAAGTGGTAGCATTTTTTTTTCCATATTCATTTTTAGTGCTACTTTGGGAACAAGTACCTATCCTGTCCCTGCATTGTACAATACAGATCCCTTAAACCACTGGGTTGTGCTTGCAAACATGTGCAGACCCCCACCACATACATTTTTTTCTTAAGGTCTCCACCACATGAAAAGCATTGGATTAAGCACTGGGCTTATAAATTGGGGGTGGGAGTGTTGGCATTGGTAAACTAATTCTGTTAGCCAGCTACCTTTTTTGGAAGAATTCTCAGCACAAAATGAGAAGAGCAGCTATCGAGGTTTTAGTTCCTATAGTGAACTAAGCAATTCTTATCCAGTGAATAGCTGCGGTGACTTCAAAGTGGAGTGTTTTAAGATGTGAGAATCGAGCAAATGTTAATTGTTGTTCTCAGCACTGGTGCTGCAAAGTGTAGGTGACTTGAGCAGTGAATTTCCCAGCACATTGTTGTCCCCAGTTTTCAAAGACACTATTTCAGAACTTCATCACAGCTAAAATTCATCTTTGGATCATTAACTCCTTTGAGGACTAACCTGTCAGTCACTGAGTACTTTCTGAAGAGACCTGAGGATACCATCTACTGTACAGAGACTAAATTTTAGTTGGAACTTGTGTTTTCAGGGACAGGAAAAAACAAAACCTTCTGCATGCTGAATAATTTTTTATGCGCTCAAGAGCTTAGAGCCATTTAATGCACACATTGCCACACTTCTGTCTTTCTGTGCCAAACAGGTCTTTATGTCATTTGGACAGATGTTTTCAAATTTGCTAGCAAACTAATTAAACACAATGTAGGGGATTTCTTTTTGCAAATTCAGGCATACTCCACATAAAGTGGAGTGAAGGCAACCAAATATACCTTGACATGGATTTCCTCTGCAAGCTAACCTGTGTTGGAACCCAAATTAACACCAGCTACATTGATCTAATCTTATTTTCAGCAGTGAAAAGCAGGAGGACAGTAAAGGAGAGCACAACCCCTGTGCGAGGACCCAGCCATGCTGTTGGCACAAGATGGTTGATCTATGCCCCAGCAGGTTGGAGTCCTGCACCATTTCGCTTGTAACAGTGCCTACAGCTTCCCTGAAGGCGGTCCCTCTTTCTTGAGTAGGTGAGCAATTTAGCTTGCTAAAGTGTCTATAAGGGCCTGTGCATTCAGTAGGGAGGAAAGTAGGATTTATGGTAAATGTAATTCTGCCTTTTTGCTTTTCGTGAAACTCTCCCACAGAGATCAGGTTTATTTTTTTTCCCCTCCTTCCTTTTCACTGTCCCCCCAAGGAAACAAAGTAGTCTCAAGTGTCTGTGTTCAGTTTAGATTACCAAGAAATTGCTATTGTTCAGTATGTTAAAAATAAATTAAATCATATTTTGCTCAAGGTCTAACAACTGTGTCTGATTATCATGTGGTATTTACTAAATCTAGGGCAGTCATAACAAGTATTGTCATAATAAACATTTTAAAACGCATACATGCATAAACCTGCTGCTAATGGGGAATATTCAACACGTGGCAGATGCTTGTTTCTAGGGTTTTTTAAATTCAAAATGGTGCCTACAGTTTCTTTCTTAGAGAAGTGTGATAACATCTAAATAAATGGTTTGATCTTAAAAACCAGTGGTCATCAATAAGCTATCTTTGGCTTCAGTGGTAATTATATGATCTTTTCCTGCAGTGCCTGGGGAGGTCTCTGTTTATCCATTTGTAAATGCATTTCCAAAAACAAAGTACTTGCCTCTGCTCCAGTTCATCTGCAAACACATTCATGTGTGTGCTCACTCTGGATGATCACCCAGCTCTCTGTATGAAAATGGTATCCTTGGGCTTCCCGAGTTTCTTACTTCCAAACAGAGTATTTCTGCATGTGGGCCTGTATCTGTTGCTTGTGTGCAGGTATTTCTGTGTGCCTATGTGTGAAAACACACCCTGGCAGTGGAAGCAGCCACAATGAGGAGATTTTAGCCCAGGCAGACATAATTATGTTGCCTCTAGTCTTTTCCTTGTGCCCAGTGTGATGTGAGCCTACCAATGTGGGCTCAGGTAGGCATCTCCTCATCTCTCTGCAAATCTGGGCATGATGAGATTGGCATCACCACAGCCCCAACTCCCATGCACAGGGCTCTGATGGCTCAGCACAAACACGAAGCTCACAATTTATGATGATATTAAGAGGCTTGGCGCTGGTAGTTGGTTTCCAGGCGGGTTCATCTCTTGCATGTTTCTGAGGATCTGGCCCAGATGCTGTTTGCTGGAAAATGCCTGAAAGCTACTTGGAGTCAGATGGCAGAGAGCCGTCACAAGGATCAGTAAGTTGGGCACCATGGGCCGGGTGACCACAGTCCCCAGGGACGCAGCTCTCTTGCCTGGTGGCATGTACTCTTTTGCACAAATTGGTGCCTGACCTTAGGCTGGGGAGGAAGGTCCAACGTGGGGGAATGTTTGCAGAAAAGCATGCGACTTTAATTATGGGATTAGAATTAATTATAGGTAGGATTTAGCAAATATCTGCCTTTGAATACGTTTTCCTGTTCTCTGCCATACGGCATGCGCTCGAATCCTCTGCCTAATGCTCTCTTCTGGGCAGTTTGCCTGGAGTCTTGGTGGCAGGCGGATTTGATGGAGACACCTAAATGACTGCCACTAGACCCCCGTTCAGCGATGGGCAGCGCAAGGTGCACAAAGCCAGACCCAATAATGTGGAACACACAAAGTGATCAAAGTGCGGAGCTGCCTCCCCGCTTTATCGGCGTGGAATCGCACTGCTGGCCTGGAGCCTGGGCCTGGCCCCGATGCGTCTGAGCACAGCTGTTTGTTCAATGTGGGAACTACGCTGAGGGCTCCTTCTCTGAAGGGCTCGTGCTACCAAGTGCTGCAGAAGGAGCTCCCCGCAGGCCACGGCCACTGACACTGTCCAAGGAATTCTCCTTATCAGATGGAACGGGTTTGCTGTGCATGACACATGGGAAAGGAGGCTGGTTTTCATGGAAGTGCTTGTCTAGTCAACCAACCATTTCCTCGGGGTGTTGTTGATTTGGGGATTGTTTTGGTGAGAATGCTTCACATCTACTGCCAGTCCACTAGCCCCACAATAATGCAAAGACAAACAACTGGTGATGCACTTCAGGCTGAAGTGTGTGTTGAGTAGGCTGAACTCTGAGGTGCTGATAATGAGCTATGGTGATTGCTGCTCCATAGCGGTGTGAACAGGGAACTGCAGGCTTGCTTTGGAAACCTCCCTTCTCAGCTGTCACTCATCATTCTTGGCCTTGCTCTGCCCTGGGATAGGTTGTGCTGGCTGCCTGCAGTAGAAGTCTCCTAAATTTTCATGATACAATTGTTTGTGTGTTATTATGGTACAATAGTTTGCAAAGTGTATCACAGCATTTTACTGTTTTAATCCAAAGTGGTGCCTCTAGCAGTGCTGCTATGAATTATACTCACTGGTAGAAGTGTAAAAAGTTTCCATTTCACTACCTCTTGGGTCAGACAGCTACAACTTTGTAAATAAGCCACAGGCTAGCAATTGGCTCCAAATGACAAGTGAATAATCTGCACAGTTCACTGTTAAACTTGTTAATCACTGGAATGCTCCATCTCATCAGATGTATGGGAGTAGATAGTAGTGAGGGAAGAAGACTGTCTCTTTCTGTGACAATTAACAAACTCAAATGTATCCTTAATCTTTGGCCAAATATACATAAGTGCCCGAATTATATCTACCAGTTTTACTGGTTAGAGAGCTCTTAGTTCCTCATTTGATTCATTAAATTATTGTACTAAAAGCAGAAAAAGATTTTGTCAGCTTTGTGAAGGTGCGCTGCGTCTTAAATCTGTCCATATGTTTTTTT
Source organism: Picathartes gymnocephalus (assembly GCA_013390045.1). NCBI lineage: Eukaryota > Metazoa > Chordata > Aves > Passeriformes > Picathartidae > Picathartes > Picathartes gymnocephalus. The sequence goes on from WEKY01040975.1 coordinate 244,564, forward strand.
ATTCTGATACAGCATGGTTTAGGGATTTCTGTCTTGTGTCTGGGAGGATTGCTTAGAGAAGGAGCATTCTATGAATTAGTAGATCTCAGTCACCTTTAGGAAAGTTTAGATGTGCATGCAGAAATTCCCTTCACTGACCTCTGCAAGACACAATGAGGTGCTGGAGTATGTATTTTTCTTAAACACTTCCCAAAAGGTGATAGTGGAAAGAAAAATCCTGATTATAGAAGTGTTCTTGATAATGACAGGGACTGATTGTTGCAAGTGTTCCAGGGAAGATAATCTGTCTTCTTATTAGTTTAAGTGTTATGTAAAGTAGTACAGCTGTCTGCAGTTACAATATTCATGTAGGCTGGACTTCTCAGCCTGAGGTACACTTGGTGACAAACCTAAGGACACAAGGGAAAAGTGGCCAGAAGCTGCTCCTGGGCTTCTCTTGATCCCGAGGCTGTAGCAAGTACTGTTCCAGTTGCTGGTGCCACTTGGAGTCTGACCTGCCCTGCATGACCTGTGGGCCACTCACAACACCCTGCTGTGGTGTGACATCCTGCCATGCCACGACCACTGTCACCATGTCTTCATTTTGGGGATGAAAAGGCTGCACCGTGTCCTGGGTGGACAGAACACAGCCATAGCTTGGGAAAAGGCAGGTGTCTTGTCTCTGCTCACACCTGGTCTGGCCAGTGCTTTGCTGTGGGACATTTTGGGAGGTGAGGGCTCCTGGCAGCTCTAGGGTGCCTGAGGCAGGCAGGAGGGATGGCTCTTTGGAAAGGGGTAAGTTTTAGCCTTTTTATTACCAGGATGAAGCAGGACCTTCTCTGAGGTGTAGAACTTTCTAGCTCTTTTTAGCACTGTATGTATACTGATTAAATTTAAATGCTTTACAGTGATCCACTACAGGGAGCCATCAAGGAATCAAGATCATGAAATCTCATGAAGAAAGAGAGCTTAATTCTGGGTGCACAGGTTCTTTGGTTGCAGTCTTTTGGTTATAAAGAAATTTTATTTCATGTGCCCCTTTGTAGGGATCACAGTCTTAATCTTTGCAATCCAAGCAGTGCTCACTTTAACAGTCCAGCGAGTTCTTGCGCTATAAAGCAAGAAATCTATGCAGGACTCTTGAAGTACTTGGTCTGATCTTAATTGGAAATAATTTATTGTTCTCTGTGACTCCTGTTGCAATCCTGTGGCCTTATGTATTGCCTTCTTGCCAGAAAATTTGCTTGATTGCCTCTGCTGAAACTGGCACAGCACAGCATTTCTGTTCCTTTTCTCACTTTGATGGCGTACAAAATGTGTTTTCTTGGCTCTTGCCCTCATGCTGTTTCATGACTTTTTTTTTTTTAATAAAAGCAAGAAGTTTTGGAGGCTTTATTTTGGAGACAAATTGTTACCATTTACAATATTTACAATGTTTCTGTTCACTGTGCTTTGATGAGCCTGTCGAGAGAAAGAGCAGCTTCTCTGTCCCTTATTTTTATTTGCTGTGCTCTAACTGCCACTTCCCAGAAACCCAAAGTCCCAGTCCAAGGGAGATATGAAAACAGTAACAAATGTCTGTAAAATATTTTTCTTGAAAAAACTTCCTCTCAGACAATTTTTTTTGGAAGGTTATTTGCCATTGAAAAAATTCCTGCCCTTTGCATACTTTTCCTACCTTTGCTTGAACAGTGGAAGAAATAATCTTGCCTTAGAAGGTTAAACATACTAGAGTACTCCACCCAGAGAGAAATCAGGAGCATGCTTTAAAATTATTTAGCAGTAATTACTTTCCTATTTTATTATCAAATATTGCAGGTATCATCATACTTGTTAGGATGTGCTAATCATGACCTGACCCTCCATTCACAAAATTGAAGCAGGTCTTAGCTCACTAACATGTTTCCTAAATGGATAGATTTTATTACTTTTATGCTACTTTTCTTGATAAAGACTAAGATAACTATAACTACAACTAAACACTCACTTGGTTAAAATGGTTTCAAAAACTGAGCTTGTAATTTTTATGAAAGACCCTTTGTGCTCTGGCTCACACATGTGGGCAGACTTGAAGGTGGAAGCTGCTAGATGGTAGGCAGTGGATCTACCAATGTAGGTCTCTTCATCATCTGGCACACCACTGACAGTCACCAAAAACTCCTCTGCACTTCCACCGTGGTTGAACTACACACACATCTGTTCCTAAAGACCTTCTGTCTTCTCCTGTGTGCAGCAGGTAAGAAATACATCTTACTCAAGTCTGCTTCAGCACAAAAGCACACATCAGTGGAAGGACAAAGCTTGAAGTCATTGTTACTTGTTAACAAGTGTTACGTGTACAGGCCTACACAGGTACCACCCATTTCCCACTCTGCAAGTGCAGAAATAAGGGTAGCAGGACACAATCAGAAAAACTTTCAACTTCAGTTGTGAAATACTCCCTGTAGGTTTGACTCAGTGAATACTTTAAGCAAGTTTGCCACACCTCTCAAAAGCACAGCAGAGAAAACCACATCTGAAGTGCGCACACACACAGACATGAAAGACCCTCCCCATCCCACTCACACACACTTACCCTGGATCCATGAAAATACACAGTCATTTGAACTCCAAAAATGTCATGAAGTGGAATTAATTTCCTATATGTAATCCAATGTGCTATGGTTTAAAGGACTTGAAATTACCACATCTGTCACCTTGGAACAACCCAACTGAGGCCAAAGGAAAGCAAAGCCAAGCCCTGAGGAGCAAATACTATCAGTCACTCTCTTAAGTCTCTCAGCTCTACTCAAGGAAAACAATCTGAAATGTTCAGTGCAGCCATTTGGGCTCATGCTGTCTGAGACTAGCAAATGCACAGGCTGGAAAGCTGGTCAGTGCTCAGCTCTGGGGACTAACAGTTATAAAATACCCACAGCAAGAGCCCGTACTTGCGTTTCATTCGTGCTGCAGCCAGGATGAAGGGATAGGCTGACAAATATGCAGCTACCCAGCTACTCAATAGGATCAAAGGTGGACCAGCTTCTCTTCAGCTTCCTGCAGCACTACAAGATAGAGCTAGGGCTGGAAGCACAGGAGAATGTAGGATTGGTGGGTGTCAAAAATTAAAGCACTTCAATCCACAACTGAAATCCAAGCCCCTGATCAGGGACTGATAAACTGATGCCTGAGATGTCAGACCACTGAAATCCTCCTCAAAGGCACCTTGGTCCCAGTGCACAAGCCTTTCTTAGTGCTGAGTGTGGACTTGAGGCTCCATTTACCTGTGAACACTTCCCAGGTTTTCAGACAAAGTCTTTCCCTCCTCCCTGTGGCTTCCTGGGTCTGCTGTGACCTGCGCCAGCTCTTACCCAGCTCTTGGGAGCTGATGCCTATAGCCTGCTGGCTCAGGCATGCCCTGGAGGGAGGGAATGCAAACCTCAGAAGCACCTTTTGCTCAAGGAAGAATTAGACCCAGGTTCCTCAGCCCAAGTAAGACTGTGCTTGAGCTGCTGATGGTTGCTCGAAGTTTGAAAGAAAAATTTGGCACCTGCCTTCAAAAGAGGATTGTGAGCTATGAGCTGAAAGTGGAGGGACTTGTGCCTGTGTACTTCATTCACCAGAAGGCACTTAAACCCAGCAGAGAGCTAGGATTTACGATGAACGGCAATCTTAGCTTTCCCTATTTAGCTGGCTTAGGCAACTCCCCAAACAGTGGCTTTTGTGAATCCCCCTCCGAGGCACTTAACACCACTTACACACATGCATGGAGTCTCAGCATCTAATTCAGGCATGTGGACTCCATTATGGAGCCAGATGCAAACATCTCCTCATGGATTAGGATCTGAAAGGTTCTATATCCTGTATTGTCAATCACCTAAGGTCATTGTTCCCTGCCTCATCCTTCTTATTTTGTTTCAAAATCTAGACTTTTTAAACGCAGATAAGCATTTTTAAAAATTATTCTTGTATCTCTGCAAAGGCATAGTTAAGACATTTGCTAGATATTCCCAGGATGATGCAGTTAGATCAACAATGACTAATTCCACAAAATCTGGCATTAGAAAAAGCAATGCACTTAAATGATATCATATCCTTCCCCGCAAGTTTGTCCACCAGATTCTTATTGCTGAACATCAGAACCAAAGGTTTATGGTTACCTACAGGCCATGGCTCAACCAAATTCAAAAATAAATCCACTAGGCTGGTATTTCTCTAGCAAGCAAAATGGAGTTATATTTCATATAGCAGGATGGCTATCAGCAATGCTTAAAATTATTTTCATTTGTGTGTTTTGTTTGACTCCAAGATGCGGCACCTACATTCATTCCAAGTTAATTTTGCCTTTGGTCAAGAAACATGCTCAGATTTTCAGATGTTAGCAGAAATCATGTGTTCTTGACAGAAATACTTCTGATCTGCTTTGTGGAAGGTTTAACTCTGCTAATGCAAGAGATGTTCTGGAGTATATAATTATAGCACACAGGATCAGAGTGAGAGGGTTTTTTTCTTAAGTTTAAGCAGTATTGCCTGAAAATCGTTGCAAAATTCTCAATAAATTAAATGGTAAGGTTGATTAGATCCTGCAGGAATGAGCTCCTTAGAGGACTGTACTCACAATCTGTACTAGTAAAGTCACCCAGGGGCTTGTGTTTTCAAAGGTGTATTTGCAGCTTTGTGAGACACTTGGACAAGTGCCAGCACTAGATGCAGGGTGCAATTTAGGCTGTGTTTAGAGCAGGAGCACTTTGCTGCTGCAAACTAAATGCAGCACTAAATGACAGGGTGCTCGTAGCTGAGAAGCAGCCAAACCAGCAACCCTGTGCAAGGTGCTGGGAGAGTGCTGGGACAGCCCAAGCGTGCACACTTGAGGATATGCATACAAATAAAACAATCAGTAAGAATTCAGATAAAGAAATCAAAACCCCAGGTCAGCTTTGCTGGTATTTCTGCATTTATATGAGTAGCTTCTGGTGACATAACTGTTTCACACTGAGGGGACCCCAGAGCACAGCAGCACCATGGCAGGCAAAGGATGAAATGCCTGGAGCAGAGCTAGGTCTGGAATGGAGGGAAATGTGTGAAGGAATTAACTGAGATACCAGAGATTTAACAGCTCTCTGCATGGAACTGAGAGATAATCCAATTTCTTCTATCATTACCGATTTAAGCGTTAATAATGAAGCAGCAGTGATTGTGCTGGACAAAAATCTAAAAGATTTTGTAATCTCTGGGACTGTATGGGCATCCATGTTTGCTCTTTCATTAGATACTGTTTACATTACAGCTTTTTGAAAGTAACATGCAGAGAGGGCAAGTAAGTCAAATTTACGAAGAGTTTTCATCTCTTCTTTAAGAGATAGAGGGCAGAATGTACAAACTGCTGCCACGTGACAATGTCATTGCCTTTGAATGGATTCGTTTTGAATAGTATTTATAGAAATAAATTATCACCCTCCTCTTCTTTTCAACCTAGAAGGCAGTACCAGTAATAAAAATCACTAAGAAATTGAAAAAAAAACCTAACTTGGTATGTTTAATTTTTTGTCAGTTTTGGGGGTTTTGCCTATTCAGTCTCTAGGCTGGATTATATCCTTATATATATACAAATCTCGTCAATCACCTTTGAGAACTGCTGTTAAATTCTACTCCTGCTTCTCCTCTTTCTGAATTCCTTCTTACTTCTCTCTTCTCTCTATGACTAATAGCTATATCTTGTTTTATCCTTTCCTGTACTTAATATTTATTCCTCAACAGTGGTCTGTTGAAAATTATTTACTTTTTTTGGGTACTGTAATAAGGCTTGCATGCTGTTATGTCATCCTCATCTTGATTAAATGTGACACCTGAAATGAACATGTGTTCAGAGGACTAAGCCATGACAAGTTATCCAGAGGAATGGAAGAAATTTGTGTTTTCCTGCACTTGCAGTCATCAGTGTGTTGTGACCATACAATGCTGCTGTGGCATTCATAGCCCAGTGATAACTGTTATGGAAGAGAAGACAAACCTACTTATTTTCATTTGGAAATGCAAAATTATTAACGCAATATTGTTGAAGAATTTCCTGGCTAGTTTTCCTTTGTCTGCCTCAGGCAGAAAGTGATTGCTGAAGTTTAATACTTTATGAAATCTCCTGACTATGAAGGTCTAGTAATTCTCCTTGAGAGGATCTGTGACACAGATGAAATGCAGAAATCTGAAAAGGCATGATGGAAAACTACATGCAGTAGAGACTGTAACTTTGAGAAACTTGCGTCCCACCAGTTCCTGTGCATTGATTATACTGGTAAATATCTATTTGGTAAAGTAAAAACTGTATTTCCTAGAGTTCAGTAATTCGGGCCACTACATGATCTAGAACAGATTTGTCTCAAGTAATTCAATTAATTATTTCCATGTAACAATTAGCAACATTAGAAGCTTGTGAAATGCAGGAGTCGGAGAACTGGTCACTTGTGCAGACAGGCAGTTTGACAGATGTAGATAACGCCATTAGTTTCAATGAGAACTGTAACCTGTATAAAATTTGCTAGTTGTTAAATATTTTGAAATTAATCTCAACTTATACATACCCAGACAGTTGTCCATGCAGTAGACTGTAGCCTGTTTTTCCTAATCAAGCAAAACTACAATGAGAATTTTGCTCAATTAAGAACTGAATAATTTGACTGACTTCTAGTCAGTTCTTGGCAGTAGAAGAAAACTGGTCTTTCCAACAGTAAGTGCCAGTGCAAAATATTTTGGCAAGGAACAAATGTCAGTTTAGATCTATGAAATTACCATTTTCAGGCAGTAAAATTAGAATCACTCTGGTTTGTATTAACTTAAAAATACCCAAACCCTGGCCAGCTATTGTGCAGCTAAGTAAACAGGTATCTACTACTGGCCCAGATTCTGTTCTCAGTTATAGAAGCATTTTGACCGCAGTGGAGGTAATTCCCATTTATAAGCAGAAAAACCAGTATCACTGAGTCCTAACTTTTGCATGTGCTTAATTTATTGATCGTGGTGTTCTGCTGTAGAAATTATCAGGATGTTTAAATGTATTTGGTTTGAAATGGACAACGGTGATTGTTACTGAGTCCATTTTACTGCAAGTTATCTTTCTAGTTATGACATTTAATGGGATGTCCCAGATGAACAGCTTCACTAGCCTAGCCTCTCTGAGCTAAAAGGAAATTTTCCAAAGATAGAAGAGTTGGAAGATAAGTGGGAGTGTTGCTTTCCTTTAATTATTTTCTTCTAAGGAAATGTTTTTCTTATCATTCTTTTCATCTATTCAAAACTATCCCAAAGTCTTCCTGGAAACTGGGCTGGAAATGTCATGAGAACAGACATTATTTCATATATCTGATTTTTTTTTCAAACTGGCGACAAAGATCTCATTTAATTAAATGAAAGCAGACTTTGTATGTCTCTGTTGATGTACAGACCTACGGGCAGTAGGAGAATGAGGAAAGAACCTGTAATGTAAACCTATCACATTAAAAATATATACTTATGTTCAGACTTGACTATTGTTTTACAAGGAACTCCCAAGAAAATATGCATGTGGATACCATTTCCTGCAGAAGTTTTCTTTAACACTCTTAAACACTCATGAAATCAACATATCATACTTAAAAGATTTCTTAGTTTAGCTGGAAGTAGGGCTGTAAATATTCTACTGATGTCCTTCACCATGGGTCAGCTGGTGCTACCAGCAAACCCACTTGATACCTGTGGAAAAGGCTACTCCTTGTTGGTCTTATTGGGAGCTCTGCAGGCCAAGTGTCACTGCTGCAATCAAGTCTATAAATCTGCTACATTATTTGTGTGCTGAAGTTTCTCTTCCCATTGTGATGAAGAAATAATTGACTTGTAGAATTCCACCAGTTACACGTGAAGCTCATTGAATTTTATTCTTTAACAAAAGCGTTATTTTTTAAATGGGGAAGAAAAAAAATTAAATGTAAATGGATACATATGTTTTTGGCACTTAAACCCATTTAATTACATCATTATTTTGCCAAATAACATGACATGGACAAGTTAGATGTTAGCCTTTTTTATAATTTAACCAAAGCAATCATGCATATTGTGTGCTGGCTACACGACTACGTTTGATCTTTGTCCAACCACAGAAAATTAGTGCAAAAAAAAGTATGGGAGGATCCAGGGCTTCCAAATGTATTAAACTCATTACTAGAAAGCTTTAAATGTACTCACAGTTCAGCCTTGTTCACTCTTGGTGATGATGCCTCACTGACTCAAAGTAATAATCCTAAATTGAATTGTCTTGTGAAGAAACGCAATGGTGCCATTGTAATTTTAACATAGATGCTTCTCAAGAAAAACCGAATTTGAAGGTTACCATATTTTAAAATGCATTTCTATGACCTTGTTCAGCTGTGTGCTTGCGAAAGGATGCACATTGTAAATGAGTTGAAGTGTCAGTGTCCAGAAAAGCCAATGCTTTTTACTGCAGATAAAACACAGCCTCTCACAGGCTCTGAATCTCAGAATGTGGGGCTGGTGCTCTGATTCAGAATGGCGAAACAAGCGCATGCTGAATGTTTACTATTCTCATCAGATATTCTTTCTTCCTAAAGTGCTGGAGGGGAGTGGGTTAGAAAATGATAATTGTGAAATAGTGTTTCCATCTCCTATGAGAACATGCTGCCCCAAGAAAACTAAGGAAATACTGGCTTACACTTTTTCCAAATGAATTTACTGTAAGTGTGGCAGTAAGTGGCAGTAAGCTCTTTTATGCACTGCATAAAAGTTTCCAGTCCCTGCTGTTGACTGCTTACAGGTGTCTCTGAAGCTCTGACTCCAAATAAAGCCATACAGACACCATAAGTCAGTCTTGATGAGAAGACACATTTCTTCAGGTTCTCTTCAGGGCTGTGACATGCAAAAGAGTAGTTTCCCGAAAAGATTTGTCAAGAAGATGACAGGTCTTACTGGAAGGAAACTTTACAACAACTCTACACTTTGTGAGAGAGGAGTAAAGTTTAGGCCCTGATGCTCACCTATGAGTAGTGTAATTTAAAAGAATCCTTCACTGCATTAATGGCATTGGCCATGAGTAGAATTGGGATAACATGGCTGAAGAGAACCAGTGCCTCATGTTTATAGCCAATTCATCTCCTGACGAACAGGAGGGGAGCCTTCCTTGCTGCCAGCTTTCCAATATGGCATACACTGAGACTGCAGAAGTCGTGGAGAGTAGGAGGTGAGGAAGGTAAAGAAGCACTGACCAAAAATCACACTGGCCTGCTGCAGATTACTACATTAAAAACAGAAAAGTGTGTAATATGGTCTGGAATAATTTTTTGTTTTAATCATGTAAGTCCTTGTCATGCTGTAAACAGCCCAGTTTGCTGAAGGAAGACAAGACAAAGCAGGGCATGATTTGGGTAAAATGCATGGGGAGGCCTTGTCTTTGGCACGCACTGACTATTTCCAGTGCTCCAGCTGGGTGGGGAAGGGATTCTTGTGTCTTCAGTCCTCGTGTCTTGACCTATTCAGTTTCTGGTTCCTCCACCTCCACCCTCTCCCAGGGTGGCAAAGCAAGCCAGCCTGGGGCTGCTGTCCCAGAGGATTAACCCTTTGCTCTAGGGGGCTGGAGGAAGGCTACCATCAGTGATCCCACCTTCAAGCTCAGCAGCTCAGGCTGTGACCTGCTTTTGGAGGTGACCTGTTATGACTTAAGGACTAGGTAGTGCTAATGAGTGAAAAGAGACCTGAAATGGATGATGGAAATGAGCCTCTGAAAGCAGGGGGAAGGCTGGTACTTGCAGGGTTCTATAAAGAAAATAGTATTATTCCTAAGGAAAGGGTACATTTTCCTCTTTAACACCAAAGCTGCACTCTGGGATTCATCTTGGCTTAATGCAAACACTGCATAGGGCAGTTCAGGGATGGTCAGGTCTTATTAGCAATTGCATCTTGGTAAGCTTTGGGGTTTTATTAGATTCCTTACTGCAGTCTTTAGTAGACAGAACGGGTTTGGCATTTAAAACCCATCGTGTATAATTTTTCTAATTTCAGATACAGTCACCGTAACTGTTCTATGGCAATAACAAAGGAGAATTAGATGTTTTTGTATCCTTACTTGCAACCACAATAAAAAATGGATTGTTAGCAAGCGTATTTATAAAATCAAGCACACTGAATGCCAGATGGTGTAGCATCTGAAGATCAAATGTTTCTTATCGATGTATACGTATTTAAATACTGAGAGGTATTTAAATACAGCCAATTCAAATGTCTGTTGGAGCAGTTTTTGATCAGGATGGAGGCTGCATTGCGTTTTCGCGGGCAGCCCTCGGCAGCGGACCCGTCTCGGTGCTGAAGCTGCCCTGTAGGTGGCGTGAGCCATCCGCTCGCACAGACACAGCTCCAACGCTCCTCTTGCATTCCAAAGAAAAGCAAAATAATCAAAACATGCTCACATAACTGTGCTTTATATAGGTGCTATAGCCCGCGTTGGCTGGTGCACGGCTGTGTTACACTGCCTTCAGTGTTGTGATAAACGAAAGATAGTTTTTTTCTGGTAAAGGCAAAATCATATTTTAAGACACAGTGTTTTCCTGTGCCTTTCAATGAGGAGAGTCTTCCTTTCTTTCAGGTACTTCGATCACCTACAGAGACCTCATTATAAGCAGCGTATTACTTGTGTTGGCCAGGGCAAATATAATATCAACTGAGCATTAACAAATACTTTTCCTTTCAGTCCTTTCTGGCTTCCTGTCTTGTAGACTGTGTTTAACTTTTCAGACCCTCTCATTGGTCAAAAGGCTTTGTTTTCTACCTATCGTGGAAGTGTATCATGTTGGAATGTGCTTTGCTCTGAGCACAGCAAAGTCTGCAGATTTTTCTGCTGCTGAGTAGAAAATGGTAAGCATCAGCCCTTTGATCTTAACCATTCTATATTTAGGGAAGAAAGGGAACAAAGTTTGAGTGTGTCTGCAGTTCCTATGCATTATAACTCCCATTTAGGGGTCAGATGCATTCCTGGCTGAGTTTAATCACAGTGTGAAACGGTGTTTGTTTTCCACATCTGGCCATGATAGGTGGAGGTAACATCTACATCATCTTTTTCTGCTCCATTCACCACTACTGAATATCAGAGAAAAATATCTAGGTAAAAAAGTGAGGGGGGAGAGGAAATTAAAAGGAGAGGGAAGTCAAAGGAGGACTGTCTGGCGAGACCTTAAATCTTCAGCTCTTCACAACCACTGGTACCTGTGTATGTAACTAAATTTCTAAGCCAGGTACAAAGGACATCAGGTTTTAGGTACAGTAAAGAAATTTGTATCTCAAGGTACAAAAATATGTATCTCAAGAAGGATATGAAGGAGTATGTTGCACAGTGACCAGAATGGGTGTTCTGCCCGAGCCTGAAGGACGAGGTGTGCAAGTATGCAAGCATCTGAGATTGGAAATAGATCACTCATGACATTGTCAGGTATGCCTGTGGGAGGAACAGGGAAACTCCCACCAGGCATGTTCAGCACCTGTAGACACAATGTGAGCTTGAGTGTTTGGCACTCATAGTGTGCACAGCAAACTCCTCATGTATGATCATGCTGAGATATGCCAGAGGTTGCGAAGTTAGGAACACAAAGAAAAAGCTTACTTGGAAGATTAAAAGAATACACTTTGCAAAAAATTCAGCCAGCACCTGGCTCACCCACTGTCCCATTTTTACTATTTAATGCCATTTACACTCCTAAGATATCTTTGAATATTCTGGGTCCAGGAGAGATGCACTCAAAGACAAGATTAATACAGAAGTTTCTTTTTTTTTCATTTCCACAGCACAGGCCTGAATACTGCAAGTGGTGATTTCACAGAAAGCAGTGGTTGCAGTCACATCTGAGGTACATAGGTAATATAACTCTTCTTTAGATTTCTGAGGTTACATACCTCCAGGAAAACAAATTTGACTTGGTATATATTTAATTAAGTTTGGGAAGTAAAGATGTCATTGTCAGTGTTTCACAGGCCAGAGCTAAACCCTTCCTAAAGGAGATGATAATAATATACAAAAGAGGGAATGAACTCACTGCAGGTAAAAATTATAATAATAAAAATTCAAACTCCTCCAAGTCTCATTTGGTTCAACTGCAGATTGTAGGAGATTTCTCATAAAAGTATTTGTTATATTTTAATGTGACTCTACAATGGTTGGGAAAAAACAAACATAACCTGTTGAGAGTTAACATATTATATAACTCTTCCTCATCACGCTAAATTTTTAGCAAAAAAACTGCAGGCCGCTGGGCTTAGCCGAGCTGGGTAAGCCTTTTAGCTTATCAAATATCACATCAAAAGCTGTGACTGAGTAAGTGTTAAAGCTTTGTTAGGATGGCGTGTCCTCAAATAATTGTAGAATGCCAAAGACAGAGCTCCCAGTGTTCCTTCAGGCTGAGCAGGGATGCCAAGTATACAGAGTTGGAAGCTGTCTATCAGGGGTTTTTTATTTGCTTGATATTGAGCAGACAGCAGAGACAAAATACCAAAAATGCTTGAAATCCTTATAACCTTTCACTGCAAACTGTGAACTTTGTCCGCTAAACTCAAATTTCTATTCACACTATCAGCACAGGCTCCATGCTGTTGCCTTTTCTTTGCCTTTTCAGCTTGTCATTTATCAAGGGACAGCTTCACAAACACTGCACAGGAGGGGAACCTGAGCACATACCAGACCTTTTGCACATTCAAAATACTTAAGTCTCCATTCTGTGGATTGCTTAAAAATAGCTGTAATGCAAGCAAAGTACCATGAAATATGCTGTTTGCACCCAAAGGAAATATTCTATAGAAAGCCTTTGCTTTGCCATCAGCTGGCATAGCTCACATTCCCAAGTTGTGTCCCCAATCCTTGCTGCTGCATAGCTGACTCCATTTACACCATCTTCCATTTACACAGGAATACACAGGTGACTACTGACTAAATGGTCCAAAAATACATTCAGTAAAGAACTGCATCACCTTCTTAAATGAAATATCCCTGATTTCAGCCTTGTGCTTCAACATGCATCCACCCTTGTAAATGAGGAGCTAAACTGTTGCAGAGAGCAAGTGGAGGGGAGATTTCAGAAGTATAAAGTAGAAATTTTGGGAGTGAGTTAAGGGAGTAGAAAAGTGAGGGTGACTGAACACTGGTACTGGTTGCCAGGGAGTTTGTGGAGTCTTGTAGTTGGAAATAATTCAAAAGTTTTCTGGACATGGCCCTGGGCTACCAGTCTAGGGGTCCCTGCCTGAGCAGGGGGATTGGACAATGTAACTTCCAGAGGTGCCTTTAAACCCCAAACATTCTGTGTTTGTGAAATTGTTCCTAGGGAAGACTACTGTGAACTGTTATATTTGCTGCTATTTGCGTAACTTTGCCAATTAAAACAGGACAGCCTTAATCAGTTATTTAAATAAACCAGACAGCTAAATAAAACTCCTTTGAAACTAAATATAAGGTTGAATTATATAACAAGTGGTTTAGCTGAACTCATAGTATTAGATGGGCAATTATTCTGACTGTATTTCAAATTTCATTTCACACTGTGGTAGCATTCTTTGAACTTTACAAGGCAAAGGCATTAATAGAGTTGTGTCTGAACTCTTTAGGGTCTAGAAAATTGTCTTAAAATGTGACATCTCTTGAGAGATTCTGCATAGAAAATGCATTGGTGTTTCCAAAAGAAACTGAGTTCACAAGGAATAATTTCATTGATACATGATGTTAATGAGGCTTTTGAAAGAAGACTTTTCACTTAGTGCTACTTTTCCCTGAATCTGAAAGCTATGGAAAATGTGTGGAAAACATTCACAAAGTGATGATGGCAGCTGTATGCTCTAAATGTTACTGTTAATAAGCTACCTGTTAATAAACCATATGCTTTAGCATATAAACAAGAGGATTTATGCATAATGCAAAACCCATAAGAAGATTTATTGTTTGGTATAACTGTTTCCCAAATCAGAGAGGCACATTTTTCCAGTCTTCCACAAACTTCCTGTTATCAGGATAAAAATCTGCTGCCTACTGGCTTCGAGTTCTTTTCATGTGAGTTGGTCTGGGAAGTAGGGGGACTCAGAAGAAGAGAATTTAATGAGCAGCAGGTTCCTCAGATCTCTGCTCTGCACAGCCTGGGATCATAAACTTGTCATCATGGTTACTAACAGCAAGGAGGAGGTATCTATACAACATTCCCAATTCTAATGATTTGTGGAGGCAAGTTCATCTTGTTCTTTTTATGTGTTCTTCTGTACTAGAGCTTTTTGTGTCAATTATCACTACTAAAGCCCTAAACAAGCCCCTCTTCCTCAAAACACAGACAAAAGCAACCATTGGGTTTATTCACAATAATGCTTGGATTAGTTAAAGAAACCGCATTCACCAACAGGAAAAGAAAAGTAAATTTCTAAGCTATTGAATAACACTGCTGTGTTTGGAAAAGATTTTTCTTTTGTAATTCTCCTTTAATTTCCTCCCATCCAACCAAAGCTGCTGAGAGGAGTCTGAAGCTAGGTTTTCATGAGTGAGTGAAGGAGTCCAGCAACTGACTCCTATTTAAAATAAATGGTCCTGGAAATGTAAGGTAACATTTCCATAAATACTTGAGTAATTTGAGGTTTAGGTTCCACTAAAAGTCATCCAGTATTTCCAGCTCCCCAAGTCAGACAGGGAAAAGGCAGACCAGTAAACTAATCCTTACTATCAGATAAGCAGGGATTAAATGGAGGCACATAAAGCATGAGAAAATGAGGAGGAAACTGAGGACAGAGGAGATGCCTATGTTCAAGAAGTTTATACACTGAGAGGCATAAAAGGCAGTTCAACAGGAAAAAGGATAGACAGAAAAAATATCAGACTATATAAACTGAAACATTATTTTCAGTCACTTAGGTTTGCTTTGGATTTTGAGATGCGACCTCAGTAAATCCACATAAAATTGTATAACTTTATCACCTGACTCAGTGCCTCTGAATTCAGCACAGTTTTTTTTTTTCATTCTGGGTCGTGATCAGATTAGAAAGCGTCTGAAATCAAACTGTGTGTTCTGGTAACCTTTCTGAATAGTTTTGCTTTCTTCAATTCAATTGTTGTTTTTCAATTTAAAAATGTTATTAAAATACCACTTTTGGGTGGGTAGTGAGTACCACGACACTGTGTAGAAAACCAAAGCAATTTGAAGCAAGCTAGACATTCTAAGTACATTTTTAAAATACCTTATTGCTTAAATAAAATAAATCCCTTAGTCTAGCAATTACTTTCAGATGTTTGATTGTTTATTTTTAAAGAACTGTCGTGTCAACCATTTAGAACTGACAAGAACTATTTTGATATCTTCACAAGTTTTTTCTAACATCTGGTCTGCTCCTTGTGTTGGGAACTACATACTCATCTTCACTGTGTCTTGTATTTATCTTAATTTTGCTGTATTTTATTTTATTATTGGAGGAAAAACTTAACAGAGCTGTTCATGGCAAGATTTAGTTACAGGAAACCCAACAGCTAAGCCCCAGTTTCAGCTGAGACAATTAGACTGTTGATTTTGGTAGCAGCTCAGGACTTCTATTTGACCCAAATGCTTTTCAAGTCTATCTGCCAGTTGATGCTCAAGTCTGAAAATTTTCTGTATTCTTGCTACAGATAGAGGGCTTTGTTTCCTTTTCATCTGAGGAATATTTCTATCCAGATCTGAATGTTTTGCTGAAATTCTTCTCCATTCACTGGAACAGATTAAAAGAAAAAAAGGAAATAACAATATTTTCCAGAACTTTCAACCTCTTTTTAAGTTTGTTTTCCCCTTAATTCTCTGTTCCTTGATGTCTGTGAATTGTTGAGGACAGTGTTTTTCTCAAAGCAATTTTGCCACTCATGAAAAGTAGTGGATGCTAATTTGTAATGCTTAGCTTAACTGTTGTTTTTTTCTGTCTAGTAGCTGTATTTAATAGCTTATATTCTGTTTCACCTGTTTTAGTAAAGGACTCTAAAACTCTCAACATGCAATACTTTTTTAAAAAGTGATCTATATTATTGTGTAACACCAGAAGATATTTATTGACAAGTCTGAAGAAATTACTAATGAGAAGAGCAGTGCTGTTATACAGTCTTTTCATCAACTGCTACAGAAACTTCACAGCTGAATTATCAAAGTCCACTGCCATTCTTGGATGGATGTTTTTGTAAGTGGCTCTAAAACCTTATGGATGCTCTGGGAGAATGTAAATACTAAATGAGAAGTGTTTTATTCTCTGTCAGTAGTTTGTGGGCTGCAGTCTTGAACATTTTTTTCTCCTCTTCTTGTTTCTTCTTTTTTTTCTTGTTAGACTTCTTTAGCACCTGATGTAGGGTAGGTCACAGCAGCTGATGCTGGGTGAAGGAGTTACCAGGACAGCTCCAGCCATGAGATCCTAAAATCCTGTCACTGCACCAGCCCACCCCACTGGGTTCATAGTTCAGTGCTCCACAGTGGGTTCCCACCCCAGTGGGTTCCCAGAGTGGGGTCTTTGCCAGGGCTGGTGCTCTAGAGCCACTCTGTGGAGTCATGTTTGTGTGACTCTGCTGGTTTTTCATCTCAGACAAATCCTGTATGACTTCTCCACAAGTGAGAAACGCTATTGAATGTGGCACTCATCCTTCTTAAAAGATGTCCAGAAAGTCTGAGGGATTTACATGATTAAGTCTTACCATGTGGATTCTTTTAATTAGCTTTCTAGAAACCAAAACAGAGTGCAGGACACTACTGCAATGCAACTTGTTAAGCAATAATGCATTTTTTCTTCCAAAAGTCACACTTGATAACAAACAATACTCGTAGGCATAAGATGACTGTGGACAGTATGAGCTAATGTCTCGTTGTCAAAAACTTTTCCATTAAGGCTCAGAATGATGTTTAACATAATCTTCCTATTATTGAGCTAAACTAAACATTGTCTTAAGTATGGATTTCTCAATGAATGTTACTGCTGTTTATTTTAGCATGTGCATACATATGGAAGTGGACACATGTACATAGGCATTTTGGGGATCAAAAGCACATCCAGAGCATGGTTCACTTTACTCCTGGGATAAAGTGTTTTTTTGACATTTCTTTTTAAATGAAACTTGTCCTGACTCTTTTCTGACCATAAAAGTATATTTAAACCAAGTTTCTTTACATAAACATTAAATGACAACATTCCATGTTCTTTTTACATAAACACGAAATGCCAAAGTTACATGTTCTTTCCTATCAAACAATGGAGAATGACTGAAAGGGTAGATTTCTTTATCTATGACAAAAAGTGCTGCTGAGGATGATCACCAAAATTTATGTACAGTGTAATTTTCCTCTCAAAATTCAAAAGCTTTGGTGTATAGCAAACACTTGAATAATTTATCAAATCCTGTGGAGGTGACGGCTTTAAGACAACTTCAGTTTTAAGCCTTTGTGCTTTGTTTTTGGCTTTACATAGAACTTGCTTAGGATTGCAAAGCTGAATATACTTACATTGAGATTTCAGGACAGGGCAGAAGATGGACAGGTTGGTTGCTTTTCACTCTAAGAGACCCAGATTTCCTGATTGTGTTAGGCCCGGTGTTACTTTGTTGATTTTAAGTTGGTCCTAGGGGAAAAAGAAAGCTTTTAAGAAATGTATGAACACACTATGCTTTTTTTATTCCCCCAGAAATATTAAGAAACATTAGTCAAAATTTTCAAACATAGTGGCTTAACACAGTCTTTTGATTCCCTATTCCAGCTTCTTATTCAAGGTCTACTGTTCACAAGTATGCAAACCTGGCAACTCATTCACTTTGAGTAGCCTTTTTAGTTATTCAGTGCTTGTGAAAACTGATGTAGCAGTTTGAATATGGACCAAAAATCCTAATGTTTGGTGTTTTTGTTGGCAATCCTGTAATAATTATGCTGTAAATCAAAGTATGGGTTTGGATTTCAAAAGTGCCTTGAGCCTTGTTCCCACCCTTCTACAGAGGCACTGCATAACTTTTTCAGATTACAAGGTATAAAATTATCAGTCTGAAATATAGATTAAAAACTTCTACCTAATCTTATATTTCTCCATGTGTGTTGTGCCTATGAAATGGTACATAAAAACCCTATCATGCAACGCATAAATAAAATCATTAGTTCCCAAGAGGCATTTTACTTGGAACTACCAAAGTCCCAGGCATTACTGCACTCATATCATAATGTGAGGATACTAACAAAGGGAGCCACAAACAATGCTAGTGCCCTATATAAAATAAAATCTGCTTTTCTATTCATATTCTGATCATTCTCACACAGCTGCTACCAAGTCCTATGTGCTTTGCCTGACACAAATCCCACTGACATGACTTGGAAGAGTCTCTGTGACTTGGTGGGTTCAGCTGCCATCGAGATGTTTAGGGTTCACTTGTAGATGGAGGATTTTGGATGAGTGTGCTCCAGCTGGAGTGAGCACGTGCTCGAGTGCTGTGCTGGATCAGAGCTGGGGAGGGTCCTGCACCCCTCTGCAGAGCCCCTGCCCTCAGCTGCTCACCATACACTGCACTTGCTGCTCAGCATCCATCCCACAGGGAGCCATGGGCTGCTGAAACCCAGCTCATGGATAAGCAGGGTGATCACTCTTCATGTGCTGATTTGCTTCGTGGTTGAAAATTGAGGTATTTGGCCTAAGATCTTCTTGCCTGTGTTTTTGCTCTCCAGAGCCACTGGTTTCCCAGCAGTCAGAGTAACTCCAAGGAGCCAAACACACCCAAAGGTATCTCTCCATTTACTTTTAGCATTTTATCAGCCAGGGCAAAATGCAAACTCAGGAGCAGTGGGTCCAAACCTCTGCAAGGCTGTGCTGCAGCAGCACACAGTGCTGTACCTCAGCACACAGTGGGCCCCAGGCAGCTCTGCCCTCGGTGGCCTGGCCACCACGAGACCATGCAAACTTTAGGGGCAGGAAGCATTGGGAAAGGGAGGAGTACTGATTTCCCAAGGGAAACCTGCTTGGCTGTTTCACCTCAGATTTATTCAAGTCCGTTTGAAGTGTCCCCACTACCCTGTTTCATCTGAATACCACACCAGGGCTATTGTAAGGTCCCTCTAATATGACAAAAGAATTAGTTAAATTATTCTCAAAGCAGTGCTTTTAACAAAAGAAGTTTAAATTTTCTAGACAGAGGCGTGTTTTCTGCCAGAAAGGAGATCTCCAAACATCAGCCCCAGTACCTCCAGGGTACATTGTTGCCACCCAGCCCTTGAGTTTCTGACTGCTGGCTGGAATCTGTTTCTCCCTTCAGGTGACTTCAGCTGCCCACCTAGTCCCAACACAGGCTCTGAGAGCTGCTGCATCATGGCAGCCACGTAGGCACCTTCCTCTCAAAGTCCAAATCCCTTTCAGAAAGAAACTGGCTGCTTTCCAGGCCCTTTGTCTCAGATGATGGATTAGATTAATGACGACAAAGCTTTCTGGCCTTTGGTGTAAAATTTATTTTAAAAAATCTCTTTAAAGGCTAAGTTTTCTGTCAATACCAAATCTGGTCTCCAGTCAACCCTTGCTTTGATAGATTATCTGTGGTGATTTTCTCCTGACTCCATCCATCTCTTGCAAGCAGATCCCTGATGAATTTGTGTAGTTTAGGAGATACGTGATCACCTAGGGAACCAGTAGGAGATGTACTGTGATTATTTGCAACTGATTTCATCCAATTCATTTGAGCTGTACAAAGAAATGTGAATTTGGCACCTTTCTGAGAGGACTCTAAAGCCTGAAGAGCAGAAACTGCCAATGCATTATGCACAACTTTGTTGCCATTTGCTTCCTAGTTTTTGAAGAGTAGGTTTTCATTGTTTATCCTGCAGAACAGACCTTCTCCTTCAAAGAATGAGGCAGTAATTCAGAACAGATCTACACCCTATCATTTTAGAAATGCCTCTGTGCTCTGCAGTTTAGCTCAGGATACAAACTTCTCTGCAACTTGAAGGTATTTAGGTGTGGGGCTTTGCCTTAGCTTCTTGTGTGAATGAGGGGAAGTCACCAAGTCAGAAGTAGCTTTGTATACTTAGCAAAATGGAGACCTGCCAGACTGAAGGGGATGGCAGCTACTTTGCCTGTGACTGAGGAGAGAGGGATTAGGCATTTCAGCCAAACAGCTCATTCCTGCCTCCTGCTTGTACCATCCATGCTGCTGTTACTGCCTTTGTGGGATTAGGGAGAGGGTGCCAGTGTGTACCAGAGGGCTCCAGTACAGCAGCAGCAGTCACATCTGTCCTTTTATCTGCAGCAGGATTTCTCTGCCTTTCTGCCCTGGTCCTGGCCTAGTGCCTGTCCCTCCAAACCAGGACTGACCCCTCCTTGACAATCAAGAAAGAACAGAAAAATGTGTAGATGGCGATGTTGGAAACAATGGAAGGGAAGGTGTCTGGGTGTCCTCCCTCTGAGGAGGAGAGAAAGGAAGGAAAAGAAGGGGTCACAAGGAGGAGAAGCAACTTCATAAGCAGAAAAAGTGCCCTGTTTCCTTTAAACCTCCCCACACAGAGACCACTCAATCCTTTCACTCACATCTTTCCCTATCCCACACCAGCACTGATGCCCCTGCCTGCCTTATCTGCTCCAAGCATACCCTCAGCTGGGAGTTTGGTTTTGCTACACAGTGTAACAAATAAAAAGATAAATTCCAGCTCCAGTAGATCACTCAACAGGCTCCCACTGATTTTTCTTAGGGGAACTCCTGGCCACTTTGAGATACTTTCTTTAACATTCATCTAATATTATTGTCCAGCTCGTCATGTCTTGAGACCAATCACTTGATGTGCATTCTTCTACTTCACTACTTTCAGAACTGAAAACCTGCAATGGTGAGATAATTTTTTTTTAACCTGAAAAAATAATCTCTTGAAAGATTTCCTACTGATAGAATCACTGTCTTCCCTGTGTTATTCAGCCACCTGCAGATCCTGATACATATATTAGGACTATTTGGAGAAATCCCAAGTACAAGCCATGATGTTGAGCAACTTGAAGCAACAAGAGTCTTTTTTTGCTGTGGAGAAAATAACTCCCAAGAAGGCTTCTTGAAGAAGGAGGGACGGGAGAGAGGGAATATGAGAGAGAGGAGAACATTTAAGAGAACATTTAAGCACTGAATTTCCTGATTCATAGAGTTTCATTTCATTGCCCTGCATTAAGTATTACTTTGTGCATAATTGGATTGGAAAAGAGAGAACTTATTTACTGTGTACTAAATCTTCAAATATAGTGAGGCAGCTTGCAGTCTTCTCTCCTTTCCACTCTGCTACCTGCAGGTATTAACTGATTGTGCAAAACAACATTTTCTGTTTGCAATTCAAGTGCAGAAATACAAGAGCAGAAAGGCAGAAAATCACAAAATCACTGTATTCTCCCTCTTAGCACAGAAACAGCATGATCCCTAGTTAAAGTAGTCACAGAAATATAACTTCTATTTTAAGCAGGTATTTAAGTCCTGCTGATTCAGTATTCAGCCCAAATGCAAATGACCTTCATGGAATGAAGCTTGCACTGAACTGGATCCACTTAGTAAAATATTTCAGTGCTATTTGAGGGAGAAAAGAAGAATCTGGTCAAGTGTTGGAAATGCCTCTGTAGCAAAATCACTTCTGTACTGATTGATTGTTCTTTTTCTAGGGAATTTTTAAGGGGTTTTTTTGTGGGATAGAAGGTTGATCTGGAGAAAAGTCACAGGAATGTATACACATAATTGCATTTTTTGAAAGTAGCACGCTACATAGGATTTCCTAAACTGTACCAGAAAACATTAACACCCTGGAACTGACATTTGCAATTTTGAATTCCAGCTTTCCAAGTATAATTACTGTCCTTGTAAGTGTTTTGGTATCAAAGTTGAGACTCGCTTTGGGTAAGACAGTCAATAAACTCCATTTTCTTTCCCTATTTATTATTTCCTTTTCCAGTGTTCCAGAGATGACAGCTGTAATATTTAATACTAAGAAATTGTAAATTGAAATAGCATGTTTTAAAGCATTTATTAATTATCTTACATATAAATTGCTTTCATTTATAATTCACTTTTCTCCTGACATTGTTCTCTTTTTTGCTTAAAGTACCTGTGATTCATATCTTCCATTATAAAAAACACACAAATATTTTTACATAACTACAGCTTGTCTAATCACACACCAAAATAGAAGGTAGAGGATATGAAAATTACTTATGACAGATGAGTCACATTAATATTTTGTTCTAAGCCATGAGAAAAATGAGACAGAAGGGGTGGGAATCAGAACAGATCAAAACCCTTAGTGCTTTATGATCCAAAACCACAACTAGCTATTGAGGTGCAAAATGTTCTTTTTTAAATAAAGTGTGAGAAAGACATAGAGTTTTGTACTGCAGATGCTGGCAGCACATAATGTTGCAATTATTCTCAATATTTTGAGATGCTTGAATCATAACCAAAACTTTGAGCAACACCGAGGTAAAAGCATTTTTATGCTCCTTCACAGACACACAAAAAAGAAATAAAAAAGAAGAAAAATTGAGTTTGTTGCAGTTGGTTCAGAAATGGTGTGCCAAGTTTCTACCAGTGACTGAGAATAATAACAGAAGGAAGGGATGTCATGGCATTCTCTTGCCTATTTTATTTTTTCCATTATAGTAAACTCAGAATCATTCAGATAGTACTCCTGTTGGCTTTATGGGATTTCTGTGCTGCTTAAAAAATCTTGTGTTTTCAGTCTTTGAAAAGAATCAGTCTGACTGCATTTTGCAGGTGATTTACTATTTCAGTCTATGTGGCTTAGTCTTAGTCTGCATATGAAGCATGATCTTGCTCCCTATTTAGAGCACAGTAATTAGGATTGATCACACTGGGTACACTCTCAGTAGGTTACCACTCATGATTGGACTTAAGGAGAAACATTACTCACTCCATCTGATGTGAGCAGATAGTATCATCTATAATCTGGCTCACTGTTGGGTGAACAAGATACTCTGTTTCCTAGGACCTGAGTATTCTCTTTTCTCATTCCCTCTTCTTGACCCCGTGTCCAACAAAGAGCTCAAGTCAGCAAGACACTAAACATTCTCCATGAGCCTGTCATCACCTGAGCTCTTGGGAAAGGCTGTGCTTTTTGTAGCACCTGATGGAGGCAGGCAGAGTCCTTGAGGGAGGTCTATTGCACTATCAGAGTGTCCAGCTTCCCTGGCTGCACCACAGGGGCTTCAATATGGACCTGACAGACACTTCTGCCTGCCAGGCCCCTCTCCAGCAAATAGTGGGGAAGGATCTAAGCAGCCACGTGGAGACCTGTATTTTGCCATTTATGATAAGTTCAGTGCAGTTGTTTTTGTGTTGCAAACTCCAACAGTTGCTCTTTAGTATTGAAGTGGAGCTGTGTTTTTCCTCATGAGAGTGAGTTAGGTAGATCAGGATTAGCTCTGTTGAACACCACTTGTTTGTTCTTCTAGTTATCAGCAGGGGCCCTGTTCCTACCCACTCCCCACCAAAATCTGTCTTTTCCTCATATGATAACAAAAGAAGCTATTCAGTGCATGCTGGGCTGGGCTGCTTTTATGCCACTTTTTCATGCTGTGTAGGAGATACTGAACACATAAAGTGAACAGACACGTTATGGACTAATGGTGGAAATTTAATAACTAAATAGGTGGTCTTGACCAGACAATTCCTGTGGACTTTATTCAGACAAATACATGTCTGAATAATTAGGAAACAGCACAATGCTTTCAGTATCTAGCTGTAAAGGTGTTCTCTTAAACCAATAAATGAAAGTTCTCCTTTTTCTCCATTTTTGATTTGCCTCATCATGCCTGAGGAATTTTTCTACCTTCTTAGTTTATGCAATACTTTGGGCTTGTTCTATAGGTATAAAACACATTTTCTATAATCCATCAAACATCAGTAACTTGATGACTGGACCGTCAGAGGCTAATGGGGTGTGACTGCAACTTGTTTGCAAATAGGTATAGTTGTTGTATGTTGTTTAGTCCATGAAAATTCAATAATTTAGTTTTTGCTTGCCAGACAATGTGTGAGATCTGTGCCTTGAGGTAAACATAAGCACATGAGGTATGGTTCTCCATTTCTTTAGTGATACTGGAACTATCACAAGATGTGTTTCTTGTTAATAGTGGCTTATAACTGATAAGCTTCTCAGGCGTTTCAGCCAAAGCAATTCCTACAAAATCACCTCCCCAGAAAAGGTTTGTTGGAGCACACTGAACTGCAATTAAGGAGTAGGCCTCCGAGGGCCAAGAAGATTATAAGGAGGTATTATTGGTCCAGACAGAAATTTTGCCAGGCTTTCAGGACAGAGTTATGTATCACTGCATGTTTCTTTCTGGTATGTTTCTACACCATGAACTTGGACAGAAATTCAAATTTATGATGAAATCTAAACTCTGTTAGGACTACTGAACTTCTGTCTTGAAATTTTTCCTGTTTCTTATTAACACATAGAAGGATTTGCTAGTGCAGCCAAGACTAGCTGTTTCTGGGAGACGTACTTGTGAAAGGAAACATAAGGTATAAAGGGCATGGTGTAATTTAGTCAGGTTATTTATGTGTGCCTCTTAAAGAAAAAAAAAGAAAGGAAGAAAAAAAAAAAGTAAATAAATGTAAACTTTCCAGTTCCTTACTGCTGTCAATCTCATCAAATCAATTCTTTATCCATTCTGGAATTTTTATCAGCTTAGTCTTATATTATAAGGAAAAATGATGTGAAGTGCACTTTTTTAATATAATCTAATAAAAAGAACACATTGTTTGCTAATATATTGTGCAATGACCAAAGTGCTCTGTTTGCCACAGGTACAGGTAGTGTTCCTTACCCTGATTGGCTCCAGGGAATTCTTGCTGGTTTGTTGATTTGTTTGGCTAAACTCCATGACCCACACCACATCCTTTTATGTAATTTCTCTCTAAAAGTTAAGGAGAGCATAACAGCTATGCTAACTTCTGTAGTGTATATTTGAAAGAATTGATCTGAACTCCATAAATATAATCCAGATGAAATGTATCAAGGCAAAGAACAACTTTGACTGTCATCTGCATACTGTGCATGTGAAGAAACAAGCAAAGAAACAAAAGTAAATTCTACCTTTCATTGCTGATACCCACATAACTGAATATGGAACGCTATACTTTTGATTTTTTCGCAAATGGAAAAAGCTTAAAGGAGATGAAATTGCCAGACAGTTTCTGCATTGGCATTATAGAATCTCACATCATAAAGAAAAGGCAAGACTTTTCTGTTCAAGTCTCCACAGCACTAAGTTGATGAAGTAATTAATTAGGCATCTCATTTATTTTTGAGAGCAAGTGTTAGATGTTGAGTTGCGTACATGATTAGATTCTTTGCTGAAGAGGGGCTTATATTAAAGTGATGGAAATGCCCCCATACTTAGTAGAGAGAAAAATACCAATGGCAGGAAAGTATGGGTGGTTTTCTTTTTCACCATACTTTTCCTCTTAAGTAAAATCAAAGCAATTAAACACACTCAAACAGACATGTTTTATTCTCGGGTTGTGAGGAGGAAATTAAAAGGAACATGGTCTACTATTGTTTATCAAAAAGGAGAAATGTTATATTTGTATATTTAATCACAAAGGAAAATGCTTTCAGGTTTACAGAGGGAAGAATACTGAGAATATGTTCCAAATCCTCCCCTTGGAAGTAACATGCCTATGTGGACTGTAAAGTATGACCTCCTCTTCATTCCCCTTAGGGATTCATGCTGTTTGTTGTGTGCTCCTTTTAAGGCAAGATTCTAGGAGTTTCGCATTACAGGCAAGAAGGAGAATTCCTCTCCATGCTAATATAGTACCCAATAAGATCATGCCAGTGGCTTATTTGGTCATCTTTACAGTAGTACCTAAATATTCTCATATTTATCTTCATAGTACCTTGTGAGATAGGGAAGAGGTACTACTCAACAACATTTTGTTTCTGAAATGAGGCTAAGTCCTCTCCCCAAGGTTGGTCAGCAGATGTATAAGAGATGTGGGGCATAGGAAGGAGTTATTCCCTGTCTCAGGGTACTGCCTATGGGTCAGCCTATGGAGCCTTATCCAGGAGCAGCCGCACAAACACTGGTTGTGTGTTTGAAAGAATTATGACACCTCTCAAACTGTGTTGCACTTGGGATATGTCCTGTGAACTCAGCCAGATCTCATGTTCCCCTGCCCCTTGACTTCCTAACCTCAAAAAGCATAACCTCCACTTTTCCAAGCACTGGATTATTTTTATCTTATGAGTGCACTTTGCTAATTAAAACTTACAGTACATAGTGTGTTTCTATCATGCTTGGAATTTCTGCTCCGAAGTTTCATCACTTGATGAATTTATTTAGGTGGTATTTACACATGTGACTGCATTAGGCTCTCAGCTGTACTGCTGTGCAAATTAAAAGCTTTAAATAGAAAGCAGCTGTGAATTGTGTGAAAAGTCAGCAATGATGCTCAGATGTCAGGCATGAGCCATGCAATAAGCATGGCAAATGCAATTGAATATATATAATTAATAAAATGGGCTGATAAGAATGATGATATTAATTAAACATAGAACAATTTGGTTTGGAAGGGACCCTAAAGAACCTCTAGTTCCATCGCTCTTGCCATGGAGCATTAAAAATTTTTCTCAAATTAATACTATCAGAAATAGCACAAGCACTGCAAAATGAAGTAAATACTTTGACTTAGCTGAAGTCCTACAGGCAGCAACAGAAAGAACATTTGGATGGAAATGTAACTAAGCAGAGATTCTGTAAATATTTCAGCTATAAAAAGCCACAGAAATCCAGGCTTTGATGAATTCCTGAGAATAAAATATTTACTAATGCTAATTCTAAAGATAGATGTATCTTTTGAGTTAAAAGAAAGATTTTGGTGATAGAATGTCTCTAATCACAGTTCTAACACTTCTGAATTTATGAAGATGTGTAGAAAGTACAGATCTTGAATAAAGATGGATTGTAGGAAGCTGACAATATTCTGGCCAGCAGAACAGAAATAGTCTTTAAGTATAAATCAGATGTGTATCACTTTAGATTAATTTAGAAGAACAAATTCAGAATGATATTAGTTCATTTATTTCAGTTTACGTTTTTCATAAACGCAGAATTGAGTCTGATGTCCATCTTTTCAGGAGGTAGCAAGAAGGATTTTGATAGAGTGGGATGGAGTGGCTAAATCTAAACTGCTCTCCATACTGTAGCCATCTGAACATGGCAATAGAACTTCTCTGTTCTAGAGTTCAAACTGCAATTAGTACTAAAATCAAATTTGCATGCTTATGGCACAACTCTCCAGGAATTATGCCCTCTTTCTTTTATCCTTGGTATTTTAACCTGAACTAATCTGAAGTCATATGCTACAACAGTTATATAACCACTTTATAGGTAAGTTCCACCCTTCTTCTGGATAACATCAGAGTGACATGACAGTCAAAGTGATCTATAAACTTGTAACTTTCAACACCGATATAACCTTACCCATAGATAATTTCTGTGTTATATGTGGCAGAAAATAAATCTGTTCTCTGTTTCCATGGCTTAAAGTGTGGAGAATTTAACAGAATTAAACACCTTCACTGGTGTCCTGGTCATAGGGAGATGGGATTTATAGAATCTTAGATTGGTTTGGGTTGGAAGGGGACCTTGAAGATCATCTGGTTCCAGTGCACCTGTTGTGGGCAAAGACACCACCAACTAGACCATGTTGCCCAGAGCCCTATCCAACCTGGCCTTGAATTTTCTTGGGACTTAAATATTTCTAAGGAACTTAAATATTTCCTAGGGACTTATATATTATTATTGATTTCACGTGGGATGACCTCAGATACCATGCTCAGAAGTGGTAGTCTAAACCTATATGGAAGCACAGAGTTAAATGGAATCTTAAGCTTTTGGAAACTGGAAAAATACCAGCCATTTCTTCCCTCAAAAACTGACAAATGCAAATAAAAACATGACATTACTTACCTTCCCGAGGAGCTGGTTAATGCCTTTAATTTCTTCGGCAATAATAGTACAAGGTTGACTGGGATAAATTTTAGGTCTGGCTAACATTAAAAAGATATTTCAGATCTTAGCAGGATACCATATTTGGTTATGAAAACAGTAAAACAAAGGACATGGTTATTAATTTTAAAACTGGACTTGAATAGGTCTGATGAAGGAAGATGGGTCAGATTTATATCTGACTGATAGATACAGCTGTGTTAGAGATCAAAACTAGCAACAGAATTTCAGTTATTAATGCCTCTTTTTATATCACTATTTTCAGGTGAATTTTTATAGGGGAAAGAAGTGTAAAAATATCTGAGGACAGATACAGGATGGTAATGACAAAGGATGGGGAAAATCAGATATGCTCTGACTCCCAAAAATCACAAGAGAAAATGAGTATTTCATTCTCCTAAAATGAGCTCTTCTTCAAAGAAAGATATCCCTGTAGGTCAATTTTCCCCCAAAGATGAACTCTCCATTACTTAGAGGTATGGATTCTTGCAGAGGTCACCAGTTCATTGAACCCAGCAGAGGATATGAAATGTGGTTTTTAAGAAGCCATGTATCACCTACATGGTAGATCCTATTTTGAGACTGAAAAAAGGCAGGGATAAATTGGGCAGAATATGTAGAGATATGTTGTCAACTTATCTTCAGCTGACTTGGTTTGCTTGAGAGCACATGAGAAACAGCTTTGTTAGATGCAGGGTCCACCTCCCAAAAAAGTTATATCAGCCAGCAGGCAGGCCATTTAACAGCTCTGTACTAATGTCTTCTCATCTACAGAATGGTTATATTAGCATTTACCCACCTCATAGGGGAAGCTGGAAGAGATTAATTAACATGTGTAGTTACATAAAGCTCTTGGACTGAAAGCTGTGCTAGAGATCCAAGATATTTGCTAGTATTATTATTTCTATACCCATATGATTTGCTCACATGTTTGCCACATGCCAGCACAGAAACCTACTGGATGCAACACAGTGTTGGACAGTTGCTCAAATGAGGTTAGTGGTATAAACAATAGTTCTAACTGGCAGGGTGCTTTGGAACGTCCAACCATCCTAAGGCTTTATTGCGACTCTCTGGCCATATAGAATACAAATCAACTTCAATTTATGATTCCATTAGCTCCAAACCCACTAAGGAATGATCTGGGAATTCATTCCAGCAGTATGCAATCTCATTTGAGCAGATGTCACAACCTCCAACTTTGACTGAAAGCTCAGTGTGAGCCAGCAGAAAATACAGTTTTAATATGTTGGATAATAAGGCAAATGCTGTTATTTGGAACTTGTAGCAAAGACACCTGCTGATAGCTGGCATTAAAAGGGCAATGACACCTGCTAGACACATTCCAAACAGGGCAGAGGCAAAACCTGATCCTTGCTGAAGTCAAGGAAAGTATTGCCATTGACTTGAAAGATGCCAGAATTTCTCTTAAATTGCTAATGATTTATATGTGTACCTACAATGTTATGGGTAGTTCATGAAATATTTATACACAGGCAGATATCCATAGTGTTAAATAATGGGGACACTGAGATACCAAAGAAATATTATTAGTGTAGTAAATATCTAGTAGAGAAAAAAAGATGGATCACACCTTACATTAAAAACTGATTGATTCCAGAGTTTGTTATTATCCCAAAGTCATTAACCAGACCATTCAGTGGCATTGGGGAAAACCACATTTCAATGCTTAGTTGGTTTGTAATTTCTAGTAGCAAAACGTCATCCGAGAATATGGGGAAAGAATTCCTGTGCATTCACTCTGTGCAGCAAATACATTGACTGACTCCTCTTTAAGTATATGCAAATCCATGGGCCTCGATGGAGATCATAAATAATTTATGCAAAGCAAACTCTGAGGGGAATCAGCTCTGTTTTTTGCTCATGTATTTTGCCAAGTGTCTCTTTTTTCCTCTGTATTTTATTGTCAGTCTCCCATAAGTGTCTACATTTTTTTCTTGAAGTTATATTAAAAAAAAATTGCAGGTTTTAATAATCTGCCAATAAAACCTCTGCAGCTGAGTCTGCTAAAACACTCGTTTATTCTCTAAAGGGAGCAAATTTGCATACAGGTTTTTGAGAATGCTGGGAGAATGTTTCTCTTGAAGTAATTTTTTCCGATAAAATCCCAGAGTGCTTGTTCAAGAGGTTGGTCTGACAGATGAACTTTCACAAGCTGAAAAAATCTAGACTGATTGTGTCTTTCCAGTGTCTATGTCACTAGCTAAACACACAGATGTGTGTTTTTGTGTGAGGTTTTTATGCAAAGCGGGACAAGAGCCTGACACCTTGTTTCAAAGCAGACACAGCCATCAACCTGCAGGAGCAGGCAGCCCATCTCCTGTAAGGTACCACGGGAAAATAGTGGTACCTACTACTTCCATTTTGGTGAGTAAATCAAAATGAAAGCTTGTGTTCACATGAGGACTGGAAACTGAGTTGACTCTGGAAATTTTTTCCAGAATGGCTATTGCAAAGTGACCCTATCACCACAGTGAAGGCATTAGAATAAATAGTCTGTGTTGCTGTCGTTCCCCTGGTAATGCCGCAGCTGCTGTCCTGTCACAGTGAACCTATGGCAGATGAATTCACCAGTCCAGTTTCAGACAAAAAATTGTGGGTAACATACTGGTGCTTAGGAACATATAATATGGTGGTTTGCAGACAGAAGAACCCTGTGGCTTCTGTTTTCTTCCTCCAATGTAATTGGTAGTGGTAGACTTAAAAGGTGACTGTGTTTTAAAGGGAAGTGTAACTATGATCAAGTGTTACTTTGCAACATGCGTTACACTGCATGTTCCGGTAACACAGTTCCACCTGCTCATATCTGATGCAATCACATCACATGTCATAATGTCTTTCAAGTTTCAATAAGTACTCTGTTTAATTTTTTTTTGCTTTATAGTATTTTCTTCCTAAATCTACCTCTAGATCCTGTAAGACTCTTAACATATCTGCAAATCTACTACAGTAGCTACTTTATTTAAATAACAAGACTCCCCCTTTACTGAGGAATTAAGCAACCTTTGTTGGCAGCAGTCTGCTAGAGTGCTTAATTCTGTAAAGGCTGTGCAAAACCCAGGCTAAACTATTGAAAGAATGTTTCAAAAAAATCAGAACTGAAGGTTTGCTCTGTGGCAGAGCAAATAAACTTGCATTAGCTCTTCAAAGCAGACCTCATTGTTCAATGTCTCTGAGGCAGCTGTTGCTTTCTCAGCAGAAATGCCTGTGATTCAGTTTAAACTGGTCCCCTGACTTTTTTCACTGCACTGAATGATATCAGCAGAAAACTCTGTGCTCTCTATGACCAAGAAAGTATTCTACAATATTTTAAGTAAGTCTGTCTTTACAGCAGAAAACTGAGAGTGACATGAGGAGATTATCCCGATTTGGCTTACACATGGATGCTGTCGCTTCTCTCAGCCTGAGCAAGTCTTTGATTATTAATTAATCTCAGTGCCTGTCATGAAAGAACTCGGGGAGTGATCAGTACAAGTCAGTGTGAGCAACAGGCACAAAATCTCTCTTCAGGTCTCATGAATTGGTGTTGCTCAGCAGCAAAGTGATACTGCTGATACAAGCAGCCCAATCCCATTCCCACCTTATGGAAAAGCCTGTGAACTAATAGTAATAACAACAAATGTGTGTGAAGGTGTAAATAGCCTACTGAAAACGGCATTAACAGGTAGACTCTTGGTTTTCAGTCAGGATTTAAAAATAACTAGGAGTGGGTATTGTTTCCTCTGGGAGTGTGCTGAGGTACTACAACTGGACAAAATGAAATTGTCTCTGCTCTTGACAAAATGAAATCGTCTCTGCTCTCAGCAAAATGAAGTGCCTAACACTGCCAGTTTTGTAGTAATGCTTGTTAGAACTGAAGACAATTTACAGCCAAAATACTTTCTAGGAAAAGTATGAATAAGTTTTGTTACTACCAACTTAAGTTAGGAAAACAAAGGAATATGGAAAGAATCGTTTGCCTGAAGGTGCCCAGCAAGTCACTGGCAGTGCCAAGCTTTAGGTCTTGTTGCTGAGCTCTGTGTAGAGTCAAGTATCTCTTTGCACAGAGATGCTGGCAGCCAAGTTTCATTCCCATTGGTGGAAAAAGTCCAATTCGTGTCTATTTGTAACTTGGCTTAGGTCACAGCTAGACACTAAGTAACAAATTGTCTTTTTTTTTTTTTAACGGTATCATTCAATTCTGTACTAAAAAGCAGACTCAGACTTTATGTTTGTAGTGTGGTTAAACAACTGCACATACATATCAGATTAGTATACATGCAAACAGGTCTCAGCTTTTTCATTTTCCAAGAATTTAAGTAAATTCCTTGGCTGATGACATGCTGATCAGTCTTTCATTACCAACATTTATATAAAGAGAACACATAGAGATAACCTGTGTCATTAACTAATACGTGTATGCTACTGAGACATAATTTGAAGGTGCACTAATTTTGAATATTTCTAGCATGCCTAGTTTCCCATTAATATAGTTTAAATTTAAAAACCCAAATACTTAAACCTTAGTTCTCTTTCCCAAGCCTTTCAAAAAGTGTAACCCTCCATTTGAAGGGCTGGTGGTATCAGATATTAGAGAGTTAAACTGCGTGTCTTTTGTTTAAAGTTGCTAATGTCTATCTCATCTGTTCTCTCCTATCATCTTCAATTTATCAGTGGTGTGTAGTAATACGTTTGATTCATTAGAAGTGAAAAAAGGATGGCAAAAGCAAGCAAATATGTCATTTAAACCCCACAAGTATTAAGTCACCTCAATTTGTTTGTCTGGTAAAAACTGGGCTCTCATTGGGTGAACTGAGGCCAGCTTGATTCACCACCAAAATGTGAATCTGGATCTGACATTGAATTTGCAGATGTGCATAAGAGAAATCCCTTGAGTTTTGAAATAATTGACTTTAAGGAGAGGCAGGAAGAATGTAAACAGCATTGTTAAGCAGAATGAAGTTAATCAGCTAGTGTCATTATTACTGAAATCAGTCTCAGTTTGACATCATGTTGATTTTCTCATTATTATGTCCAAATAAAGATTTTTTTTTCAATTAATTTAGATTACACAAATCCAGGATGTTTCTGAACAGTCTTCTTGGTTATAAACAACAGAAGGAAGTGATGTCATACATGAAGTTAATAACTAAGAAGTAAAGTTTTTGTGTGTGCAAGAATTTCAGTTTTCGAGCTTTCAGGGGAGAATGAGATACAAGCACTGAAAGAAAACCAGCATGAGTTGGAGTGAAGAGTGCTGAAAATATCAACCATATACTGAAACCCCCAAGCATTTAATTATATGCTGTCCTTGTAGAGAAGGCTTTCTAACTGCAAATTTGGGCTTTTGGAGGCGATCTTAAAAACAATGCTGTAGTGAAAAAACAGGACAATGTCTTTCTTGGCTCTCTGTTTATGTAGGCTGTCATCCAAAGCTGTCAAAGAATCAAGGCCTCTTAGCAGAGCTTTTCCAGGTGCTTTCTGTCTGGTGGAAGTTTACACACAGACTGATTCAGAAGTGCAATAAGTAAAATTGAATTACCCATGTCCAAATTAATTTTTGCTTCTGTTCTCTGGTATTCAGTTAAGCCCCAGAGCATCTTTTGGGTCATTTAGATCCACAACAACCCTTCTAATGGGAGTGATGTACTTTACATGTCAACACAGACTAACTTATCTGGCTCATATTTTCTCTCCTGGAATGCAAGACCTAAAATAGATGCCATTGTAATACTTGGCTTTCATTTAAAGACCCATCTACTGATGCCTGATGGAAATATTTTTAAACACTCCATTTAGAGATAATTTTGCTCATATGTTATAGATTTCTTCTATTCCTCTTTCTCCAGCTTAAACTAGCAGGGGAGAACAAAGGGGTTTGTCTAATTAAGATTTCAGTATTATTTTATTCGTGGCTCCAAAGTGCTGAAACTTCTAGAGCAATCCATGATGCTGTCAGAAACAGAAAATTGTACCTGTTTTTAAAAAGTACTGAACATTGATGTCTCACCTTCCTTACTTTTTTAAAAAATCATAACTCTAGTATTATAAATGGTCGAAATGATGATAGTATGCCTAAGTTTTAAAAAGTGTCTGATCTTCAGTTTGAGACATTTTGAGGTAATCCTGTTCTCAGAAATGGGTGGTCTGTACTTGCTGAAGGTTGGCCTTGTTGTGCTGTCTCCAGCTGGGCATTCAAAAAGCCAAATATTGAAAATCACTCTTTCCTTTGAATGTGTGTTCCAGTCATCTGATGTGTGTGGAATTTGAAGCAGCTAAATATGTGCCCACAAACTGAATGACTGATTGCAAGAACAAAAATTGAAATCAGTTTTATAAATTATCAGTGATTGTTCAAATGAAAAATAAGTTACAATTTGAGAGCTGAAGCTAACCTTAATAAAAGATTGCTAAGAAACTCTGTAAACACAAGTCTGTCTTTAAGAAATGCAATCAGTTTTATTATCACTGTTACCAAGATTGTGGCAAGTGGTCATGAATTATGGCAATTAGCCAACAGAAAAATACTGTCTTGAGTTAAAAAACTAGTGAATGCTATGATGTGTAAAGGGATATCTCTGCTTTTGCCAGAACGATCCCTAAAAAAATTTAGAAGGAAAGAAGCATTTGCTGCAGAAGAGAAAGAAAAGGGTCAACTATTGCGTAAATGGGGTACAGTTAGAGTGTCTGGGCCTTTTGCTTTTCTATGAAATTCTCCAAAAATTCTTCCATTATTCACAGTGCTGCCTATCATGTTGGAAAAAGCCTTATTTGAGCCCTGGGATATGGTATAAAGGACTTTGCATGTTTAATCCATGGAATGGGGAAAACAAAACTTATGATTCTTAAAAGAAACAGAAACAAGAAACCTCAGCTATGGGTGCCTTTGCATTTATAATTCATCAGCTGGACTCCTCTCAGCCACCTCAAGCTAATGTTGAATTGGTATCACATCCTTCTAATCAAAATGGTCCTTTGTGTGTACCTCAAGCACTGCTGCCTTCAGCCCACACAATGATTGTTTGTTTGCTCCATGTTTGCAAAAGCCTTTAACAAGATATGTAGAGCTTAATGAAGGAGCTTTGGCCAACATTTTCCAAATGTCATTGCCTAAAGCCTGGCTTCTTTTCAGAGGTGCTGAGAATCAAAACTCTCTAGAGACTTGGAGAATTAATTGTTGTGCTCAGCCTTTTGTGGCTAAGCACAGATTTAAGCACCTTAGTCCAAGTATTTTTGTGTTAGGGTTGGGGACTAGATGGTACAGCACTGAGCTACAGAGCTTCTATCATATGCATACAAGTA
>WEKY01040977.1:3991-34552 GCA_013390045.1 Picathartes gymnocephalus
AAATACCTATTTTGTCTCTAGGGATAATTTATATATTTATTAATTATTAATGCTTATATTTATTAATTCTATTATATTAATTTTAACAATATATTTATTTCAATATTTAGGTGCTATTGGAAATAATAGTAAGTCACCCAACAACTATTAGTAAGCCTTTGCCCATATTCAACAAGCTTATTAATATTTTGTAATCTTTGTTTTTATATCCTGCTCAGAAAACCAAAAGCAGGGTTTTTTTGAAAAAGTTTAAAAAAAATTACCAGATGTGTTTTGAAGAGCAGGTAAGATAACTGACAGATCGTGATTGTAAGAATGCTTTGTTATGTTGACCTATCTGCACCTCTTATGATAATTTTCAGAAATAATATTTTTTACTTATATGTATTACCATTTTGTTCAGGAAGTTTGCCCATCATCAAGAAAGAGAAGGGATAAGGACAAACAGAGGAGAAAATGAAGCTGACATAGAGGAATCTACATTGGTTAAAGTATGTCCACAGCAAGGGCAAGAGCAGAGAACAAGATGGGTCTGTGAGTTGGTGGCTCTTCCTATGGGTCTTCCAATGGCTGAGATGAACAGGAGTTGTGGACAGAGAAACAGGAAGCACTGGGAGACCCGGTGATCATCTTAAGAGCTAAAATAAGGAAGGAAGGACCAAGAAGAGAAAAGTCATGGATGGTGCATAACAGGAAGTCAAAATTTCTAAAGACTGAAGGATTATTAGAATGGAGAACTGCAGCAAAACACAGGTTAAAATAGCGCTTCATGAAGACTGCAATTAAATAACAGCTTTTTTGGGGGCAGACTTAGATCCAAGACTCATCATTATTTTAAAATAAGAGGATGAGGTAATGTGCACACCAGGGAATGGACTGATCATTGACTTGAAGGTTGGCATCATCACAGATGAATTCAACAGACTATCAGAAAAGACAAAAACCCAGGCAGGAAACTGAAGAGCTTAGCTCGAGAAAACAGATTAATGGTTGGATACCTTTGATATGCGTGCAAACGGAGGGAAGTGGCTTTGAGGCTGCTGCTCTAAGAAGGGGGGAAGCTACCAATCCAGAGGTGACAAGGTAGGGAAAGAGATTGAGATGCCCAGTGCCAAAATTTTTCTCTAGATGAGAAAAGCTATGGTCACCTCTATGTCAGTGTATGTGACACATGATACAGGAATGGCAACAAAGAGGAAAATGAAAGGTCATGAATGTCACAGCTCTTCAGAAACAAAAGTTAGGAATCATGTTAGAGATGGAGCATGCAATCCAAGAACTCAGAGAGAAGGGTACAGGACAAAGTGCAAAAGGGATGAAGAAAGTAGAGAAGGCAACTGCATGGAGAAGGGATATGGTGGCTGCAAGCTCAGCTTTGGGACAATGTCAGCCAGGCCTTGAGCAAGAGCTGCAGGAAAGCTTGCAGGTGATGTCTGGAACCTGTTAGGGTTTGGAAAGGGAAACTGGAATGTCGGGAAGGAAAGAGACTGTGAACTTTGAAAGCAGCAAGGATCAAAGCAGAAAGAATAAAAACGAGGTAAGTGGTGAGAGACTGGTGAGAAGCAGGGGTGAACTGCAGAGAATAGTTAAATAACCCTCTGAGTAGTAGTGAAAAAGTGCTATAAAATCAGCATCTGTGGAAGGTTAGAACTCTTTTCCTGTCCTTATCCAGGCAGCTTATGCCTGGTTCCATGCTGCTGAAGTAATTTCTCTCTTTCCAGTCTGACAGTATGCCCTCTTGCAATTCCTTCTTATCTTCTCAGGTTTAGCTTTGAGCACAATGCTTAAAGACATGCATTTATGCAATGCAAAATTTATTCTTTATCTGGATTTTAAGTTTCCAAAGATCCATAACAGACCATAAACAAAATAAAAACCTAGGTTTCTCATTTTCTGCTTAATTGTTGTTTCCAGAAATCAGGTTTAATGAGGTATTTTTAATAGATAATTTATAAAAATAATGTGTATCCTTGGGGATTCTGGGAAAAATAGTCATTATAGCAGGTTATCTGACACTAACTTGCACTTCAGCCAGCAAATTTAGCTATATTTTTTTCATATATTACATTTTTCTATGTAACACAGTATAATATAATCTTTCAGGTTTTTCTTTCAAGATGTGGATTTAAATTAAGACGTTCTGTTTTCTTTTATTCTGAACTGTTTTCCCTTCTTTCTTTCTTTATTTTTCTCACGGTGCACAGTCTTGAGCATTTCTGAGTGTGTAAGAAACTGGAATTGACCATTCTGTACACCACATCCAGATTGTCATACTGACATCACTCTGTAAATGGCTAGGGTTAAATAAAATAATTAAGATGTGAAGCCATATAAAATGTTTTCTGTTAATTGTGCCCATCTCACCCTGTACAGCATTTTAGCAATGACTCATCGTAATTAATTGACTGTACAATAAATGTACTAAAAGTTAAGCGTGGTAATAACACCCTTTGGCTTTGAAAGTGTTGGCAGAATGATGTTAGCATAAAAATCAGGTTTTACATCTTTAGCTGTCGATACTTTAAGGCAGTGTATGCTTTTGGGGGAACTCTGAAGGACAGTAGTACAGAGCACAGGGTTCCAGCTGCCCGCTCAGTGCCTGATGGACTTCCAACAGAGCACAGCAGAACTTTCATGGGCTTTGGCACAGTCTTGATCTGAAGGGATTGCACAAGTTGTTTCTGAAGTTAGTTTATGCCACATTTGCCCAGGACATGCTGCTTTCCGTGATGCAGCCATACCCTTAGGTCTATACTGACAAAACGTTTTCCTTCCGTATTTAATTTCTAAATATAGCTGGGGCTGCAAAAAATGAGGCACTAAAACTCCTTTAGGGTGGTAGCTGGGCTATGATTTATTTATTTTTGTGACCTTGCACCAACCTGAGACTCTGAACTTCAAAGCTGTTCTTTCCTCTGTTATCTTTGTAATTTGGCCTCCGATACTAATAAATTTTGCCATGTGCAATCACAGTTCCTGACAATGTTCACATTTACAAGGGGCTAGTAACCATCCAGCAATCATAATAGCAGAGCCTGTAAAAGACAAGGTCTTAAACTCCAGATGCCCAGTGCATAGCTCTGCTTCAACTTTTACAGGAAGTTACGTTGACATTTTGTAAGTTAAATTTCACACACATTTTAGCTTCAGAGGGTTTTCAGTCAACATGGCAGTTCTCCAAAGTATCTTATCTAATTTTTGATGTGTCACACATTAATATTTAAGTCTTTTACCAAAAAGAATTGCAAGTTCTAAGCAGCCTGGAACCTCAGAATTCTGCATGCAGAAACTGAGTTTATTATCATGGCAGTAGAAGTGAAGTCCTTGTTTTGTACAGCCATTACACATAAACAACAAGAGTGTACAGAATATTAATTTCAAAACTGACTTAATACTCTAGATAGTTTGGTTGTTTAATGATAGCCTAGGTATCACCATGAGGGTATGTTCCAATTTTAGTTTCAAATGCACCCCTATATAGCTACCAGTCTGTATTTTACACACATATTTCTTCATTTCTCTGAATTATATTTCCAATTAAGACTGAGAAAAAAGGGGTTCTTTTAATTGTGCTTTACCAGCTTTCATACCTGCTCCGAATATCTCAAACCCACATAGCAACACCAAATTTTATATGAAATAAAATATTAAAAATGTCAATCAATGGCCTCAATGTAAACATTGTGCTGTTTTGTCACATTGTGAATGTAATTGTTTCATATTGAATAAACTGTAAAAGAAGGCTTGAATAGCACATCGTAGGAAGTTTCAAAACTTCCTACTAGTAGGAAGTTTATTTTTTCTATTACAGAGTCTGAAACAAAAATGAGTAAGCGGAATGAATCTTACTACTGTTTTCAGTGAGGTTTAGATGAAGCTTTATGATGACGGTCTTGTTTTCAAGCTGTGATTGTTTATTCTTTATGATGAATGAGAGATTTGCTTTATTCTACCAGCCATAGGAAATAGAGAGCAAAAATATTTAAGTCCTGGTGTTGTTCTTTTCTAGTTTTTCTTTCCCTACTTCATGTGCCCTTAAACATTTTTACTCAATCTATGATAAGCATCTTGTACCTCAGACTGTATTTCCTCCTCAGAAGACGAAGAAACATGTGGATTCTTGTCAGAAAAAAAAAAAAAACAACGACTTTCTTATGATCAAGAAGGGTGCTTTCCCATCAAGCAAACACTATAATCTCGAGGGCATCATCTAGTAACATCTGTAGCCTATTTCTGAAATCTGTTTTGATACACTGACAACACTGCATGGTGTCCATCCCTCACTACTCTTAAATAAGCTGCAGAAGAAGAGCTCTCGATTTCCTGGGAAGCCTGGGGCTGGCACAGAGTGCTCTCCGCACACTCCCTCAGCCTTCAGCCTTAACAGAGGTGCACAAATGCCTCGGTTGTGCCTAAGGGCTGCCCCTTACAACGCAGGCACAGGGGAGCGAAGTGCGAGTCAGGCCTGTGGTGGCTGGGGGCTGCAGGGGCAGCCAAGCCGTCAGGAACCAACCCACTGCCCAGGCAGCTCTGGACTGCCTCTGCTAACAGCTGCTTCCAGCAGAGAGCAGGGAGAGCGCCGCAATAAGGGGCTCCTGCTTTGGCAGGGGAAGGAGCAATGCCGATGCCTCAGACCTAGCAGGTGTGAAATGTGGCTGTGCCAGCTCAAAAGGGATATGTGGTGGCTGCAGACCCTGGAAGGACCTGGCTGTGGGACAGTGTGTGCGGCTGGGGCGGATCTAGGTGTGAGGTCTACAGCAAAGATCTGGGCAGGGACAACTCCTTTGAGTGGCTTGCAAGGGGGTTCTTTGTGTGGGAGTGTGAGGGAGCAGCACATGAAGGTAGAGCGATTTAGCATGGAGGAAATAAGTCGTAGGTAAAGAGAAAATGAAAGAGGATCCACAGTATAGACAGTTGAATATAAATCAGTGGGTATGACAGCACAGCTGGGCACATCCTCTCTGTGGCCCTGCTGAGTGCCAGCTGCAAGGAAGGCCATCTGGAGCACTGATTTATTCTGTGATTCACCAACATCAGTGACAAAAACAGCTGGCTGCCTCTGAGCTCTGGGTGTCGCTTTGATAATGAAATCTAGTGGTCCTCTTTCAGTCAAAGATGCTTTCACATGTATCTTTATCAAAGTTGTAGTTAGAGTTACACTGCTGGCAGTTAAATTACTATCATATTTCTCATTTGAATTTGGGTAATTTCCTTTTTAATGTTACTGGGTCTTTGAGAGACTGGTGTACCTGCACATTAAAGTGAGGGCAGAGCATCAGGACCTAAACTGTATCCTGTTATAACAACATAACCAGATCAATATCTGCACAATTTTAGAAGGTCTTACAGCTGCACTTTTAGAGATCTTGCTTTAGGAAAACTGTACAGCAGAATCTGTTCAGAAGCCAAGCAACATTTATAAGCTTCTTGTGAGGGTGATTTAGCTACATCCAAAGAATGTGTTAAAGCTATTGGAAGCAGAGATGGCTTAGCTGCTTCTTTGGTGTCAGAAATTTAACAATGCCTCATGGGATCCTTTCCAACTCGTCCCTAAGTGAAACTAGCAAACTAATTTTGTTCTCGTTGAGATCAGTGAGGAAAGGAACACTGCCTAAATTTGTTAGCATGCAAGGGGCAGGTTTCAGGATAGTCCAGATAGTCTGTCCTTTCAGTTTGTTTTCTTTTGACATCTTCCCTCAGAGTCTCCTGGCAACAGTGGCACTTCTGACAAACAAAAGCCACACAGACACTGCTGTATCCCATCAGAATGACAATGACTTCCCATTCCAGTACTTGTTCAAACAGTTGTTTAAATATGTGAGGAACTACACTTGAAATGAAAAAAAAATATGTTGCTGAGAAATATATTAGAGGATTTTGGGACCTGCGGCAAAGCAGCACTTGCACATGTGGAATGGGCTAAACAAGCATCATTTTTCAAATACCTTGTTGGTGACCTCACTTCAGAGTTTTTTCAAGCAGATAGCTTTGGCTATGAAATAAAAACTGGACAAGAGTGTCTTCTACAAAGCACAAACCCCAATTTGCAGAATGAAATTCTTACAAGGTCAAGAGGTTACAAGTCTTCAAAAAATTACATTTAAAGTAAAACACTGCTCTTGCCTGGCACATTAACACCTACAGTGACAAAGGCATTCAGACATCTGAATTTTCTTCACAAGGCTTTTAAATGTTCTTTTAAGAATATTTATATGTAGCCCAATATAAACGCATGGCAGAACAGTGAAATGCCCCATACTATGACTCTATGAGAGGTACAAAGGAACAATCTTGAGCTCATGTAATTGATTTTTTAATTTAAGCTATTTTCATTCTAAACAACTGACAGTAATAAAAAGAGGAAAGATTAATTTCAAGCAGATATATTCAGCTGTATCTCTAGTGCAAAGCAGAATGGCATTGAAGGACTATTTATACCACAGTCCCTGTTAACACACTCTTGATTCATCTGGCCATTACAAAGTACCTTGTTGCACATGAAATAGCAAAATAGATCCCAGCAGAAAGGCCAAATATGAAATGTGTAGCACCAGCATTGCACTGTCCACAGTGGTATCATTTTCCTACTTACTTCTAACAGTTTTCCTTCAAATTTCTCTGCCCTACCAGTAAAAAACAGGAAAACTCCAGGCTTGATGGCAGTTCAGCATGCTGGTTGCAGAGATTCTCCTTGGCTGTTTTGCACCAAACGCAGGTTACCAACAAGGCAGATTGCTCAGCTGAAATGCACTGTGCTGGACAGATGTTGCCAAGATGCATGGGCAACTTTTTGGGAGGCTCCCAGAAAAGGGCTCATTTGCCACCTTAACATCCAGGTTAGAGGGCTAGCAAGAAGAAAGGTGTCCTTACACCTATGACGGCACTACAGGTATTCTCAAAGGGCCTGTTGGATATTCCATCCTATCCTAAATGGTGCTGTTGGGTATCAGCTGTTCATTCCTCTTCCCAGGGGACAGCAACGACTGGTATAATTTTGTAAGTGAGAAAGAGAATTAGATGGCAACACTGAAAGAATTTCTTTCTAACTGCAATGTGCGCAGCTTATTCACTAACACAGCAAATCCTTTGTGAATTCTGTGCCAGCTTCTTCAGTTCAAGTCTACTGTACATTCACTTGATTTAAAAAGATTGGTTTTGGTCTTACTTTAAAGTTGTGGTACTTATGCATGACTTGTGTATGAATGAGGTGAATGAATTCATTACTGAGAAGCCAGATTAAGTTCTGCAGCTGTTCAGCCTGGGGACCTTGTTCAAAGCATGGCCAGAGTGACTGAAAAATCCTTTACTGTATGAGGCAGTTTTTGGCTCAAGTGTAGCACAGCAAGTAGCATTAGAAATGTTAGATTGGAAAAGAAATTAAAATGACTTGCTTACACACATTATCTGCAGAATAAATATCTTTTTAGAGGGCTACTCTGCAGGTAAGTAATGACAGTGTATGAGTTGTCCCCACAGCTGCCTGACCTTGAGGGTGTTAATTTGTGTCTTGAGTGCAGCTGTGATGTTCACAGCAAGTATTCACAACCAAGATGTCAAAGGAGCTTTACAAATTGTGGATCAAATACAGGATGTTTGCTGTGGCAGAGAACAAAGTGAGAAGGAGAAGAATATCTCCTTTCTTCATGTTTGATATTTTTCTTAGTGTTCTCTCACAGGTGATCTTTCAGGTATGCTCAGAAATTCTGGGAGAATTTTTCTACTTTGTAGTAGTTAAAATGCACACTCTACAATACTGTGGATGCAAGCTAAGTTGTAGACACTTTCCTCACCTTGTCTGAGCATATTTCTGACTGCCTGTTTATGGCAGTGTTTTATCACTTCTTAGGACATGACCGTGCAGTCATTTCATCTTCATCCCTTCCAGCTTTCAGAGTTCATTGAAATGTCATGTTATACATGCAAACTTTAATGGCAGAAATTACTCTACTATTAGAGTACAGGTTATAACATATGGTCTGCTTGGTAGTTTGCTATTAGTGGTTATGGATTTTTGTTTTAAATACAGCTGACATGCTAAAAAGTATAGATATGCCTGTTGTCAAAAGGGCTTAGCAAAGGAAAGTATTGATAGATTGACAGATCAAGAAATGAAATTATGTGAACAGAGGCTCACAGGATGAAAACCCCTGTAATGAGTCTGAAAGCAGTTGTCTACACAGCGCAAATTCTTCTGTACGAATTAAAGGAAAACTGAAATTCCATTTAAAGAGTACAAGTGTGGGGAGGAGAAGTAACAAAGAAAAAAAAATAGAGGAAGGATATTCAAATAGACAAAAAGTGTAGAGCAATGAGGCAGTTCCTCTAAAACAGAGACCACAGCAGAAAAGCACTATGCAACTCTTGTTGATATAAATTTAGTATTAGCAATGAAGAATACTTTGGATTTGCTGGTTGTTTTTCAGAAAGTAAGGCAGCATCG
The DNA here is from genome assembly GCA_013390045.1 of Picathartes gymnocephalus. Classification (NCBI taxonomy): domain Eukaryota; kingdom Metazoa; phylum Chordata; class Aves; order Passeriformes; family Picathartidae; genus Picathartes; species Picathartes gymnocephalus. Next base: position 12,432 of record WEKY01040977.1, read on the forward strand.
AAGAGTGATTTCTTTCCTTCTGTTGAAGAGTGACTATTTATGCTTGGAGGCATTTCTCACCTGTTCACCAGAATATGTTCTCATAGCATAGCCTGTCTGCAACTACAAAATATCTTAAAAGTTTTATCTAATTTAAAATACCGAATTATTCTCAAAGACCTAATAATGACTTGCTCACATACTGTTTTGCATTTTTATGTTGGGTAAATGAGTATAGTAGCACACGACAGTGGTGTTTCTCTTGATATTTGTGTTATTTTAGTGTAATATGTTCAAATCAGCCTCATTGAAACTACAACTGAAGGAAGCAGTCACAGCCTGAACCAAAGGCGGCAAGTATGGCAGTAAGACCTTCAGGCTGTTTGATGGTTACTGCTTCTGTGTTTCCACACAACAAAATAAGAATAAGATATTTTCCTTTGATTTCCAGTGAACTGCAAGAACCCTTGACTCTACTTGGCTTACCAGCAGTAGTAAAAGTAATAATACTAATAACAGTAACAATAATAGTCACCAACAAACCAAAACAGAGAGTGTCAACTTCATTTCTGCAGCCATGCACTCTCTACAGACTGCTGCTCTGTCAGGAGCCCTACAAGTTCCCCGCATCTCCAGTTTAAGTAGTCTGAAATAACTCCTTATAGGCTCTCTTGGTATACTCCTTGGACTTGGTGAAACGTAACAGGAACCAAGATGATTCATGTAAAAACCATTAAGGTTCAACGGGCATTTTCAAATTACTTGTTTTGCTGGGGAATTATTAACTTCTGAATATGTGTTTCCTTGTGTTCTTATTCTTAGGCAACTTGAAGAAATTTAGTTTTAAACCACAATAATTCACAATGAATCTTCAGCAAGAGAGAAGCAGCAGCAGAATTATAACCACCTATGTTAATGAATTCCATGTAACATTGTTTGCTGGGCCAAGTATAGTAAGTGGTTACTGTTTCTAAATTTTATTTCATATTTGCTAGAATATTCTTGTAGTCTAAGCCATAATATGGTTAAAACTGTGTCTCAAACCTATTAGCTGCAGATTTTGAACTGTTTCTATGATTTAACTTCACAAAGAGACCACAATAACAGCTCTGCAACGGGGTGCCAGACGATACCTGCATGCAGCCTAGTGTTTTAAGGCATGATCACATCAAGAGCCAGAGATCTGCTCTGGACCTTTTCACCCTAGGAATGTATGTATGTGTGTATGTACACATAATTTCTCGTTGAATTGCAGAAGATAACATTTTCAAAGGAAATTATGTAAGTGAAGCCGGTAAAATCAAAACTTCCTTTCTTTACACCTTTTTCAGAGCCAAGAAAAGGTCTTTTTTTCTGCTTCTTCATACACAGAAGTAATTAAGAGTGTGTTTAAACTCTAAAAATGTGCATTTGCAGTGACAGGAAGGGAAGCAAACAGCAATGCTCCTAATTCTACATGACTCCAAATACTTACCCAGAGCAGAGTTGCAGAGTCATGTTGCTGATCATTCTGCCGTTCTAGCCTGAGGTATACGCATGTCTCCAATGGTGGATGTGAAGAAACGTAAATCAATTCATGTTTCTGACATGCTCATTTCTTGTTCCTCGAGGACTAATCTTGAGTTTGCACTAAAATCTGCAGAAAAGTCATGTGGCTAATTTTTGTCTTTAAAAGTGAGCAGTAATGCATACATTTTCCGGTTTAGGATTTTACCTTTTTTTTTTTTTAATCTACCGAGAATGTTCTGAAACACACTTTTTTGGTATTTCTCACAATCCTGTCACTCCTCCCCCATCCCCCCAAGGGATTAGACCTATGCAAATTTTTGATGGGTTAGCAATAACTTCAAGAGAGTTTGGAATTCTGTGGGCAATTTTACGCAACACAAGACTCTGGTACTTTATCTTAGGTTTTGGACTCTCTTTGATTCTCCGTTTTTTACAAGAATATCTCTGAACCTTGCTTCAGAAGTACCCAATGGCATATTATGCTGAGATCATCAGCAAAAATATTGACCCCAGGTTGACTTCTAACATTTTTGAGGAGTCCACTAAAACACATCCTCAAGGGATTATTTTTGGTTTTGTTAACCTCCCTACAGGCAAACCTAAGTCCCTTTATTCTTGTACAAATTCCCAACTTTTTCTCTTGAAATACTAAATTCCTATATTTCATTGCATCAAATTCCACTGCATTCCAAAGGTAAGAGATGTGGAGCATTTTTCTTGCTCAGAATACTGATTATATCTTTCTGTGAAAAATGCTTGATGAGGCAACCTGCCATTCTCACACCATTGCATGTTTAGTCCATTTTCAACTTACCCACTTTTTTTTTCTCAGTAGACTGATTTGAGCCCTATATAATACAGAGTCTAAACTCTTGTTCAAATGAGATGTTTTCCCAACTAATTTCCCCTTGAAATTCTTCTTTTTTGAACCTATATTAATATTCTGTTGAGCCATATTCTGGTTTCTAGATTGATGGTACCTTTCCCTGGATGAAAGATCCATTGTAAATTCTCACTGCTTGATATGTGGTTTCATTTTCCAGCTCCTTCAGAATTCTGGAATAAAAAAATATCCTTCTGCCTAGTGGAAAAAAAAAACAAACCCAAAACAAAACCCTAAATAATTTATTTGTGCTTTTGTTTATGCATTAAAATTTATTATGTGTCTTAAGCTCAGGCAAAATACTGATTTTTGGAGTCGTACCTACTTTACATCTTTACATTTTTCTTGTAATTTCCTATGAATAGAACTTTAACCTTTTTACTAATAGTAACAAACTCAAAATATTATATTTTATGTCTGAGTTCCATTTTTTCTAGTATCAATTTCTGGCAGCCACACTATAAGTGCTGCCCTGAAGTCATCGATCCTGCAGATCTTCAAAGCTAATAATCTTCATACCTGTCCTTGCATTCTTTTCTCTCTCACTTCTATTTTTCTTCTTTTTAATTATAGGAATGGAGTGAGTGGGGGAATCTGTATTTTAATTTCTTTTGACAGGTTTAGCTTAACTTGGCTATGTGTGTAGTCTCCTTCCTTTAGTTTAAAAAACTCTTCAATATTTTTGGATAAAATTTAAAATTAAAACCAGAACCTTTGTGGCATTGTTTCCTCTGTGGTAGTAAATCCCTATGAAAATAAATCTCTATGGAAATATGCTTACTGATACAGGTTGATTATTGTACTAATTTGGGGAAGAAACTGTGTACATAACAGGGAGAAGTGCATGGACATGCTTTCCACCTTCCCAGATGATCCCGAGTACACCCAGGAACTGCAGCTCCACTTTGCCAAGAGTGTTGTTGCTACCTTGAGAATTAGCTTTGGGAATTGCTGCTACAGTTAGCATCAGTATGAGTTATTCAGCATTCTGGCAGCTGTGCTTTTAGGAAAGTATGAATTTAAGGTAGATGAATATGGAAAAGCCACAAGTTGTTCAGCGCTTTTGCTGCAGATCAGTGCTGCCCACTCTTCCAGACAGACTGACAGATTAGTCACCAGTTTGTAACAGGGGAATGCTACTCTACAGTATTCACTTCCACCCTGGAAAAACAGCCTGGCTCAAGATAGCACTCTACAATCACTTCTGCCTCCTGTTGTCTCTGTGCATCAGTCAGATGTAACTTCCCTGATCCCTAACATCCGGAACTTTTTTATAACTGCTACAATGATGGAAGTTGTATTGTAAAATGAGTTGTAGAATGCAAGTAATGCCTCTAGTAAACATATGGTAAAATGGATGACAGTCCTTTATTTGAAAGATGGGATTTCCTGATTGGCCAGAAGCTTGAAAGAATTATTACTATTTCATAGTCTAAATGAAAGGATTTACTGAGTAGGATTCTGCCACAGAATGTCCTGGGTGATGCACTAGTTAATATTTTCATTTTGATATAGATGGCAGAAGTGAAAGCATAGCTATTACATTTGTGAGCAGTGCCAAGTGAGGAGGGGCAGCAAGAACCTTGAATAATTCAAAATAATCTCATCACAATGAAGCCATGTCCGTCCTCAATTTCAAAAGCCACATGATACATGAACACTCATTAACCACCCAGAACTGTGGGCACTTATGACAGTGACTGCCGTGTCTGTAGTTTTTTAATGAAAATTTCCCGTGTGTAAAGTTCAAGCCGTGGAGGATTTGAAGAAACTGTAGTTAATGCAGGAGAACTCAACACTCATCATGTCAAGGCTTTTACAAATATCTCCTTTTAGGAAAAGAAGCAGTAATTTGAAAGCTCTTTAGCCTTTAGTTACACAAGAGTGTGCTAATAGGACCTGTGGCATGGTTTAAGTTGGATCTGTCTTGTGGCCCTGTGAGATATTTTATGGAAAAATCCAGAGAGAAGTGTTGACTGGGTTATATCTATGGGAATATTTCAGCACTCTGCATGCCCCAGAATCAAATTAAGCAATAATAGGATAAGACACCTCTAAGTCCCTAAAGATAATTGAAATCTGACCACTTCTCACTGAATACTGCAGGATCTAGTTGTGGTTTAATGGTATGAAAGAGTGTACAGCTGCTTTCTCACAAATGAAGAATAAATTCTTACCACAAACTCAGATTTCCTGGTTAGTTTTTCCAGTCTTGAATAAGAAAACTCTCAAAATTTAAATCTTAGGCAGGATGATGGAGAGCCAGGGTCTGTCAGGCCTGCCTGCAAACAGCCATTTCTTTTGCTATTTTGATATACATTAAAAACTGCTTCATGAGTTACTTCATACCCTTCTGGTTATTAGAAAATCAATTTTAAGTGCTTCTAGCCACAAAGTAACTTTACTTAACATTGCATCTGTGAGAAATTTTCTTTCTCATACCCACAAGAAGCCTGTTCAAGAGCAATGGTTCTGGCATAATGTTCTGGATGTGTAGGTCTTCTGCCAGAAGAAAGCATATTTTCAGTAGGTTATGGTAGTTTGTTTTCAGATCTTGGCTGGAAAAACCTGTAAATCTGCTACACTCAGATTCTTCACAGTTACCTGCATGTGATAAGGAACAATCCCTGTGTGAACCCTTGAACCAGAAAGAGAAGTAGCCAGAAGGTAGAAATGGGTGGCCATGGGCTAGAGTGTGTGGTGATTGCAGCACCAAGCTGGGCTATGTAAACACCACTGGAGCTGAGGTATTGGCTTGTCTGATAAACAAAGTTAACCAGGCTTTCACTGTACAAAGATCTCATGAAAATAAATAAATTCACTCACTCTGAAATTTAGGTATTTAGTGCTGATTGTTCTAAAGGAGCCTAAAGGGAAATTAGAAATTCTGTCTTCAGACGAGGGCTTGAATAATGTTATAACTACATGAAAACAATGAGGGGAAAAAAAAACTTAAACAGCTGCTTTTGAAATAAGTACCATCCATTCTGTGCTGTGAATAAATCAGAGATCCCTGTGAAAAAGACGGTATATGAGCATATGTTTAAACTCTTTCTTACTTTATATTCCTTGTAGCACTGCATTAACACCGTGCAGAAACTTGTAATCTAAAGTGCTTTCCTCTTTCATTTCTTTAATTCTTAGCACGACTCTGAAGTATCAGGTCCCTACGTGATGGGCAAATGAGGAGCTATGGGTGCTACCCTTATAGCCACTCTGTCTCCAGCACGGCCCTGTTCAAAGCGCTGAACTCTGTGTGAAAAAGGACAAATTTTAAGAGGGAAGAAGGAATTGCCAACAGCATTCAAAGAAAATGAAGACAACGTGATGCTAAAAAAATACCCAGGTAGGTATAAAACCTACACATGACATGTTTTGAAACAATGAAGAACATTTCCGTATTTCATGTTGCAGAATACAGTTGCTGTTTTTTAACCTCAGACGCCAACTAAGAACCACACAGCTGCTCACTCACACCTGCCACCAGAGGGATAAGGGAGAAAATTAGGGGATAAAAAGCAAATGTCATGAATTGAGATACAGAGAGTTTATCAGGTAAAGCAAAAGCCACACATAGAAGCCAAGCAAAAGAAGGAAATCTTTCCCCCCTTCCCATGAGCAGGCAGATGTCCAGCCATCCCCAGGAAATCTGGGCTCCATCACACCTAACTGTAACTTGAGGAGACAGTTGCCCCACTCTGTATGCCTTCCCCTTCCTTCTTCCTCAGCTTTAAATACTCATGCCGTATGGCATGAAGCATCCCTTTAGTCCACTGGGGTCAGCTTTCCTGCCTAAATCCTGTTGAAAGCCTTTAGTGGTCCCTCCTAAATCCTTGTGCACCCCCAGCCTGCTCTACTGTTGGGGTGGGGTGAGAGCCAGGAAGGGCTTCGGCTTAGTGCAAGTCCTGTGCAACAATAACTAAAACATGCCAGCTTTATCAACACTTTTTCCAGCACAAATCCAAAACACAGCCCCATGCTAGCAACTGTGAAGAAAATTAACTCTATTTCAGCCAAAACCAGCACAATAGTCTACTGCATCTCAGTAATAACACAAAATGAGATGAATGTTACAGTACTGTTATCATTTAATAGATCAACTGCACAAATGTCATTGCTTGTACACATTTACTGAAACAAATATACCTTGAAATGAACAGAATTAATCAACAGGTCACCCCTACCTCTGCCTTTCAGAGGAAGCTAAATCAGTTCCCTGCATGCAGCTGCAGGAACAGAGTACCAAGCAGGGAGTTTAGTATGCAAGCAGCTGCTGTTCTGCTTCTGCCTAAGTGAGAAAACACGATGGTTTCAACAAGCTGTTAGTAACTCTGTGTATGTGCTGTGTAATGCATTATGCAAATTAACTCCTTTAAACATTAATTTGAGGTCAGTCTGGAAAAATGCCAATATTCTTATAGTTAGATGAGAAACTGCACTTTGATAAGGTTAGCTACTAATTTTGTTTAATTTATTATTGCAACCCATATTAAACCATTTGATCTTGTCATTGCAAATACCAATTTTCTTACACTTTAATCACTTCAATCTTTATTAAAATTTGTACCAGCCTGTTCAGTCAATTATTGAACAAACAAAAGCCTGCACTGAAGTTAATGGCGCCGTTTTCTTCCTTGTGTAACTGCTACCAAATAGTCGCCAGCTGGGCTTGTTGTGGGGCTGAATGCCCAGAGTTTTCAGGAATGACAGTGCAAAACAATGCTGTATAGGCTGAGGCCAAGCAGTGTTATGAAGCCTTGGCCATGAAATGGCAGTCTACATATAGATATTTGAAAGACAGGAAGCCTGATTATCTCTGCTGAGATTTGATTGTGACTAAACTGTTAGCTAAGGTGAGGTGCTTGTCTGGAACTATCAGCTTGTGGTTTGGCTGTTCATAGTGAAGTGATGGATGTTGAAAGATTGAAGCCAGAGGGTATACAGATCACAAAGTATTTCAGCTGGCTTTCACAGTTATGTGGCATTGCACGTGAACTAATTCTGCCTGGAGGGCTTGCTTACTTTGTGATGAAGTTAACTCATTAGGAAATACGCTGTCAGTACAACAGAAGACTAAAACTAGCATGAAAGAGCAATGTGTATTTTTCAAATTTTTTTGGTAGCTGCAGATCAGTGGCATTGCTAGACTACAATATTGTCGCTTGACTGATAACATATTTGCTATTTACAGTATGGTTGGGTTTTTTTGTCGTACTGCCTTTTGCAGATCAATTAAGACATTAATCTAATGTGCCAATTTAATCCCTGTTAAGGAAATATTCCCTGGTTTGTGGGGAGGCAGGCTAGAGGACTCTGTAGGAACACTGTGGGAAAATATCTATAGGAGCAATATAGGAAAATATAGGAATGCTATAGGAATATGAAGTCGTTTTCCAGTTTTAGGAGACATATGTCATGAATGAATGAAGCAAATGCCAGTATTCTTGGGCTGTGTTTATCCTGCTGTGCAAAGATTTGAGGGCTCACGGAATGATGGCAACTTAACAGCTGTTGAGGATGGAGAAGGGATAAAGTTTCATTTCATAAAAATCTTTTATCAGCAAACTTCTGCATGTGATGTGGCTAGTCATAAACACTGGTCATTTGCTACAGAAAAAAACCCCCATCTGTGCAGAGTCTGCTTTTCCACAGAATGACAGAATTACTAAAGCATGGGGTGCCACCAGCCAAATGATAAGTAAGAGCCTGACTGAGAGTTGTGCAGTCAGAAGAGTTAATTTTCAATGAAAATCCTCCACAAAGGTCCTGACTCCAGGCTGTGTGCAGTTTATGGCAGAATAAATGTTGAACACTTCTAGTTGTGAACGCTTGGAAACTGTGTTTACTTTTATAAACAAAGGCTGCCTTTGCAAACTGTGCATGCGCTTAAGTTGCTCTCCTTCTTCCTCCTTGCTCCACATGGGTCTTCACAAGGCAGAACTTAACTAATAACCCTTTCAGTCTCAACATCTTTCTCCAACCCTGTATTATCTCTTTCCTTCTTTTTTTCCTTGCCATCTCACATCTTCCACCAGTCTTCCTTGCTGACCCCTCTGCTGCCATTTTTTTTGTATTTCTGCTTAGTTTTTTCCACCACCATGTTTTTCTAGCATGTCTTTCCATCTTCTGTCCTCTCTACCCTAACCTCGTTCTGAGAAAATGTACATCTGAAATTCATTTTTCAAACTGTTTGACTGAAGGCAGAAGATCAGCTTAAAATCTTTCTGTTTCAGTGGTTACATTGTCAAAACTAAAGCAATTATAAATGGTTTCTTTTGGCTATGTCTTTAAAATCTAGCAGTATTTGCATGAAAAGATGAAACTTGAAATGCAGTTCTTGGGTGCATAAGACACTGCTATTGTATTGCCATGACAGAATAAAAATACTGAAATTCAGGAGCTGCTATAGTTAATTATTAATCAGGAGGGTCTCAGAGATTCTGAATAATGGACAGAAATATTCTTCTAAATTATCCAAAAGTATATGTGAAGCACAAAGGCCCTGATCCTTCTGTGTTCAAGCCCAATTTCATGTATTGCACTGCATCCCTTTTATTAGGGTTGTTCAGATTTGCTGAGTGTATCACTTAAAATAGGATTCTGTTAGCATTTAACCTTTGGTTTGCTATGTCTCTTTACATGCTCTCACATATTTGAAATGCAATGTCTGTGCTTGTGCTGTGGATCTTTTTGATGCAAGCTGACTGTAAATTTGGACGTTTGATGCTCCTGAAGTTCTGATAGGTCAGCTTTTGTTTACATCTTGAAATGGGGTTATATGTTTGGTGTATCATCAGTTTGCAATATAAGCTTCTAAAAAGAAGTAATATTGAAATACAAATTTTCTTTGAAGAGCTGTGAGGAGAAAAGAAACATAATAATAGAAAATTCTGTACCTTTTCTCTTTGTTTTTGCATTTGGTTTTTAGAACTGGTGAGAGATACAAGCCATCCATGCAGCATTTTAATGAAAACTCCAACAACTTGTAAATAAAATCACTTATCTAGATTGAAGAGTTCTAGCCATCATGTAAGAAGCTTCAGAAAAATGTGAAAAAGGCTGTAGTGAGAAACTAGTCTTTCAAAAATTTTTGTTTTGGATTACGTCCCAAAAGTTAAACTTTTTTTCCCCCTAAAATCGTTTCATAGAAAGTGAATAATACATTAGTGGTAAATAGAGTTCTTTGAAACATTTCTCTCCATTCTTAATAAATGAGACTATTTTCATGTTTTCCTTAGATACTTGAGAGTAATATGGACATCATTTTCCTATGTTAAACTTTAATTTTTCAATATACTTGTATACCTCTGGAAAAATTTATGGTAATGTTTATTTACTTCTGTAGAGGCAAAAACGTGTATGTATACATATTTATTATTTGAGATGTAGGGTGCATTTTCTCAGATAATGATTCCCAGTTTGAGGAGAATAGGCTTTCTGTTTTCAATTTTACATGTGAAATGTGGTACATGCTGTAAAATTGCTGATCAATATTTGATGAATACTAATTTTCAGTTAAGTCATCTTGGATGTGAAAAAAATTTTTTAATGTTTTTTTTTAGTTGGTTTGTTGGTTGGTTGGTTAGCTGGTTTTTTTTTAGTTTTCTTTTCTGAATTTTTCAAAAGCACCACAGTTTCACTAGCACAAACATTAAAGGAAACCTTAAAAAATGAACTTGAATATTACAACAAAACTAATTTCAGCCTGCAAAAGTAGCGCCTTTAGGCTGAGTAAAATATTCGGATACATAACTACAAGTTTACAGAGGTAATGATTATTTATATAGGTTGTTTCATTAGAAAATGGACACTATAATGTCTGCACTAGTCATGAGTAAAACCATACAGATTAAGTGCTTTAAAAAACGTGCTAATCAGAAACTATTAACTCAACATGCTCACCTGTAATTCTGGATAATGGATGTCTGAGAATCTTGTCATTTGTTAGGGGCCAATTTGCAAAGAAACAGGAAATTTGTCAAACAAAGTGGCTCATATGGTCTGTTTTCCTTGAGTATGCAGTTTACTTCAATAAATCTGTCCTTTGAAGATACCTGAACTCCCTTAGACTACCTGTCTACTACTACTTTAGAGACTTCAGACTTAACGCTTCCTCAAGACAGATTTTATAACAACCAAAGGATGTTTCACCTCCCAACAAATATAAGTAAGCAGATGTTGTGAATTGGTTATTTAGCAGTAGTTTCTAAGTACCAATATTTATATTCTCATACTAGACATACGAAACATTTAATAGAATTATATGTTTTCATGGCTTACATTATGGACTCAATTGAATTGTTACTCTTTCATGTTGAGATATTTTAGTAAAGCATGTAACCTATGTATGAATTATATGTTCTAATATAGACAATAGGTATGTAATACATAGAAATATGTGATGTACTATTTTGTAGTAGTTATATGTATTTTTGAAGGCTGGAAAACTGTCCAGCAGAAAAGGACCTGAGGGTTCTGGTTGACAGCAGCTGAAGTTGAGGCAGCGTGTGCACAGGTGGCCAGGAAGGCCAAGGGCATCCTGGCCTGTGTCAGCAAGAGTGGGGCAGCAGGAGCAGGGCAGGGAGCGTTGGCCTTTGTTGGGCAGCGCTGAGGCTGCAGCTCAGTCCGGTTCTGGGCCCCTCAACTCAGGAAGGACACTGAGGGGCTGGAGGGTGTCCAGAGAAGGGCAGCAGGGCTGGGGAAGGGAAGGGTCTGGAGCACAAGTCTGATGAGGGGCAGCTGAGGGAGTTGGAGGTGTTTATCCTGGAGGAAAGGAGGCTCAGGAGGGACCTTCTTTCTCTCCACCACTCCCAGACAGGTGGGTGTAGTGAGGTCACGCTCTTCGTCCAGTGACAGGAGAAGCGGAAACAGCCTCAAGTTGCACCAGGGGATGTTTAGATTGGATATTAGAGAAAATTTTTCACTGAATGGATTGCCAAGCACTGGAAGAGGTTTTCCAAGGAAGTGATGGAGTCATCATCCTGGAAGAGTTGAAAAATCATGAAGATATGGTGCTTAGGGACATGGTTTAGTGATGGATGTGGCAGTGCTGGATTAATTGTTGGACTTGAGGATATTGGAGGTCTCTTCCAAACTAAATGATTCTACGATTTGGTGATTATATGGTATATAAACACCACTTTTTAGAACCTTCTTTTCAGTATTTTTCCCATGACCTATCTTTCTTACACCAGAAAAATCCCTAGGAAGGATTTGAAAGATTTTAATCCTAACATCTCTACGGAAATAGTATAGCCTACTACTGTAGAGTTCAGCTTGGTCCTGGAGATCACAGGTCGGTGACTTTGTTAACCTATAAGAATGAATGCAATTTCTATCACGCTTACATGGGATTTAAACAGAAATGTATGCTGCTAGTTCAACAAAGGATGTGAAGTTTACAGCTTAAGGAAGTATTCTCAAATTGTAAGCGTAACAGTCTGGAAAAACATGGAATTATATCATCATTATGGTTTGAGCAGTTATAAAGTTCTGTGCTTTTACTTTCAAAACTATCTGTATGAATAACCGGAAGATAGACAACAACGTTATTTACATAAAGTCTTCTTTGTTTCTCACTGTCACAGACATCACATCAATATTGGAGGAGACAGAGTTGACTAAATATTTCCCAGCAACTTCATATTTCAGTTTATATTAAATCCCACTTAAAATAGTGGCATGTTCTACCTGAAATTTATCTCTTCCCCTACATCTCCATCCAAAAGACATACATCAATATTTTCTGCTGTTTTTTTCATTTAGCCCTACAGCTGAAATTTGTCTAAAAAAAATTTATGTATTTTTTTATCATGTAAATTCTCTGTCACTTGAATTATTATTCTGGAATGTTCACTTTCTTTTCTTTGAAAGTCCAATATTTTAATAGTGCTGCAGGAAGGAATTGACAACCACTCTGTTGGTTTTGACATTTTCGGGAATATAGTAACTTGCTTCTGAGGGGAACATCTTTTGCAATATGACTGAAGTATTGCAGAAAAGACTTTTTAGTAAATAAAGTATAATGACCGTATGCTATTTAATCAAAAAGTCCTGATTATCAAGGTACTGAGAATACTATTTCAAACTGATTTTTCTTGAATAATAACATAGGAAAAAGAAGTTGGGGTTTTTTTCCTCAAATTATGGTACATTTTTAACATCTGTCTTTGTTCTGATTTGGAAAAAATACACATTTAATTTTGAAACAAGGGGTTTTTTCTAAAACACATTAGAGTGAGTGAGTTTAATTTTATGTGGTAACTCACAATACAAAGTCAAAATATAAGAAATATAAAATTTAAAAACAAAGAAGCATAACACTCTCAATAAGACACTCTCCCAAAACTGGGATATTTTGACCTCTTCATTTTCTTTCAATTAACTGAAAAATCATATTACCTTAAGAGTATAAATATCACAAATTATACAATTATAAATGAAATTACATATTTTAAATTGTCTGTGACAACACCATGAATTGTTATAAAGATGCTACAAAGACTGTTATAGGCAATCTGATTGTACAAGATTAGTTGTGTGTGGTTGAGTAACTTCATTATATCATATTAAATTAATATTTCTAATATGAAACCTATTTTTTGAAAGAATCAGTAAATGCATTTCTGCCAATATTTTTATTTTAGGGTAAACCACATAAAGCAAAATGACATTCCAGGTATGAGTGCAGTAATTGTTGGATTTGCTCTGTAAGGCATGGTGACCATGTTAAAATTAGTATTACATTGGACACATGAAAAACTCAGTGCTTTAGGTCTCCAATGTCTTCTGTCTCCAGTGCTTATGTTTTTGTCTTAAAAAAAAAAATTATAATAACTACCTAAAAGGCTACCATGTTGGGATTTTTCCTAAAGAGTTACACCAGGCCGATCCCAAATATACTTGCTTTTGTAAATGTTGGCTGCTGTAGGAAATTGGGACTTTAATTTACCGAGGGAGATAACTACTCAGCCATGCAGTGTTTCTGACACAGACTTGATCCTGGTATGATTTAGGATGTGATAACTTTGATTCAATAGCTAGTACACTCATTGTAATTCACTGAAAGGTGACTAATTTGATGTACAGTGGTAATTCTCTTTTGGGTGCTTCCCTAGGTTTGGGAGAGAATCCACATAACTAAAAGGTGAATATCACTGAAAACGATGACTTCTCCAAAGTCATGAACTTTTACAATGTGATCTCTGCACAAAATATTTGCACTGATAAATGTATCCAATTCCTACTCTGATAGGAGGTTTACCTTTGAATAGTCTTGTAGAGCTGCTTGGTGTTTGGTGCTGGCCAACCCCAGAAAATAATTTAAGCTTGAGGTCTGTTATAGAATTCTACTGTTTCAGCTCCAGCAGTAACACAGTACTGCAGGTTTCTATTATGACACCACTGCGAAACATGCAGCTTGGAGTTTTATTATGTCTGTTGTTTCTGTAGCTAGAATGTTCACATTATATACTAAATGAGGTTAATGTCCAGAGTGAAAACACTGCAAATTCAGTCAGGTTTTTGAATGTTGTATCACACCTTTTATCAAAAGATGGTTTGTTTTTTGGGGTTTTTTTTCCATGAAATCAATCGATGTAAACAACTGGGATTTCTTAATGAAGTTGTGCTTTATCAATAACTGTATAAAATAACCCTGAAGTTAATAATCCTAAGTTATTATTACTCATAACTTAAGTTGTATACCTCATGCTTTCTTGGAAATACATGTCTTGACTTTAAATTCAGTATTTGTGGGTGTGTCTTAAATTTCTGCCAGATTTAGAAAAATAATTATGAAGTTTGGATTTATGAACGCCTGATTATGTTCTTACATCAAGGTTACACTATGTTATATAATTTGCCAGAGTGGAGTAAACCATTGCATAGAGTAGTTTTGAATTTATATTTGTTAAACTGAGAAGATAGCTTATATCTAGTTTTTTAAGAGAACGTGATAATTTTTGCATTACTGAATCTTTTTTCCTTTTACTGAATAAATCTGTGTTGGTAGTTCATCATATGTGTATCAAGAGATATTTTACTCTTCTACTACTATATTTAATTTTCTTTGATTTTCACAACTCTACATACATACCCAGTGTGGAAAACTCTTAGAATGTCTTTGAAAATATGAATCTAGTGCTTCTGAATAGATCAATATCCCCAGAGGCTGGAATGTTCTCTCTGTTCACTGAAAACACACAGCCAAATGCAGGAAAGGTTTAAATTTCTGTCTGGCTTCCTTGTGCAACTAAATAAAGGTCTGAAATTGCAATCTTTAAATAAGGGTATTTCATGTTCATTGAGATTTAGGAGTGAGCGCTGAATCTACCAAGGAAAGCGTATTTATTTGCCCTGGATATGTGGTAACTGTGTGGCTAATTAATTTCTGATCAGGCTGCTAGGCAGCCATGTCATGGAAAGAATCTACGAATTATCACTGAATTAAGCTAAATTTGAGGAATTAAATGATTATGCAGAACGTCCAGTCTCATGACTCATTCATTTTCTATTTATTAAAGCCTGGACATGTGATAATCCAGGATTTGTTTTAAAAGCAGAACTACAAGTAAACTTTTCATTATTTTACTAATGTTTGTTTTGATTTAAAGTCAAGATTCAGAAGGACTTCTCATTTATATGCTGTAGAAACATGTGGAAAAAACCCCAATGCTTTTATGTGATTTAGCAGCCTATTCTGTTTTCAAGATTTGTGTGGTATCATAAAATGATTTATTTCAGATGGGACATCTGTGGGTGCCATCTAGCCAATGCAAAGCAGGGGTAACTTGCAAGGTGAAGAATGTTATTCGTAACTTTATATAACAGAATTTTGAAAAGCATCCAAGAATGCAGATTCCACAATCTCTCTGAGCAATATGTCCCCGGACTTACCTGCTTTTTCTGTGGAAAACTTTTCCCTTGGTTTGCACTTGGCCTATTGCAGATTTTGCTGATTGTCTGTGCACCTCTCATCAGAGTTTGCCTCTGTAACACCCCACTAGGTTGCTGATACAATCAATCTCAGATTATTCTTCTCCAGGCTTTCTCAGCACCTTGGTACCTCAGATAAATGGAAAGTACTGATCATTTAGGGTCAAAACCACAGGGTTGAACTAAGTGAATCTTACTTGGTATCTCAGTATTTTTTTTTTTTTTTTTGGGTAATGCAGAAAAATGGCTTTTATAGTTTAGCCTGAAAATTTCAGGTTTGTTTTCTGGTTTGAATAATTTCTTGAACTAGTATCCAGCAACACTGTAAATGAGTATGAGGCAAAGTGACAGGATAGGGGGAGAGAAATAGATAAAATATTTTCATATCTAAAGAAACTGTGTGCATCAAAGGGGATAATATTGAACCATTTGAAAGAATTATCTCTTGTTTCCTGATGTACCTGTCATTTTAAATTATCTTATTTATTGTCTGTGGTTTTAATGTGACATTTTAAAAATTAAGGGAAAAAAGGCAAAAATCAATGTTCACATTTTAAAAGAAATCATGCTTGCATAATCTGTGGAAAAAAATAAAAGAAAATCTGTGATTCCAAAGACAGCATTAATCCTGCCAGTATTTGTAGAGAGCTGCTATCCATAAATGTGTGAGCAATACATAGTCTAATTGCTTCACGCAGAGTTGCAGGATATGTATTCTCTTTCTGGGTGACAGCAAACTTCACGTTGTCTCCTATTCACTGTTTTTCTAGAAGAAGATCAGTGCTGCATATCCTTCACAGAAGCATCTGCTTGCATTAAACATTTCTTGCTCTTTCCCTGTGACAAGTGATTTATTGCCATGTTTGACAGTGCTTGTGTTTGTGTCATGTCAATCCTGCCCAAGCTCTTTTTCTTATAATTCAGTAGTGTTTGAGTACTTGTCATTTTTACATCCATTGCTTAACCCTTACATTACTGGTATTGTTCAAACTGGCAGCCAAACGAATTCTTACAAGGATCTGAAATATTTTAAGCCTGAGTTAAGCATATTGTCAGATCATCTATATGTCTGCATGTTACTGATGACTGCTTATTGTGTCTGTGTCCATTAGGGAATAATTGATGATGTTCCTGCTGTAGCAAAGAAAGCTGAAGATAAAATAGCTTTGCAGAGATACTTTAAAATAACTATGTTCAGCAGTAGCCGGATAATGTCTAATGTTTGGTATGTTCTCTTATTAGATAAAAGTCAAAGCATATGCCATATAAAACAATTTACCTTTATAAATTCCAGGGTTGAGTATCTCTCTCTGTATTTTCACTAGGGGTTTTTCTTGTTTTGTTTTTTTTTGTTTTGTTTTTGTTTTGTTGTTTGTTTTTTGTTTGTTTGGTTGGTTTTTTTGTTTTGTTTTTGTTTTTTTTTTCGTTTTTTGGGTTTTGTTTTGGTTTGGTTTGTTTTTATAGTTTTAAAATGCAGATAGTTCCCAGTCCCTGGGGTTTTTATTGGTGTAAGTGAATCTTCTATTCTTGCTTTCTTTTCTCCTAGAGACATGCATACTTTTTGTCCAAATTAGGTGCAAATATTGTCAGACCACAATTCCAGATAAGAGAATAGTCCACAGAGATGAAAGAATATTCCAGAAATAAAGGTATAAACCTCTATTGTCTGAGCTAATGGAGATACTTGGTTTTGTTTACTCTAACACATTAGCCACAATGCTTCCCTTAAAATATCTTCTTTCTCGTCCTTTCAACTTTCCTTCCTTTTTTTTGGTTTTGTAGAGCTTTTTGCCCTAGGTAATGTTTTTAATTTTTTCTCCTTTTCTCTTCCCTTTCTCTCCTTTCCACTGCATACCACCTCTGTGCTTGCATGATATTTTATATAATATTTTTGCCCTCTTTTCAATTTTATACTCATCCTCACCATGTCTTAACAAAGGGACAGCACAAGCTCTTGTCCTCCTGGCTTTTCTCATGTTCCCACATTATCCAATATCTACTTGTCTCCTACATAAAGCCTTGTTGCCATGCATTCCTTTTTTAAGTCTCCAGAAAGAGAGTGCACAAAAAAACCCCAAACTGTGTGTTTTCCCTGAGTATATCACGACATCTAAGAATGCTTTAATTAAGAAATGTGATGCAGCTTTTCTTTTTGGGGGGGATGACTGGGGGTTTTTTTGTTTTAGTCTTTTTGGGGGGGTTTTTTGTGGACTTTTAAAATTGTGTTCTGTGGTATAGTACACAAATAAACAAAAAAAAAAGCTACCTTCTCATTCCAAGATAGTGCTTACCCTACTGGGTTAACCCTTAATTACCTTACTCAGGTTACTAATTTTTGTGGTTCACCTGTTCTGGACTGGATGTGTGTATCCCTCATCTGTGAGTTCAAGGACATTATTTGTGGAGAAATTTGCAAGAGAGAAAAGGGTTTTCCTCTTCTCTCAGGATGGTACTTCTGGCACTAGTGAGGGTCATTCAGAATCTGACTATACCTTCAGACCTGCTTTTTTACCATGTACAAGTTTCCCGCTTGTTAAACGTGTACAAGCAGTAAGCCTAATGATCCCTTGAAAAAGTTGTGACTGTGAGGCTTATTTTTGTAATTTTTTGCTGCAATCATGACGCCTACACTACTTACAGCTTGTCCAGAATAGGATATCATGTTTATTCTTCATTTGTTCTTCATTCATGAACACATAATCCTGGGCATGGTTTTATTTTGACTGACAGTGGAGACGCAGACTGGCCTTAAGCACCTCTGTGGATTTTAAAAGCCTTATTTATTGGTGCAGGATGTGGTTGTATTTAGGCCTCATTTCTTCCTTGCAAATGGAGACACCACACCACATACTTCTTAAATGTACCATTAATGTCAGTGCGTGAGTTAGCCTTTGCTGGATTGTGCCCCAGAATGCAAAACTCAGTCACTGTTATAGGTCAGGATCTGTGCTCCTCACCTTGAGAAAAATAGCTAAAATACTGTATTTTAGTTTGTGCTCATACAGCCACGGGAAGCTATTTACTTTTTATTTATTATCCATTTACTTCCTTGATCACCTTATGATATTTTTACTTAGAATAACACCTTTTTTGGTTTCAATGCTGGTATTTAGTTTCTGTTCTAGATTTCCATGGAGCTGAACCATGCATTTCCATGTTTTGTGGAAATGGAGGCCTTGTAACCTGGGAGAGTAATTACTAACACATGTAATCTTTCATTTATTTTGTCAGTGTAACACTAAAGTACTGTGTTGGGATTCACTATTCTCCTAGTAGTCTCCTCTTCATACTTTGATCTTTGATTGATCCACTAAGGATTTTATAGATTTCTGTCATATTCCCTCAAGGTCCTCTATTTTGCCTAAGAAGCCTGAGCCTACTCCACTATTGCTTAAAAGGAAATTGTTTTATACTTTTAGATAAAACATCAAGAAAGTCTGAGCACTTTCCAATTCTACCACATCCTTTTTGAGATAGTGAAACCAGAACTGCAGATAATAGTCATGGTGCATATCCAACATGAATTTATG
The DNA here is from genome assembly GCA_013390045.1 of Picathartes gymnocephalus. Lineage (NCBI taxonomy): Eukaryota > Metazoa > Chordata > Aves > Passeriformes > Picathartidae > Picathartes > Picathartes gymnocephalus. The sequence continues at coordinate 31,269 of WEKY01040977.1, forward strand.
TGGCAAAGGAATTATGTTCTCTACTTTATTGGCTAATCCTTTCTTGACATTTGAATTGCTTGTTTGTTCTCTTTTTTTTATCTTTTATCTTTCATGACCACCAAACTGCTAATCAGACTACTCAGGAGCAAGGTCTTGGGGCTAATTGGACAACTGAGAACAATAGTATCTTCACACAGAAATCTTTCCCCCACACCACCCTCTGCCTGGGTGATATTCAATAACATTCAAACTCTTTTATCATTTTAGGTAGATTCCTTGGTCATGGATCCATTCATCTCAGTCAATCCTCATCCCTACCATACCAAATAACTGAGCTGACAGCAAAAATTCCTGTTCCATTCCATTCCCCTTTTTTTAGGACACATACAGAAATGTTGAACAGCCACATATACCTGTGCAACTGGTAACCTTCCTCCATTTCAAGAATTGACCAATTTTTTTTTGCTATGATGATGATGATGATAATGATTTTTTTGTTTGTTTGTTTATCAAAAACCTTCCCTTTTGTACCACAGCTGCTTACTTTGCTAAAAAGTCAGATATAGTGATGAATGATCCACAACAGAAGGATCTTCCACGGGAATCTTCATAGTTTCTTCTTTGAAGGCAAATATGAAGAATTCCTTTGACTTCAAATTTTATGTAGGTTTACTTGGCAAAGTGTACTAATTGAATTTATGCTTCATCTATGTCATCTACTCCCCTCATTTTCAGCCTCAAGATAGGTACAGAAGCCCATGTAGAAAAGAAGATTCCATGTGTGTATTAAACTTGAAATTTCCTCTTGGATTTCTCTAGGATCCCAGTGCTCAGCATGTTGTCTGTTTGCATTCCATCTCCTCATTTATCCCTGCACTATGTGCAAGAATTGTTGTTTACCAAAGCCAGTTTCATATGTTCCTGACCCAAATACCTATTAGTGTTTCCAGTCCTGGATATCATAGCACCTTCATTGATACCCGTGCTGGGAATTCAGAACTGATTTTTCCATATAATAGGATTTTGTAAATTGAGGAGTAAAAAATAGGGATAAGCAGCTGGATATTCTGACTAATCACAAAATAACTGTGAACTCTCAGGAGGAGGTAGCCTTGAAAAATGCAAATATGATCCTAAGGTGGTGGGAGAAGAATTCTTAGAGAACAGAAAAATGTTAGAAGAGCTCGTGTTTTTCACCTACCAATACCCAGGCATGGAAGTCATGACATCGAAGTCTTAGTCCTAGAGACGAAGTACATTTATACTAAAAGACAAAGGGGGTGAGCAGAATATGAATTAATTTTAGTTATTATGTTAAGCTCCTCAGTAATTAGTTACTTCCATTTCTAGAGCATCCTTCCACTGTGAAGCAAACCCCCCATTTGTTTCAAAATGCAGGACATAAATTAAGTATTTGTGGCACCAGGGCTGTGCATTACATGACTGGGGAGGCGTATTCCAGTCAGTCCCTCCTAACTCACAGTGAAGACTCAGGTATTTTCTCTGTGACAGACATATTCACAAAGGCCTGTAATTTTGTTTTCTGTTGTCAAAGAAAGAATTTTAATTAACTTTTTAAATCTAAGTCATGTACAGGTGACTGTATTTGTACACATTTCATTGTCCTATTCTATTTTGGCAAGTGCTGTGAATTGTGACTGGGAGACTTAGGTTAACACAACACTTGTAATAGTTCTAGCCAGGTGTCTCTGGTGTGAATCTCTGATAAATTCACATCTTGGCACTGCTTTTTGCACATTTTTAGCTAGTTTTGGCCCAGCCTGGGAAACCGTGTTTTATAGTGGATCTTCTGGGCAATCAACACACACAAAACCCTCCATAACCCATTTCTACTGTAAGTCCATTCAGTGGTGCTCTTCAGGACAATAATAACCCAAACTCCAGTTGGATAAAACAAGAAAAAGCCCATTTTGATAAAAAAATTGGACAGTGTATTGCTAGTATTTTTCCTTCTCCATGGAGCATGCAATTAGTACTACAAAGGATTTTGACTCTTAAAATGTAAAACTTGATAATTGAAGCTTGTCAGGGTTTTATAGATAGAGACTGATCTTATCCAGTATTTTATATAAAGTGTGTATCAATCTTTGCATGATAGAGTTTATTTTTTAAAGAAGCAATTAAAATTCTTGGCCCCTTGCCCCCGACAGAATGCAAGGTCACTAAGACCATTTTCTTCCGTGTTTTGTTGTCTGAATACCTGACTCTAACTAATCCTGTGAGGGTGCAACAAAAGAGGTGTCAAAAAGGAACTGTCCTTGCTTTTCTGAAGCTCTTACTCCTGCAAGGTATTTAGTGTGTTATAAATATTAACTGAATCACTGTAATAAAACTGGTTTGTTATTCATAGCATGTCTTTATTTTTTGTCATGCATAATTTAGTATTGTTTAGCATGGATGTAATTGCTAGACTTTTGCAAATATAATTTATATTGGGTTTAAAGGATGGCAAGAAACATCTGTTTTCTTGTCTCTGGATTTCTGTAATGTTTTTGCTGCTACCATATGGTAAAATTTAAATAATAAATATGATCACAGTATGAAATGTACAGCATAAATTCTATGCGAATCCAGTTTCTGAGTAAGTTGTGAAGATTCTCATTATTTAGGCATTCTTTGGATCTGTTAGTCTGTATGTTCTTAATTGAACAGCTTCATATGACATAAGGGAAAACAGATTTGTAAGGAACAACAGCTCTCCCTGCTTACCTATCACTAAGTCTCTTAAACAAAACCAGATTTTTTCTTTTTTACAATAGTCAGATAGGAAAGGTACTTCCTTTACAACTTAATTGAAATATTTTATTGTATCTGCCAGATTTACCTGTAAAAATGCCGTACTGTCATTTAGCAGTCTGTATGGAATCTGCTGGCTCAAACTCGTTGCCATAGTCATGTTTTTCCACCAGCATTTCAAGGCAGTTGCCTTAACTGAGATGAGAACTGTTTGTTTATCCTTATGAACCACTTTTTTCTTAAAGAGAACTCTTAAAGAGTTTGAAAGTTATAGTGAAGTCTGGATATGGTAAGACTTTGAAAACAGGGAAGTGAAAATGACAAGAAAAAATTTAATAGAATGATGGAATCATAGAATGGTTAGGGTTGGAAGGGACCTTAAAGATCATCTGGTTCCAACTCCCTGCCATGAGCAGGAACATTTTCCACTGGACCTGACTACTCAGAGCTCCACCCAGCCTGATCTTGAACATTTCCACAGATAGGACTTTCAACACCACATTTGCACTTTCATCTGTGTCATAAATAGAACTGGTCCCAATACA
>WEKY01040978.1:2446-23403 GCA_013390045.1 Picathartes gymnocephalus
AAAAAAAGATGAGTCAGAGATTTAGTTGCTTAAAAATTATTTCTAGGGACAGAGGAATGTGGCATTCATTGCAGTGATGTATAGAGCTGTTTAAAATGCATTTTTTTAAAAATTATGAAAGGAAATTTTTACTATGTCTGTTAGAAATTCTGATCGAGTAGTCTGTCTTTACACTTTTCATCACAGTACCTGAGCATCCTTCCCAGTAGTTACTGAGAGCATCTCTATAAAGCAAAGCTGTATAAACAACAGATAGCAGTGAAACTTCAAGAATTTATATAAGAATATTTTTATAACAGGAAAAGACATTTTATGGGAGGTATGTATCTTGTTATTATTTTTCAAAAGAGATTTTCTTCAGTTGAGACCAGGAAATACACTTCCACTACAGGGATATAGAAGGTGGAATAGCTCTCTGGAGACATCTGCCAGCTCTTATATTTCTCACTGAGTCTAAAGTCACAGTTGATCAAAGGAGTTCTGTCTTCCCTACCTAAACAATGGCAGTGAAGCCAAGTGGCTCGTGCCATGGAGCATGGGGAGGCCTGGAAAACACTGAAGACAGATCCAGTTATTCTTGTTCTAATACTGGGAAACATCCCAAAGTGGTTTCAGACTAATCTTTGGAGGCATCCCCATAGCATACTGTTCCATATTTTTAAATTATAGAAGTGCAGACAATAACCACTGCACTTTCTGTGAAAGAACTCCACACCTCCTACCTCTTATTATTTGTAAGAAGAGGATTTATAAGACCAAACTAGCAAAATCTTATAAATATAACTCTTATTACTAACACAGTTTAACATTTGAAACACCTTTCCAAACTTGTTCCAAATCATCATTCAATGGCATTTGTAAACAGTAGGAAAAATTGATTCAAAGATGACATTTATCACTATGGATGGGATCACTCTGAATAAATTGTGGACATCAACTTTGAGTTAATAGTATAGGTGTACCACTGTCATTGCAGTATAATTGTGAGTAGAGTCAATTCTTATCTCTCTGAAGTAGATTTTTGAAAGAACTCAGATAAATGAAACTAGAAATATCTGTTCTTGGTTTACACAGAATGAACGATTTCACTATGCCCAATAACAAGATGATTGTTTTCTTTTTGTATGGAGTTATTAGGAGAAGTACTGGTAAATTTATTATAAAACCTGTATTTACCCCTGAAAAAGATGATTTGCATGTATATCAGCTTTTGCAAATCTAAGTAGAATGTCACATGGGTAATTAATCTATGTTTATGTCTGAATTATTTGAACTCTGATGTTATGGAAGGCTTTTCATTTTGAAAGATTGTTGAAGGTACAAACATTGTCTCAGACATTACTATCTATGCTGCCCTTGAAGTGCTATTCTGAGCTTTCCTTCTCCATAACTGAGTTTAAGTCAAGTTGCTGTATTGGTCTAATAGTTCCAGCAGATAGAGTTTTGACAGGAGAGATAATGTCCTTTATTACACCAATTGACATAGACAGGAAAAAAAATCTTTTGGGACTAACGTGTTGACAAACAGACACTGAACAGAAAATCTTACCTTAATGTTTTAAATATATTTTTCTAGTAAAGAAGATTTTACTTATCTTAGTTCTGTTTTTCCTAGAGTTACTTTAATATAGAACATATTTTTGCCTTTCCAAGAAATCCTGACTTTTCTGTTTCTGAACTGGATAAATGAACCAGGAGAGAAAAGCCAGCAATATATAAAATCTAAAGAATAAAAATAATTTATTTAAGTATTTACGAGGGCATTTGGCAATACATAGCTAACAAAGGAAGGATGAGTAAGATTTGAAGAATGATTGAAATACAGCAATATAAAAAGGAGGTGTACTTGCATTGAAATAGATCAGGACAGGCTTTTCTTATTCTAAACTTCAGTAATTATTCTTGTAATTAAAAAATTCAAATTGAGAAGTCAAGAATCCAAGTCACAACCCCAGGACAATACATTCGTTTGAGATGCAGAAAACTCAGACTTTCCAGACCAAGCAGCTAGGACTGATCTGCATGATTCTGGGTTGGAAGTAAAAGGGACATTTTACATTAAATCAGAGAAATTTTGTTGAAAAGTTTATCTTTTGGCAATTAAAAGGTTTCTGAAAGGTTTTCCAGACCAGGTTTCCTTTCTTCTAACAGATAGTAGAAAGAAATAAATTAATAAAAATACATTATTTATTCACTGTTGAAAAGAATAAGGAGAAAGACTTAGGGAACAAGAAGATGCATTCTGAATTCTTTCAAAAGGGAAAAGGTGAGAAGATATCCACACAGAAATGGCTGATAAAAGGGAACAAAGGAGGGGAATGCAAGAGGGATAGTGCTTATAGATAGCTCTCACCTTCTCAAGAGCAGTTACTGACAGATCCTGGCACAGTCTCACAAACAGTAGCTATGGAAGGAATAACATAATTCAAAAAGACAATATGCCAAAGAAGACTGAAAATGGGGAAAAACTGGTTCTGATGATGAAAAAAACCCAACAATAACATGAGTATTGTCCAATCTTGGTCATGAGAAACTTCAGCTCTTGCATGTAACTTCATTAGTACCTAAGGAACAAAACGTGTTAAAAGGCATTGAATTTCCTTACTTCATTTTCTTAATTAATACATCTGACAAATTAATGTACATTTGGTGCATATATAGAGTGCATTAGTACTGACAGCTTTAATTAAATAATCAGTTGTTATGCATTATGTAGCTACTTAAGATTATTACTTAGAAGAATTTTTTCATTATCTACAGCTTTGATACATAGATAAAGGATAGAGAGACATCCTGCTGGATGGATGGTTTCCAAAGAAATTGCAAGAAATTTGCAAGTATTAAGTGCTGAATCCAAAGCAAATATTTAGTAAGCTGACCTTTTTAATCTTTCATATTTTTACTGTTAATAAAGTCAGGCAAGAAGATTTGAATTTAGATATCCTGAGGAATTTTGACAAGATTTGCAGTTTCAGCAGTTCCAGGATCTCATTTGGTTCTTTTAAATCAAGAGTAGTGGGTTGGAAGAGTCACTGAGTATCTTCCTGATGTAAATTTGGCATCAAACCATCTTTTTCAGGGAGTCACATTCTGAACAAAAGGTAGGAGATGGCCACAGAAGTATTATGTGATAAAGTGCTTGGAAGAATAATTACAGTTGATTAAGTGGAAGCATTGTTAAAAGGTCACTTTTCCTGGAAATTGACTGTCCAAGCTTATCCTAAAATTTTGATTGAAATATTTCCATTATTCAAGGTCATAAACACTCTCAAATACATTCCCACAGTTACTTAGAGGCTTTTAAAATATTTGAGTCAATGTTATTACTGTAAAGCCAAGAATAAATTTTCAACTTGCATTGAAAAGCCTATTACTAAAAATAGGTTAGTGGTACTTAAGGACAAATGCTCTCACAAAAGCATATGTGACTCTGGGTGACGAGCTAAATGGTCAGTGCTAATGAACAAATAATGAGAATATTTGGTTACCTCTGCCAGCTGCAGATGTTGATGTGTAGAAATCTCTGGTCTGAAACCCTAAAAGGCTTGGCACTCTTTGTGGCTTATACCTGATAATGGACAGGGGTGACAATAGTCAAGAGCTCCCTGAGAATCTAACCTGAGACAAAGACTTTTTCATGGTAAGAAAGTTTGTGCCATCTTTTCTGGTTGAGTGAAAGAGTCTGTGTAGCAGACCATGTCTGTGTGATTATTAAGTGGTAACTTGAGGAGCACTTGTTCATAATATGTAATGGTTGGACGTATAGATTTAGTTTTCTTTTATAATATATATATTTTTGATGAAAAATTCAACATGAGCCATGAGTGTGTAGTCGCAGCCCAGAAACCCAAAGGAATCCTGGGCTGCACCAAAAGCAGTGTGGCCAGCAGGTCAAAGGAGGTGATTCTCCCCCTCTTCTCTGCTCTCGTGGGACCCCACTGGAGCATGGAGTACAGTTCTGATGCCCCCAGGATAAGAAGGACATGGACCGGTTGGAGCAAGTCCACAGGTGATCACGAAGTTGAAAAGAGGACTGAAGCACCTCCTCTGAGAGGTCAGGCGGAAAAGGTTGGAGCTTTTCATCCTGGAGAAGAGAAGCTTATGTGGAAACCTGATAGCAACCTTCCAGTATCTGAAGGGGGTCTGCTGGGGACCCAAAGAGGGACTCTTTATCAGGATGATTGGGTAAGGCCTCAAGCAACCTGGTCTAGTGGGAGGTGTCCTTGCATATGGCAGGCGGAGATAGGACCAGATCATCTTTAAGGTCCATTCCAACCCCTTTACATTCTATGATTCTATGATGTAGTGACTATGATCAATATATTTAGTGTATATCTACCTGGCTACTTTTGTAGGAAGAAATTCATGTACTATTTATTAAAGTAGGCACTAACTCATGGCTGGTTATTTAGATTTGATGTTTTTCTGGAAAATGTACTCTTTCACCCAAAATATAACTCTGCCCATTTCAACTGTTTAGGTCCATAACTTGTGATCAGGAAATCATCTTCATGCCCAGTCAGCCAATGCAATCTGCTATCTCACATTTAATAAGTGGTCCGAATAAAGAGAGGGCTTGAACAATATAGTGTAAGATCCTGGATAGAAACCACTAGAAATAACACCCAAAATATCTTCTTGCAGATGGCAGAATGTTTTGATAAGTTACTGTGTCATTTCTTCATTCGTTTGTGGCTGGGAGAAAGATGAAGCTGCTGAATGGAAATGATAGAAGAGTGGGTTTTCTAAAGATTCTACGTTCTGGCTTTAGGAAAAAAAAACCCCCGTGCTTTAGATTGAGATACACCTGAAATCTGAAGACATTTCTCTTAAATAGATGTGAATCATGCCTTTAAAAGTCCTACTTCATTCCACTGACTATAAGGGGACTTCAGGAATCTGATCCAGTTCTAGATGTTTACAGTACAGCTGTCTCTGCTTTGATTTAGTCTGCCCTGCAGCCCGAAGTGACTGGGAGATGGAACTGTGTTATTGGAAGCAGTCAGCTGGAACTGTGGTGGAGTCTGAGTTTGAAGCAGTGCAATCTCATTTACAGAAAATCCTAAATTGTAATCCCCTGTCTTATTCCTCAGCCATGAGATAAATAGTTATCCATGACTATCCATTTCAAGTAAAGCAAAGCTACTTCTTCAGGGGAGCTCATTAGATTGCAATTTTAACAAGACTTTGAATTAAATCTGTATGAAGTACACGATTTAGATAATAGAAACTAAAATAATAATAATGTAGTTTCTTTATTAAAACAAAAACCCACATGCTCACTTGCAAAATAACCAAACTGAAAGCTGTGGTGTAAAGCCACGTAATGTCTGCAAGGGGCATGATTTTTTAGGATCCTCTGTCTGCTGCTGGAAGGAAAATCTTGATATGAATGACATGGATCTGAAACTTTCAGAATTAGAAGAACTGTCAGCTGTGGCTTTACATTTAGTCTTAGGCCATAAAGTAGGATTTTTTAACTGACTTGACTCACTGATATTTTTCTCAGAAGGATGCATACAGATTACACTAAAAATGGGTAATCATAACCAGAAAAAGGAGTAGTTGTTTAGTACTTTCAACATCTATTGTACTACTGGGAATATTTTCTTGGTGTTATTTGAACAAGTGTACAAATTTAATTCCCTAGTCCTTATTATCAAAGAGAAAAAAAAAAACAACTCTGAGCTTTGTTTTATTATATTTAAAGACAAATTTATTGGCCAAAAAATGTTAATTTGTTTCTAACATTTTAATGAAAACATGAATAAAAGGAAATAAATGCCTTCTGGATACAATCAAGAATCTATTTATCATGTTTGCACATGGCACCTTGAAAGGCTAAGTGATTACCCTTCTCTTCGGTTGTTTCATGATTGTTCCTGAATCCTTGATCATTTAAAAAATCATAATTAAGTTTCACAATTGTTCATGTTGTAAGCAAATATTGTCAAATAATAGATGAATGAGAATATTAAGCACTAATATACTGACATTCAAGATATCACTTTAATATCTAATTTGAAAAATGCATTGTTTTGATAAACTTGTATTAAACAAAGACAGTTAAAGAATTGCAGTTATGATGTCTGTACATCATTGTTGGGCAAAGAGCCTGAAAGAATCACAGAATCACAGAAAGACTAGATTGGAAGAGACCTCTAAGATCATCGAGTCCAACCGATGCCCCAACACCTCAATGAGACCATGGCACTGAGTGCCACATCCAGTCTTTCTTTAAACACATCCAGGGATGGTGACCCCACCACCTCCCTGGGCAGATCATTCCAGTACCTTATTACCCTTTCCATGAAAAACTTTTTCCTAGTATCCAACCTAAATTTCCCTTGGCGCAGTTTGAGACTGTGTCCTCTGGTTCTGTCAGTTGCTGCCTGGAGAAAGAGCCCAATCCCCACCTGACTACAGCCACCTTTCAGGGAGTTGTAGACAGTGATAAGGTCACCTCTGAGTCTCCTTTTCTCCAGGCTAAACATCCCCAGCTCCCTCAGTCGTTCCTCACAGGGCTTGTGCTCCAAGCCCCTCACCAGCCTTGTTGCCTCCTCTGGACGCGCTCCAGCGTCTCAAGGTCCTTCCTGAACTGAGGGGCCCAGAACTGGGCACAGCACTCGAGGTGCGGCCTCACCAGTGCCGAGTACAGGGGGAGAATGACCTCCCTGCTCCTGCTGGCCACACTGCTCCTGATCCAGGCCAGGATGCCCTTGGCCTTCTTGGCCACCTGGGCACACTGCTGGCTCCTGTTCAGTCAGCTGTCAACCAGTACCCCCAGGTCCCTCTCTGTCTGGGTGCTCTCCAGCCACACCGTCCCCAGCCTGTAACATTGCAGGGGATTTTTGTGGCCAAAGTGCAGGACTCAGCGCTTGGACTTATTAAATTTCATCCTATTGGACTCTGCCCATCCATCCAGCCATTCCAGGTCTCTCTGCAGCACCCTCCTTCCTTCCAACAGACTGATGCATGCTCCCAGCTTGGTGTCGTCTGCAAATTTGCTAATGAAGGGCTCAACGCTTTCATCCATGTCGTCAATGAAAATATTGAACAGAGCTGGCCCCAGCACAGACTCCTGAGGGACTCCACTGGTCGCTGGCCGCCAGCTGGATGCAGCACCGTTCGCCACCACTCTCTGGGCCTGGCCATCCAGCCTGTTCTTAACCCAGCAAAGAGTGCTGGGTTAAGAGAGAATATGTTGCTCTTTTTTCATCATACAAAGTATTTTCAAATATTTTTTCCTGTAATTATTTTTCCTATTTTCTTCCATAACATTCATAACTTTTCGCCACCACTCTCTGGGCCCGGCCATCCAGCCAGTTCTTAACACAGCAAAGTGTGCTGGGTTAAGAGAGAATATGTTGCTCTTTTTTCATCATACAAAGTATTTTCAAATATTTTTTCCTGTAATTATTTTTCCTATTTTCTTCCATAACATTCATAACTTTTGGCACATCAAGGTGGTTTTATGTAGTTAACATTTTATTTCAAATGTAAATTATTTCTTTTAATGAACTTTCTAGCAACTGATGCTAATTTTCATAAATATTCCCCATGATTAATTTAAATTATCAGATTGGTACTTAGAAGACAACTAGTTACAGAAAACAAAACACAGTTATTTTACGAATTCAACCACTAACTGCTGTAAGCAATTTATGAGTGCATGCTTTCAGGATAGAACCACATTGTGTCACTGAGAGAAATTATGCACTGGCATGAATAAAATGGTAACTATTATCATACCGATAGCATCTCTATTTCTAATTAGGCTCTAATTACACGTAAAGTATTCTTAGTAATTTCTAAGATTTTTTTTATTACTGCTACTATTCTTTTGTCTTATGATAAAAATCTCCCATTTGTAACACAAGGTTGACTATATTTAAGCAAAATTTAATTTTCTCTGGATATCTTTATTCTTGAAATGCTGATACTACACAAGAGTGAAACAATATAAAATTAAGGGCTGCTCTAATCCATCCCAGAAAGAAGAGCCTAGGATCCTTCATGTCTCATGCATGACAAAAAAAAAAAAAAAAGGGATTAAAGAAAGAAAAAAACCCACATAATTGAATTCTGTATAATAAATTATTTCTAAATTACTCTTGGAAGTTAAAGGGCAACATTATACTGTAGCAGTAAGGGTTAGCTGTGTTACATGATTTTCAAAATGCTCTTAAGCTATGTGCATCATCTGAATGTTAACGATGTTAATGTAATATTGACTCTCATCTTAAGGGAATATTTCATATACATGCACTCCCACTTATCTTCATTGCAAACTCAGGAATCCATGTAAAATGTTTGTCATTCCGCCTCAGTCAGGTCTTGGTGGACAATCCTTTTGATCTCACCTATGCTCTGTTCACTCCACCATATCTCCTAAGGGCACTTTCAACACAATCATTTGTTTAAAATTTATAAAATAACAGTTCCAATAAAGAAAGAAAGGGTTTAAGAGGACACTGATTTGGGGGTAAAGGAAAAAACCCTCTTTACACATGTCTGGAAACAATCAGTGTCAGTGATTAATAACTTAGCTGCCTTAAGGAAGTGGGATCCTAGGTCCAAACTTCCAAACTTGGTGTTTCCAAATCTCCTTCTCCTACACTTTCCATGTACCACCTGCAATATGACCATTATCCATATGTATCACACAAGAAGCAGCTTGCTCTTTCCCATACAGATTTCAAAATCCCTCTGCTTTCCAATATGATGGATGAGAAGTTGTTGATTGCAATTTGTGTGGCTTTGGTTGTGTGATACTGCCGGGTGCAGCAGCTTCTACAGCTGCCTGTTTGATCTTCAGCACTTTGCTTTAACTTTCAGCTAAACTTGTCTCACCAGTTGTGTCTTCCAGAACCCAAAGAAATACGAAGTACATGGTATGGAAAATGAAGGGAATGTGTTGTAGCATGGTAGGAAAGGTAAGGGAAGAGGGACAAGGGGTTACAGGTGGATGCTGTGAAATGGATTACTGGGAACGAGAGGACTAGGAAACGTGAAGGTTTGAGGCAGTTTAGAGACTACTTTCATATCAGCTGGCAGAGCTTGATAATGCCCACCCCTACCGCTAAAGTTACATCACAATTCTCTCACACCACACCTCAGCATTGAAAAAAGGTGGAATGTAAATATTAAACAGCAGAATCACGAACTAAAATTAAAATATCCTACCATTCCCTTTTTTAACTAAAAATGATTGTTTTTTCCTTGCTGTTATAATGATCTTGGACCAGTGCAAGAATTCCTCTGTATGATTTAAAATATTTATTCTTCTATAGCCTCTTGAGTTTTAGAATGAGAGTGTTTTTATCACCTGATATTCTTCTTAGCCCTAGAGGAAATCAAGAGACAAGTCTTCAGTTGTATAACACACTTATAAGGATTAAAGATAGAGAAAGCCATTTTCAATTAATTCGCTAGTTTTATCGTGTCACCTAAGACAGCAGGCTTTACAGAACATTGGTGAGAAGAAAACAGACAGTACTAGCAGGTGCTCTGAGTAAGGCCTTGTGTTAGACAAAGAGAAGCATCCTCTAACAGTTTAGAATTCATTATTTCATATTGATTTCAAAGGTTTTTATTGTCTTCCTTGCCATGCATTCAGTGTGGTGAGTACATAGGTAAAGGATCTTATTCTCCAAAACTAGTTTCTCTTCTCATTAACATGAGTGTCAAAATGTCTAACTGATTGAGTAATCATAGGCAAAACTTTATAATTTAACTTTCTAACCAGTCCTGGCATGTGGAAGATTTGTGAAAGATTTTTTTTTTCTGCTGCTCTTAATAGAGAATCAATCCATCATATCAAGGTCATGACACAAGTGTTTTTGTTTTATGCACATGCTTTTTTGGTTGGTGGTTTGGGGTTTTTTTCTGTTAAATTCAAAGTTATATCTAAGGCTTATAGTTCTTCCAATTAAGTCTGTACTCTGTTGGCAGGTACATAACTTTAGATGGTTGAATACTGCTATTTAAAGTCAAATACAGTTCACATACCTTAAAAGGTATGGATGATCTGGGATTCTTATGCGATCTAACATGTGGAAAGGAGGCTATTCTTCAAGACTGCACAAATCATAGGTATTTTTCCAAGTGGTCAAAATGAAAACAAGACAGCAATATTTTATAAGTAAAATTTAAAAAACAAACAAACAACAACTAAACAACAAACCAAACACATTATTTGAGTTATGCCAGTTTTCATTTCCTACTTTTGCTGCTGTAATCTGCTTCCTGAAAACATTGCCCTGTCTGCATGAGGAAATGTGAGTGTATATAGTGAGCAAAGTTCCACAACTGGAAATTCTTTGTGCATGAGAAAGGCCATCCTCTTCTGGGGCCCAGTTGGATATTTTATTTATGAGAACTCCAAAGAAAACACACTTACTAGACTTTCTGTATTTGGTTCCTTGGGAGGAGGTACTCAAGAGCCCCCATATACACAGTGAAGTCTCTTTTTCAATACTTAAACTGACAAGTGGGAGAAAATAAAGAGTATAAAACCTTCAAAAAAGCCATGATCCAGTTAAGATTAAAGAGAAAGTCATTAGCTGCTTGCTAATGATGCAATCATCTTTTGCCTAGGATAGAGGTTTCAGTCTTCCCAATCTCCAGCATTCACAGGAACTGAAGCTACACAGCACCACAGAGAAGGCCTCGGGCCACTGCAGAGCACATTTGCCAAACATAGACATTATCTCAGCCTTTGCTAACCTAATTAAAGGCATTCTGTCACATAAAACAATGTGAAGCTGGAAAAACCTGAAACACTGAGCCCTGTTTTGAAAGAGTTGCGCTCTTTGCCAATGCTTGCTTAGCACACACGGCAGCTGATTTATTCAAGGCTTTCCCATTTGTAGCACTGTAATATCTGCCTGCTCCAACCACTTTCTTGTGGCGGCAGTGTGGGATGAAGCAACCCACGCTGTGAGAGCTAAGGTGGACCATACCAATGCAGCCAACTCACTTCTCAGTGAAACTCACTGTTGTGACATTAGGAGTTGGATACTCATTTAGGAAAACTTCAAATCTTTCCTGCCTGTATGTTCTAGTTACTCTGAATACTTGTCCATTCTTGCACCATTTTCACAACCAGCCCTTCAGACTATCCTTAGGACTGACTTCAGTGGAAAAGACCTTGAATATTAATTCCAACTCTACTGTCAACCTTTTGTATTAAAAACAGGAACCCTTCTCCATCCATTTGGAAGGGAAATTGCAGAGTTCTTGTTAGCCTGAACAAGTCCAAATACAAATTTCAGGCAAATGCCCTCAATGTTAGCACACAAGCAAGATTGGACTAAGAAAGGAAAAGAAAGTGTAATTTAATAAATCTAGAAAGGAAATATTTTTACTAATCTGTAATATAGCAGAAGAATCTTGTGGGGCTAGGGGTGACTTAGAGTAGTTCTTGGCTAGAGACATGCTGTTCTGCTAAGAACTCATTTGATAAACCATAGCTAGATTATTTCTCTCCTATATTGCTATATATTTAGAAGTCCTCTCTAAGACACAAACCTCCTTCATTAGTGTGCATAGAACTGAGGGTTCCAGTTCAGACTTGTCGCTTCTGCTACTACAGCCTTTTCTTCACGTTTGTTTGTGGATTGCCAAAGTTGACACTCAAGGTATATTTAGTCCTAACCTGAAGTGCTTAAATCAGGTGTCTCATCTAGAAGCATAATCACCTTCTATTTATCCCATTGTCAGTGGTGAGAAATATACACCTTCCCACCAAGTGGTGACAGAGGCCCTACCACAGCCATCTCAGTTTCATATTTCAAGTTCTGTGAGGCAGTGGGATGCATCTCCTCTAGGTTAAGACACCTAGCTTTAAGTATCTGATGCTTAGATATCTGAACCTAATTCAGTCAGTGTAAGTTCCTTTCATAGTCCAAAAAGCAAGTATGGGTGTTGTCTGCTCCAGTTAGATGCTTATCTTAAAATGGATTGCATTATGGAAACATTTTTTTATCCCATGAACCTCGGTGATGTCTTGGGTAATTTTTTTAGATTCAGATGTTTAAATTTTAGATACCCAGTTCTGGGCAGATGATTCATCCCCTGTGTTGAAAAGCCTCCATTAGCAGTTACTCATACTCTGAATCCAGTGAATGACTATATCACCTTGAGTCATGCCTATGTAGTCTATTAGATGCTTTTTCTCAAAATAGGAGGTCTTCCTCAACAGATGCTTTCTGACATCAGGCATTTAATACCTACAGTCAAGCAGTTCCTCTCAAGGACTCCCACTAAGGGTGTTTTACTGCTTTTCCTTGGGTATTCTCTATTCAAGGTTAGGGTCTAGGTAGACTTTGATATATGTTTTTAATGTTGATGGAAAAAGATGTAATATCCCTTTCACCCCTGACTCCTGCACCCCAATCCTTCCTCTAGCTGCAGGTTCAGGAAAAGAGGTTGCTACTCATGTCATTTTGAAGGATACAGAGAAAAACAAAGTGATCTTGTGCATGGGAAATAAACCATTCTCCCTGAACTGGGGTAAGCAGAAAACCTGTGGCCCTTGAGTGGATGTCTGGAATATTTCAGATGTACGGAAGTAGCTTCACAGTGATGGAGGAGGGGGATATTGGAATTAAGTGGTGGGACCGACTCCATACCTGGACTCCTTCCTTAAAGGCTCTGGGTAACATCCATGACCAGCGCCATGGCAGAATAAGGCATGATGACTGATGTCCCCTCCTTCTCTTTTTGCCAGGATCTCTCCCTTTGTGAGAGACTTTCAGCTCCTACTGAATTGCAAATACAGAAGGACCCAATTGTCAGAAATCTTACCTTTCATATAGGTATTTTCAATTTTTCTGTTTGATGCTGTGCTCTATACCTCTAGGGGCAATGCCTTTGAGTCCAAGATAAATGAATATATTGTTTAACTGATTTGTCCTAGATAATATCCCAGATAAAAAGGTAAGGAGTAGCTCTATCTATTAAGAAAATATTTTTCTCTCATTACTGGCAGATGGAAGAGGTTCCAAAATATGTTGAAAGTCTCACACAGGCAAAATCATGAATGAAGAAGAAAAATAGTGGGGGAGACAAAGATGACAGATGGCAGTAGATTTTGATATCTACCCTTCTTTTTAACACCTAATTAACATACTCTGTAACATGCTTAGAGGTTCTGAAGACTCCTAATTGGACAATGTGGATCAATGAGAAGGATACACAAGAAATAGCAGGGGATGATTTGCAATAATGTGAAACTTGTCTGATTTACTGCATGAATTATGAGACTGAAGAAATATGAAATGGCTAGCACAATATATATTTCAGCTACACACTTGAAATGAAAGTGTTTATAAAGTGCAAGATGATTTCTTTATCTCTTTTTCTTTTTCTTCCTCTAAAGACATCACGTTTTTTCATGTAATATATTTTTGATGAATGAGACCTATGTGATAATTAAGATTTTTTTGCTATGTGTTTTATCACTAATGAACAAAATGTAGATGCTTGCTTGACTGGTAATAGATGAGTAGTAATAGATATAAATGTGATAAAATAGGAATAGCAGATGTATTTGACAAAGATGAAGAAGAGACTTAAGACCTTCTAAAGAAAGGTAAGAAGAAAAATACAAAACCAACAAAACAATAAAAGATTCCATGAAACTTTAATTATGCAGCTAACTTAAAAAAATAAATAAAAATTATGGCATAGGTGAAGTAAATCAGTTTAAGTCAATATTCATTCAAGGATGGAAAAGTGGTTGGAATTCTGCTATAGCCTCCTCAATGCTCCTTCTATGTGTGAAGACGTATTTGTAGTGTGATGACTCTATCACAAGCAGCTTTAAGTACTTAAAATAATTACCTATTAACATAGTTGACTTTCTAAAGAACAAATTATACTGTTAAAAGCAGATCCAACACATTTCTTGACATGATAGTTGACAGATTTTTCCAACAGTCTTTCAGAAAACGCAAGGAGTAGTGTTTTGTGTGTAGTTCTAATAGGCAGATGGGTCATATAGATGAAAGTCACTAGGAGAAATAAAATAATTTGTGCTCAAAAAGCATGGATTGTCTGTGTTTAAATATTTGAAATACTAAACACAAAATACATCTGTAAACAAGGTTTTCAATAGTAAGAGAAGAGACAAAAAGTAAGGATAACCGACTGACATGAAATAAAGAACAGAGACCGTATGAAAATGAAAACCTTAAAAAGGCTGCTGGAAAATACAGTGGGAAATCAGAATAGTAGTTATATATTGAAGGTCTTGAAAAATTAGGATAAGGTGATAATGACTTATAACTCTATTAGACCTTGCAAAAAAATTAGCACAAATCATAAAGGGATTTTTACCCACAGTATTCAAAAGAAGGCCACAGTGGAATTGGCAATGCAGTATGAGTAAGACAAAAGCTAAGGTTAATTTTAAAAGGGCACAGAATCGTATGAATAATTTTAATCTTAGACAAGGATGTGGATCATGGGCCAGAAGGTTGGATGTCTGATAGAGATGTGCAAATCAAGACAGAAATTGCTGCTATCTGAACAATGCCAAAATGTAAAAGCTATGCTGATAAAGATGTAATTCTGGGATGATCCTTGTCCCTCAGACTACGTGCTGAGGAGCTCCTCATGTTTACATAGTTCAGAGCTACTTAATCCAGAGCAGACCATGTTTATCCATGTTTTGTAATTCTTCACCTAAACTGCTTCTGGGGCATATCTGGCAGCACTAAAACATATGTTTTTTTGGTCAAAAAGCATAAACAGTGTCAATGCTGTTCTATGATAGAACTTTTATAACATGCTGTTGAGAGGTTGTGATAGATGCACTGGGCACTGGTATGAGATTATATAGAACACGTAAGAAAGGGATTTATGAAGAACAAAGGAGTTTTAGAATAATGGTAAATGACTGTGAGACAAAACCTTGTTGAGGAACTTAAGCCTTGCATGGCCCCCATTGTCTATTATAACTCTCATTCTCTGAGCTATGTACAGAAATTCATCTGCATCTCATCTTAAGAATAAAAATATTATTTTCATCCATACAGAAACTCCAGGAGTGATCCAACACATATATGTTGATAATCAGAGAGTGAATTATTTGGCAAAGTAAGTACATTCAGATGATCGCATTCGTGTAGATAAAGGGCAGTGGTAATGTCCATGTCTGAGTGCAAAGGAAATTGGATGGATATAAGAAAACACAAGTCTGATTGAAAATATTCTTAATTATGTTCTCAGATTTTTAAAATGGAATTATATCTGTTCCTTCAGAATAACATATATTAGATCTATTTAACTGTGCCAGAAAAACAGCCAGTAAAAATGGAAGATCTTGCAAGTAATATTAAATGAGATAAATTGTTATTAGAAATTGCCAGTTTAACCACTGGTGATGATATGTGATCTAAAGGCATCAATAAACCATTAATAAAATGTCATCATTCACAAACAGTTATATCCATAGTAACTCTCAGGATTGAACTGCCAATAAAGCAGAGGAAAATGTAACAGAGCCACTACTGAGGTCTTTTATGCAGCACTGTGCCAGTTCTGCCTGATTGCTCAAGAGAAGGACATTCACACTGGAAGGAGTTGCAGCAAGGGTTGAAAACAGGGGAAGACCTGCTTCACAAAGGGAAATGAAAAGAGCATGGGTTCTTTCAGCTTAAGAAAAACAAGAGTTTAAACAATTTGATCTTCATAAATACCCTGAAGTTATGAACACAAAGTTGAAGGAAGACATATTTAAAGTAAGGGTTTGGACAAGAATAAATTAGTTTAATCAGGCCCTGGCATGGAAACAAAAGGTTCCTAATTTTCTGAAGCTTGAGGCCTGTCTTAGTCACCTTATAACAAGAAACTCAACCGGATTCAACATCCTAGGGAATTAAATATATGATATATTTTCCTGACACAGCAATATCTGGTTGTGGAATTGATAACACCAAAATCTTTATCCATATCTTTTAATCCTATTTACTTTTACTTTAATTTAAGAACAAAGAAGATGGGTTTTTTTAGTGTATTTAGTGGTTCTGAAGCTGTTGTGTATACAGATGCAATATAAATAATTGGAGTATGGATTAATGTAACAAGGCAGGTGGCGTGATTAATGAGCCACTTTTCCATTATCATTGACCTCACACATAGGTAGATTCATAGGGATATATATCACATAGACATACAGAACACATGCACATATGAAATATGAGTAATATTGTCGGATATTATTTCAATAAATTTGATTATCTAAAAACATATCTCTTTATATGTGGAAAGAAGATGTTAGAAGACTATGCAATGTTAAAGAAGAGGAGGATAAAAAAATTGTGATGGCAAAGTCGATCATTTTGAAAAAGAATATAACTTTTTTTTTTTCTGATTTGCTGTTCATTTGCACATTTTTACAAGTAATTTGGAAGATTTCAAAAGAAAAATTTAGGAATCAAAATCTATCCTTCAAAATCTTAATCATGTCCTTGGCAATTCATTTTGTCTTCCATTTTCCAATTCCTGTTACATAACAATATTGCACACAACTTTTTTATATGTGTAAATAGAAGAGTGATTCATTTTTATTACTTATTTTTATTTTACTGAAAATGAATTCGCTTAAAATTACATCAATCTTCCCTCAAAAACATTTTTTCATCCAGTTTCTAGCATATGTAGGATTAAAACTTGTTGCTCTGCTTTCATATTCCTGGAAGAAATAGCTCTTTATCAATAGTCTAGTCCAGTTACTACCAAAGTGAATGTGAGTTTTGTGATTTATCTCAAAGGCAGTAGAAATATAGATGAAAAGTAAGGAGTGCTTCTCTGTCACTGCTGTTGTTCAGTAACAATATTCCTGGCTTCTTAATATCTCACAATCTCTTTAAAAACTATTGAACAATCATTCATACAAAGAACTGTATCCTTCTTACAAAGGAAAGGAGCAGAAGGAAATGTGGAAGATTTTAAATTTAGATTTAAGGAATGTGATTAGGTTTTAGGCCAGAAATGTGAAAGAAATTCCAGGCTAAAAGGGTTAATAACATGTCTAAAGACAATTTTTGCTAGAAAAAACATCATCTGGATAAAACTTTGCTGGATGGATGGAGAACCACTGAAAGAAAATTTATATAACAGAGAGTAATTTTTAGGAGTTTTGATTTCCTGAGATGAAATTTCAAGACGGCTTAAGTAAATTAGGATCTCAAACCCTGAGAAGGTCCTCAACAGGACCATGCAGAAATTATTTTGAAAAAAAATGTTTGGATTTTATACAGTAAGAAGATAACTTAGAAGAACTATAGTATAAAATCGTTTGTTATTAGAAAGGCACAAAATCTTCAAAAGGAAAAGTGAAACTTTCACTTGCCTCATTGATTTGTCTTAAATCACATTTTGGTGAACACTGCACTATGTTAGCTTGAAGTATTAATGCACAGTGTCATCCCTCAGGTATGTGAACATCCCTAAAAGCCTTTTTCATGTTTTAGAAATGATATTTCTTCCCTACAACTACTTTTTTTTTAACTCTGGGAAGCTGCTAAGAGTGAGAGAATCTGTCGTGCATGACCTCGGGAAACACCACAGGGGAGCGAGGCAGATTCCTCAAATGCTTTGGATGGAATCAGGTGGTGATACATGGATGGGGCTATAAATTTCCAGTTTCAGCATCAGCCTGTCAGAAATGGCTGAGTCAACAAAGTAAAACATTTAAGGAAACTATGCTGCTTTCAAAAAGTCTTCCAGCAAAGGATGGGCACTGTTCTGCCGTAGCCCTGCTCTGTTCTCTGCTGGCTCAGTCCAGCCAGGTGGGCATTGCCCTCCGGGGTTTCTCAGCCCAATGCCGACAATATTTTCAGCATAGGGTCCCCATCCTCACAATACTCATTACCTTTCAGGTAAATTGGCAATGAATTCCAAACCCAAACAAAAAAAACCCTGAAATTTTGGAAAAAAAATTGTAGAACAGGGCCTTCCAATAGATTTTTTTTTTCCTCAACCCTGTATTTTAATATTGCTTTCATCGTTTTCTTTTAACATTTCTTTATTTTGACCAGCTTTACTGTTTAGAGGATAACCATGACATAAACATCCTTTCCATAGAAAGATTGTATTAAAAATATGTATTTTCAGTAATGCACAGGAGATAACCAATTTACATGCAGCCCATTGTCACCTGATCTACATGCAATATTTATTTTAATCTGTCTAAATTTTTTGTTATGTGAAATATTGCTCTTGCAAATGGCTACTGCTCTAGCTCATGCAAGTTTTAGCTTGTGCAGTTCTTCCTCATTATTATTTTAGTGATCATCAATATTTCATGGAAAAAAATAAGTGTTTGTATTGGCTAATGAGGGTGGATGCCATGCTCTTCTCTACATAAAAATCAGCACTTATAAGTTGTCCATTATCAATAATTTCTCGTTCCAGACTTTATATCTAATACTGCAAATGCACTTAACAGATTGATACTTCTAGTGTCCTGGATGATTGTATGTTCTTACATACAGTAAAAAGATACTTCATATTTACTAACTGAAAATCATCTCTGCAGTCAGTGCTGATGACTTTAGTGTGCTTTTTTTTTCCTTTAAGAGGGAATTCAGCAGCATGAACATTTTATATTTGCTTCCTATGGTATACATTGCTGAGCTGAAACTGTGCAATATTGCAATTAATAAAAAAATTTATAATTTGGAGAGCTTATAATACAATCATAACAAGATTAAGTAAAATAAATCAAATCCAATTTGTGCTTGGTGGTTTTGGGAATAACATTTCTGTCAAGTTGTTGAGCAGTAATCATTAAAACGTGGGAATAATCCACCTCCTAATTAAACAACAATAAACAATTGTTAATGGCACACAATTGTTAAAAGTCAACAAAGGAAGCATTAGTGTAAACAAAGATTAGACATAATTCTTGAAAATGAGAATGGGAATGTTATTTAATGCCTAACAGAACGGACGACACGCAAAAAGTATTTGCAATACTGGAGCAGCAAATACCTTCATCAATATCATTTAGGTAGGAGAGAAGCTGAGTAGTCTGTGATAATGTAAGCAATATGTTGCACGTTTTGTCTCCCATCTTTACTTACCTTTGGAAATGTTGTTACACTCCTCGTTATGTAGCTTGTTTACCTGCCATTTTTCATACCTTCTAGTGTTAGGAGCAGTCATATTCTCAGAAAACATTTTAGGCCAAATCCATCTGTTCTACCAGCAGCTGTTTCAGAAGTCACACACATTGCTTAGTTAGGAGCTGAGATTAGTTCACCAGACCTTGAATCTCTCAATTCAATTCCAGATAAGCACCTAGGCTGGAGGCAAGTCAGAGGACACATCCACATCCCATACCATCACACACACACGTGCATAGAAATGCAGATATGGATGGGTTAGGAACCGTGGGTCTGCAAAAGTGTCCAGGTGCCTGACATATACATCTCTGATAGTTAGGAATCTAAAAAACCTTGTTCCAATGCAATGTGGAGATAACTGAAATTCCACAGATGCTTGTGAGCATAGGCACAGGGATGCGTTGTAGGAGGAGAGGGAAATTTCAGAACTCTTTGATACTCTGCCATAATTGCTTGTGCTTGTAGCATTAATGTGGGTTTATCTGCCACGTGCTTTGCTGGAAGATGACAGTCAGACAGTCTTCATGTGAGACCTGAGAGAAGTCTGAATTTATCATGTGGAAATTTGTCCCTGTGTCTGTACCCACCTAAGTCTGAATCTCTCCTCAGGTTTTCATTCATATGAATGAGTTTTTATGTGACCCTGCAAACTCTGAGGTCACTTAGTAGAGTGAAAGCTGCACAGAATTCACACACAGCACATTTTCTCAGCTCTCACCTGTGCAGGCTGGAGTTTTGTTTTGCTAAATCCGCAATCTGCACTGCAAAGAGTTTTCACATGCTGAAAAGGAGGCTCATGTAAATAAATGTAAAATTGAGTCTTGTATTGCTTTATGCTTCATAGCTCAATGTCAATTGCATGGTGTACTAGACACTGGATATGCCAGAAAAAAACTCTTTGTTTTTGAAAAGTTTCCCTGGTAACACATATCTCACTCATTTCCATAGCTGGGTTTCCTTCAGGTCTCTGGATTGTGAACAGGAGGGAAAAATTGTTGAGGGATTAGGGAAAAAGCAGGTCGTGAAAATATACACCATGTGTAAATCTAGCAGTATCCTGGAAAATCTTTAATATTTCAGCAGACCACTTTTATTATTTTTGTAACTTTACTGACTTAGCCATGTTTCAGTAGCAGTGAGTCTGACTCAACAGTTATTTTTTTTTAAATGGCACCCGTGGAGAAAAATCAAGACAAGCCTGAGACAAAGGCTGGTATCAGTTCCTCAGAATATATACATATTATATTCAGCTGTAGTTCTAGTCTGCAACATTTATAAAAATATACATTAAAACAGGAGGGAAATAGAAGACATACAAGGAATTAGAAAACACTGTAAACATGAGTTAAGGATGTTTTAGTGGCTTCACATTTATGAACGAACCATGGATTTTACCTGGCTCTTCCCTTACTGAAGTGTTATTAATAGTCCTCCTGATTTTCCCAGAAGGTAAACACAATAATTTGCAGCACTGCAGTCCACTTCACATCCCAGGCAATCTGCCCAAAGGAGAGGGGGCGCAGTGGAAGCTGTTTCATGTCTTTATTATTAAAACTTTGTGTTTTGGTTAGCATACCAATACTTTCAAGGGCACAACTGGGGACTCCATAACAGTGTCATGACTGTGTTACTTGAGGTCAGCTAATCTTCTTTATAAGCATCATACATATTATATGTATCATTCTGCAGAATTCCAAGTGAGAACTGAAACATTTATTTTTATATTGTAGCCCCTATAACTGAGTTTAAGTAGTTTTTCATGTTTATTTTCTTAGGGAGTTTTTATGGAGATATATATATGGAGATATATATATATAT
>WEKY01040978.1:23493-83728 GCA_013390045.1 Picathartes gymnocephalus
AAGGTCCTTGATCAAGAAAATTCTATAGAGAAACCAAAATTATGGTATTAATGATACAATAATTCTAGTAGTGATATTTTAATTAAAGAATTTGAATTGTGTTTTAAATAGAAAAGCTTGAATAACCAGCAATTTAAAAGCTGCAATCTGAGCTGACTGCTGATATATATTAGATTAAAATTAAGAGTATTGCTGACTTATTGGAAAGCAGAGATTTTTAAACTGCTGCAGAAAAATTGTTTTTCAGTGGTGAAGGAAACTAAAGGTCAAGGATTCAAAGGATGCAACTTATATGTTTGCAATGTCGGTGCTCTTCCTTCATCAAACCAGCAAACACACTCTCAGTTTGTATCCTATATAGTCTTTAATTTATAAGGTCTTTATTGGGGTTGCCTTTGGAGGAATGGCTTTATACTCTAATTCCGCAGAGTGATTGTAAAATTGTTCTCCAGCATGTGTAGGTGTAGCAGACCCTGGCCTAAGGTCATTTTAGTCCAAATTCTGCACTTTCCCTTAAAAAATAAAAGTAGTTTTCTTCCCTCCCCTTCACATGTGATACTTGGAGTTTTTCCAAGGGTAGTTATATGCCTATTTAGACAGTTGGTGAAGGGTTTGCTTTTTTTTTTTTTCCTTAATTAAAGAATATAAAGATTTTTGATCTTTTTTATTTAGTCATTAGTTTCAATTAAGGAGATGTGAACCTGTTATCCAGAGATTAATTCAAGTGTATCATTGAAAGGGCAGCAGATGTGATAATATGCAATAAGGTTAGAGACTCCATGAATATAATTCGCTGGTATAATGATTAGTGTAATCCACTAATGAATTAGTCTCAGTAATTTTTAGGAAGGTAAAATTTCAGGGGTGATTATTTTTACTTTTATTTCCAATGAGTGGAAGTTTCTTTTAGAAGTGGATGGAGCCATCCTGGTGTTCTGAAAGCCACTGAAAAATCACTCAGTGAGCCCTAGAGGAGAAGAGTCCCTGATCTAATTAGCGCTGCTTTGAGAGGGGGATAGGATAATGTGTCATACAGACGCCCCTTCCAAAATGAATTATTCTGTGATTCCATGTTTTCTGTGTAGGCAGATAACATACTTTTCTTAAGAAAAGCAATGCATGAAATTTGCTGCCTGGTCCAAATCCCATTGAGATTGGTACACAAATACCTTGAAATTGAATTGCTGTGTCCCATTGTGGTACCTCTTTCCCCTCTCTTACCAACTAAAAATGAAATGAAGCTCATTGAATTCTTTGGGTCAATATAAACAGCAGGACTCGACCTGGCCCAACTCATGTTAACCTGGTGACCAGCAAATCTTTAGGAGCATAATGTAAGTGTGTGAAACCAGAAGTGCACCACTTATTCTGATACAGCTTGGTCATATACTCTGCATTAAGGAATGCAGACTTACCTGCTTGGTGGTTTGGAGCCTGAGGTTCTTTATACCATGTCTCCTTCTGAGAAATCTGCATGCCTTTTGGGAAGCTTGTCCCTGGGGATTTCACCCCCTAGGCCACAATCAACTGTGTGATGAGAAAGTATAGATTTATTATTTTATTTTATTGTAATTGATTGTATTTTATTCTATTGCAATTTTGAAAATTTTATTTTATTTATTTTATTTCATTTCATTTTATTTTATTTTTTATATTTATTTTTGATTTTGCATGCTGAGTGCAGTGTTGACTAAACCCAGAACTGCATAAAGACTTCAAAAGTTGATGACATACAATATTGAGGAGCTCATATACAGTCACACTCATCTGGGTTTGGACACAAAATGGGGCACATAAAATGCACAAGTGACATTTGGTTATGTAAACCATAAAAGAAATATTTCTCAGGACATTGTAAACTATAAATACATATAAAAATATGTGTGCCTGTATTAGATTCAAATCCAATTTCTGGATGAGAGAATAAATATTTTTATAGCTTAACTTTCTAATAATAATTCCAATATATCTTTCCTCTTGTAATAGCATTGGAATTCAATTCAATTGTCCAGACATAGGTATCTGATAACTCCTAAGCTAATATACAATTTATAAGACTCAGGGCTAGTAAATGTGACAAAGCATCTCCAGGATACACAAATAATTTTGAAGTGACAACTGGAAACCAGAGAGGATATCTGAGATATCTAAGATGTTTGTGTGGCAGAGTCAGGTCCCTTTGAACAGCCCCTTCTGTGTCTCTCTGGTTTGGTCTAGACATTACACATCCTAATGGATTCACATCTAATCTTATTATCTAGCAGTTATCCTATGCTTCAAAATTCTTGTTAAAAGGGCATTATGAAAGGATTAAGTTAAGGGCTCTAACCTTTAAGAAAGGGTTATTTTTTATATGGAAGGACATGGTTCTGGTTAACCTGAAGGGAAGCAATGGAGCTGCAAATAGCTTTAGAATTTGGGACTGATGGAGTTGAAAATTCACATTTTTTTCTCAATGGAATCTTACACTTGCCTCTTCCCATGTCATAATTTAATGGGGAAAAAATCAATTCAAGTTTATTTTTGGGGATAAAATTATAATTTTTCCTTTTTCTTTTTCACCCTTCTCAGACACAGCCTCTAAAGTCAATAAGAATGTTCCAATTGTGTGCTGCTGCAAATATTATAATTGACAATTTAGTTAGCTTCTCTGACATTCTGGTGAAGATCGTTGAGCCCTATAATATTAATACAGGGTATATTAGAGAACTTAAGAAATAACTAACACATTGAAAAATACATCAATCCATGGGGACTAATCATCACCTGGGATGCTCTTAGTGTGGTAACATATAATAGATATTTTATATGGCATTCAATATTTTCATCAATGAACTGGACATAAACATCAAATTACCATTGGAAAAATATGTCAACAACATAAATGTCAACCATGGAAGGACAAATTGTTGTCATACGCAACCAAATTGCTTGTTTAGCCTAACCCTTTGAAATTAATGTGATTTAATGCTTAATTGCTTAGCCAACCCCAGGCTGTTGCATCCAATAGGAGGGATAATCTGTGAAATGTGGTACCTTGTGACATGGAGCCAGTCAGTCTACCTGTCTGAATTCTAAAACTGCAATTTAGCAACTTGTTAAAGACTTACATTAAACATTCTCTCAAAGAGAAAAAATTACATGACATAATATTTAATTTTAAAATTGGAAAAAAAAAATCCTATGAATAGACAAAACCAGTATGAGTTAGTACAATACAACTATTACCACCACATTTTGGCAAGGATACTAGAAGTAATATTGCTGTTTAGAAAAATCTATTATGAGATGATAGTACATGACCAGGATCTTTACCAACTTATAAGAAATAACATTGCACGATAAAAACATGACATTGGCTCTCTGGCTGTTAGAAGTCATCCTACTGATACATCATTATTTCTCCCTATGACTCAATACCTTTCTTGGAGATCTTCGATCAATACACTGAGTTCATATGAACCCAATTAACCCATAAAGTCTAGGAGGATAGAAGCAGAAAGAAGGAAAGTTGAAGGGACTGCTGTTAAAATGAATTAAATGTGTTTGGGAACACAGACATTTAGATAGTAGAAACGACATTGTCAGCTGCTTCCAAACGTGTCAGGGAGATCACAGAGATCAGTCTGTAGAGATAAATTGTGTTGCAAAAAAAAATATTTACATACAGTGAGAACAACCATGTGCAAATGAAGCTTTCCATGCCAAGAAATGTGTTCATGGAAATGAGAAGAAAGTAGGTAAAAAAAATGTTACACTATGAGTAAACCTTTCCATTAAGCTCCTCCTTCATGTAGTACCACAATTCACATTGTCACAATTAGAAATCCCCTATGACTTTCTCTTTGATATTATTCAGTGTCTTCACATGTGGTTTTTTTCTCTTCACTTAAAAAGTCCTACACTTATATTTCACAGTTTCATTTATATTTCCCTTATAAAGAAGGCCAAGCACCCACCTTCTTTGCTTTTTAGTGTATATGGAGCTAAAATTAGAAATCTGCTGATGTATTGGTGAAGGAGCCGTAAGAGATCATGTTGCCTTGTCTCTGTGAGTCTGGGTCACAAGACTCTATAACACAACCAGGGCTATGCATTGCCGTAAGAAGGATGTGTAATAGGCCTTTAGGTAAAGGTAAACCACAGACCTTTGCTGCCAGGTGAGGGGAGACTTCAGTCGGGTTCTGCTGGGGTCTGTCCCAAAGCCTAATCAGAGTAATATGCTTCTTGATGAATCCAACGGAGCAGCCAGTACACTTGTAACACTGGAGGCTTATTCCAGCCTGAGAGTGCTCGTGGACACTCCAGGGCCCATCCCAGAATCAAAACACTCCTCAAAAACTGATAGTTTGCAAATTAAATAAAAGTAAATGCTAGTTCTACCTCGAGATTTAATGTCAGGGAATACGATTTCTCTCCCACACCTTCTCACCATAGTCCGCTGTGGGCATTTGCTACAGCTATGAAGCAAATGACATAAATTCAGCAATCTGGTTCAGGACATGAGTCTTCCCTCCTTTCTCTAAGCAAAGATTCAAGATGAACTTAGAATAGAAAAAAAATAGAAGTACAGATTTTAAAATTTCAAGGATTTTAAGATCAGTATTACTGAACAATCAATTTAGAAATCGATTTTTCAAATAGAGACTGGGAATGATGTGGGAAGCACTAGTACTGCAGCAAAAAGATGTGGAGTACATTTCCAACAAATATGCATCAATATAGTGATGTTATTGCAAAAAGTGCAAATTTCGTTTGGGCTGTGTTAATAAAAGTCTTACATATTAGAAAAAGAAGTAAATATTGAGCCTCTTTTTGGAACCTAGGCTGTTTTCTGATTTCTGACGACCCCAGGTTGAGAAAGTTTATGTTCCTCCTCAAACTTCCTGAATTTCTTTCAGTGCTTCATGGTCTGAAAGTATGTGGCTGCAGAGAAGATGACAATGTTACTGATTTAGAAACCTTTTGGTTCTGCCAGTAGTCATTTGCTATTTTCAGTTCTGGTTCAGATGTAGAAATAAATGAAGCTGAGAAAAGAAAAGACCAATAGAAAACATGAATATTATATGTTGGAAATCATGGCGAGGGCTGAATTTCATACTGTAGTCCCTTCCCTTTAATCTCCCTAGGTTACCTTCTCTATTGCTTATAAACCCCTACAGCTGCTTTGGAGCAGGCATTTTTTATTCCCCTCTCCGTTGTAGCAAAACTGTTGTAATCAAGATTTTAGAGTCATGAAAGCTGAACAGGGGAGTTCTAAACCTTAAACACCAGATGTGAAAGGCCAGTACTGCAATCTATATAACCTTTCAAAACAGGCAGGAAAAGTTAATGAGTTACTCCACAAACACTGTTCACGATGTTTCACTCCAGTCTCTTATCTATCAAAATCTCATGTTATTCATTTTCCCATGTCTGAACATTTTTACTGGAGTGCACTTGCTTTTGAAAGATTTCAGCCTCCAGCACACTGTGTTCTCTTGTATAATTTTTTTTTCTTTTCTCCCCTGAGGTTTTGGACTTTTTTGGTTGGTTTTTTTGTTGTTGTTTTTTTGTTGTTGTTTTGGGGTTTTTTGTTTGTTTATTTGTTTTAGTTTTGTTTTAATTTTATTTGGCACTTTATAATTTATTACATTCCTTGCTTGCATGTACATGCACCTTGGCATTATGCTGCTTTAATGTGAAGACTGGGAACTCATGGCAGAACAGGTTTACAAGGACTGGCAAGCATGCATTTGCACAGAATATCTCAACAGATATCTGGCACTTACTATATATGGAAAAATTGCTAAAAACAACTTTGAGGAAAGAATCTGAAGAACTACTTTCATTAGCTTCCAGAACAGATGTTCTCATGTACATATATAGAAAGTGGGACAGCAGACAAACACATTGATTTGCCTGTAATGCTCTTTTGAACCTGGCATGTAGTAAAAGTAAAAATGTCACCTAACAAGAGATCCATCTGCCCTGGTTTAGGCATCCAACACAGTAACTAAGTTACAAAGTGACTAAGACAGTTACTACACACTCTTTTAATAGTCAATGGAGAGAAATACCATCTCCAGACAGCAATTCATCTCTTCCTGAGATAGGTGTCTAGAACAGATCAGATAAACTGCCCTCTAGGGAAGCCTATGTCTCTTTACTGACTGCTAGGGGAATGGGAATAGTTTGAACTTGGATATCCAACTTCTAGGCTTCTGAAACGTGATGAATTTCATTCTGATACAGCCAAAGAACTGACATAAAATCGTTGGCCTGATAAAAACAAGAAAAAGCCATCCAGTTAAATCTCACACGTTTTATACCCAAGAGTATGAGTGAATGAAAATTCAAGAATATTAAAGTCATTCTAATCTGTTATCTGAATTAATTTTCCATGATGATACCATCAGCTTGTCTCTTTTGTAATACATCTTTTACAGGTAAACAAAAACTTACAACTTAGTTAACGTTTCCATGTGAGAATATAAAAGTCTGGAAAGGAAGTATCACAACAGTCTTTAATGCTCATAATAATTGTTATTAGGTATAATTAAGATATCTAATTAAAGGGTAATGCTTTTATATATATACATCTATTTCAAAGGCATCCAAGAGATGTTGGGATCAAGTAATGAATTTTTATTGGTTTTAGGTACAGAAGTGCTTCAGGCTGCCTTGAAAATCCTTTCTTATTAGTATACACAGCCATGTGATCACACATCTTCAAATCCACCTCATGCAAAACAGTCTCATTTTGTCTAAAAGTTGACTGCAAGGCTGCCATTCGCATAAGAAGTAATCACAGGATCATGACCAAATGATATTGCTTTCAAGAAATGTTCTCTTCTTAGTTTGTATTTTCCTTCAGGAATTTGTAAAATTGTCTTGTATGGTGAAAAAAAGAGGAGCTCTTGACAAAGGCTTGGGAAAAAAAGATCAGAAATAATAACTCCTCCAAATATTAATTATGTATAAAAGTTTTCTTAAGAGTAATAATTTCAAATAAAAACAAACTTTTGGATTGCTGAAATTTCCTCCAATTTGAATAGTCAGAAACTTGAACAATTGTGCATCAGAGACATCTGGCAGTGGACCATTTCTTTAAACATTTTTGTGTGAATTTTGATGAAACTGGGTAGACTCAGGAACAGAAAGAGGCAGCTTGGCATCAGGCAGTTGTCTGTACATCCCTTTCACTGACTGGTTTAGCTGACTAACCCTCTGTCCTGTGCCTCACTTCTCTCCTGCACCTCCCGCTTTTAGTTTCTCGTGCTTGGTCACTGACCTAACATACAGAATAATCTGTGTGTGTGTGTTTGGAGAATGCCTAACAGAAAGACATCTGGATTGTTATTGGGACCTTGAGTGGGCTCAGAAAGACAATTATGGGTCAAATTAGAAGCAAAAAATAGAGGACCTGGGTAAAGGACATATCCTGTTGATGCGAAGAATGGAGGGGAGAGGCAGAAAGATAAGAAATTGTGCCTGGGAAGTGCTGTGGATGGTGGAGAGCAAAGAGAACAGTGAAGGTGTGTACTGAAAGGCGAACAGCTGGACAAAGGTGGTTCCTTTGTGCTTTACCTCCAAACGTCACCTCAGTTATATTGCTGGAAAATGCTGTCCTCTTTATCTGTAAACCTGTTCTGCTTTCAGTCTCTCCCCTACGTCACCAGCAGGAGCTTTCTTGACACCTGCTGCACAAAGAGGGAACAATCCAAATCTGCCACAGAGGATTGAAATCACCTCAGCAGCCAGTCACGAGGAGGTTTTTCTCAGTCAGAGGTCTTTAGGCAGATTTACTTGTTTATATCTGGATTAGCACTTCTCAGTTATCTCCTTCATGTTTACAATTTCCAGTTAGTTCAGTCATTCCCCTAGGGATTAATCAAATAATTTCTCTGCAGAATAGCAAACACCAGCCTTCTAGAACAGTACTTTCTTCCTCAGGTTGTATTTGAGCCCTCTAACGGTGTGAAAAGAGTATTAAGTTTAGAGGAAAGACTCATCATAATTTTCAAGGTGTTAGAAAATTAGGCATTTATATGGAATTTAAACCAGTACACACAATATGTGGGTTATTCTGAAATGGGATAAAACGAGAAGATATTATCTCAAATAGGAAGTCCCTTATGGCTAAATCATAGAGTTTGTCTGCTGATTAAATCAAATCTGTTTTGGAGGCTATTTCTTAGAGATCGTGAAACTTACTGAATATCTCCTAACAGTTAATGAGGTAAATAAGTGAGAAATGTAACTGATGAAGAAAGATGAGATTGCTGGATGTAACTGTAGGATTTGTTTGCATTGAGCCACAAAGCTCTATCTATTGTTTTTTCATTTTTCATTCCCCAACCTTGAAGGGATGTGTTTTTCACTATTGGTCTCCACTTCTGCCTTTTGTGACTGTTTCTTAAGGTTTCAGTTCTTTTCTCTGAATATTTTTTGCCTTTCTCTTTAGTGAAAACTAAAGAGCTTTTGTACATACAGTTTGTAAAATGTTCTTCTTTAGAAATTTTCTGAACCGCTTGCCTTTCTTCTCTAGGATGATCATACCGTTGAAGATCAGAGAGGAAATATTTTAATAACAGATATAGAAGCATGCAAATGTTGGCTTTTGTAGCCACTTAAGCATGTCTAGGTAAAGCTGCAGAGTCTTATATTCATTATGCACAAATAATAAATCCAGAGGTATTTATGTTGTATTTTTTAGAGCATTCAAGAATGAATAATTTAAGAGAAACCCTCTGCTGTCACATCTGGAGATTGAGGAGAACACATAACTCTCCATAGGGTCTGTGAGTGGAGACTGCAGAGTAAAATATCTATGGATATAGATTGATGCATGCACATGGATGGAAGAATGATCTTTTGGCATATCTGAGAGCTAGAAAATGTCTCTAAAATCTCCCCAGAATATCAGAGAAAGGTTAGGGAGATTCAGGCCTTGCATATTGCTCATTAGAAGTGATTGGCTGTATAAGGAACTGTAAACTCCCTTCCACAATTCTCAAGGCACAAATGAGCTCTCACAATTCCTCTCACATAAGGCTATTGCTACATAGCCAAAGAGATTGGGTAAGCTGATTTATAACCCTTACAGCCAGGTGTCTGTTCCTGAGTTTGGTGTGACTCTTGTTGTTGGATATTCGTTTGATGTATTTACTCTGCTGTAGCTGGGAAATGGTAACTCCCATAATCAGCTGTCAGATTTGTCCTGTAGGGCATGGAAGGATTCTGTCTCATTCGTAGTATTATATTTAACTGAAAGGAGTTCTGTGTATGTGTGGAGAAGAGTACCCACAAGTTGAATCATGAGTTATTCTTCTGACTGATCTGCTTAGGGAACTAAACCCGATTATTTTAGCAGAATAAATTCATAAGAATTCTTTGTATGTTCTGATTTAAATAGGACTAAGTCCAGGTAGGTTTCTCTTAGACTAAAAGGCATTAAAAGTGTATCTGATCATTTTATGTTATTTGAATATAGAAAATAAACAGCATGCATAAATCTCTCTTAAAAATTATTAAATCATTTGCAGAAGCAATCAGAAGTGTTAGCAAATTCTGCAGAATACTGGTGGCCACAAATTTGTATCCTTTCTCTTCCTAACCACAGCTTCTGTAAGAATGATATGGGAAATCCAACAGAAAACTAATAAGCACTTCCATTATACATTACATCAAATTACATGTCTTGCCTGTGAACACCTCTTAGAAGTGACATTCCTGACTGATTTTTTTTCTGACCAGCATGCCGGTAGAAGCTCAGCTGGGAGCTGGGAGATGTCTTCTCCAAGAGCAGTGTCTTACCTCTGGAATACTGGTGTTCCAGCTGCGAGGTTTGCTGGATGGTGCTCGAGGCACGGGCAGGCACTGCTCTCCTCAGCTGCGGCACTCGGGCTGCTGCAGCTCCAGGTCTGCCTGGGCTGGCTGCCAGCCCTGAGCTCCAGGGATCCCAGGAGAGGTGCTACTCTTCTCCTGCTCTCCTTTCTCCCCAGCCTTCGTGGCAGTGCAGGAGTCCCCAGCCTAATTTGGGGACAGAGAAAATCCAAGGAGATCCCCTTGTTTCTCCTTCTTCTTCTTCTCTTACATCTTTCTCCACATTTTGACTCCTTTACTGAATTATCAGCTATGTGGGATGCCTCCTCCTCTTTGGATTTTGGGAGCAGTGTGAGTCTACATATGCTTAGCTAGTACTTTGGATTTTGTGGAGCAGAAGAGGAGAGAGGAAGTGATGGTGTGTAACAGTTTATTTTCAGTAAAGCCTGGGTATAACTCCACACTTATTGTTTTCAGAGAGTCTTTGGTATTTGGAGCAGGGAATTCCCTCAGGTGAGATATTCATTTTGTGGCTTTTTATTTGGGCTATGAAATTCTGCTCAGCTTTCATTGGTATCAAAAACGAAGAAGGCCACATGAATTTTCATTAGATTGTCTTAGGCTGCCTTCTGAAAGGAGTTTCTACTTTCTTCTGCTGCAATTTTCTGCTAAGACATAGTGTTTTAGAGATGTAATATATGTTTTAGGGCTTTCTAATTAAAATCCACATTAGCTAAGAGTAGGATTTATTTTTTCTGACTCTGGCTTGACTTACTGCATGCATCTGGGATGGACTCAGATAAATTTACCACTTATCTTCCCACAAGATGATTTTCACTCCTGGGAAAATCTGTTTGGCGTGGTGTTGGAGAATAGGATTGGAAAGCAACAGCTCTGGGTTTTCCTCATCTTTGTCTCACTTGTGTGTTGGGGAACAGATTTAGTTAAGGGCTCTGCTGTCACTCATGGTGAGGTGAGCAGCTCCCGGATATTTTGAAGATTGTTTTGAATTAAGTGAATGATTCTCTAATATTTCAAAACATTTGAACATTTGAACATTTTAAACACACCATAAAAAGACATAGTTGACTCAGGGGTGAAGTGGAAGCATGTTAACTGTGCACTGCTCAATGGGTAAACTATGTGAGCTGACATTCCTGATACATTAGTTGCTGACACCAAGTGTTTTACCACAAGATAACTGCTTGACTTGCAAATGAAGACGCTGCTTTGAAAAGCAGAGAACTTTGTTTCCAGCCCTTTGTGGGGTCCCAGATTCTGAGGTCCCTTTAGGTAGTCCTTGTTGTTTACAGAGTGCTGCCATTTTACTGACTTTCATGTGAGTTTCTCAGAAGTTCAGCATAAATTCTATCAGAATTCAGCTTAGAGTTTTGAACAATACCAAACAAATATTTTTTACTTTGTTAGGAAAACTCTGGATTTTGCTTGCCTTCAGAGGGAC
The DNA here is from genome assembly GCA_013390045.1 of Picathartes gymnocephalus. Classification (NCBI taxonomy): domain Eukaryota; kingdom Metazoa; phylum Chordata; class Aves; order Passeriformes; family Picathartidae; genus Picathartes; species Picathartes gymnocephalus. The sequence continues at coordinate 34,763 of WEKY01040978.1, forward strand.
TCTGACAATATCCCACTTTGCAGGTTTATTTGATGTCAGCTATGACAACAAAGCTTCACAGTTTTCCAGTAAAGTAGAATTTTGTTTGTCCTTTTTATCACCTGGTAAGTACTGGATGAGTTTCAATGCAATAACAAACCATAAAAACCAGAACGGAGAGAAGAATAAACTTTTATTGTTTTAGCAACAAACCTGTTCCTCTTTGCCTTTCCAACAAGACACAAAAGCCTGCCTTTTATTTCAGTACTGGAAAGCCTTAAACCTTGTTTGCAAACACTTGAAATTCATCTTCCACTTTATGTTTATTTGAGCAAGAATATGAAAATTGTTAACACTAAACAAGGAAAAAAACCCTTTTTATACAGTTGAGTGAATATTGAATGGGAATAATGCTCCTGAGTTTTGGGTGGAGGGCTATTATTTTTATTATTATGTTCATATCATGATCAAAATTGCATAGCTGAGCCAGGGAAGTGGTACTGTAACATTATTGCTAATTGAAAAAAAATTCTAAATGACTTCTTGTGAGGCAAAGATAACTAAAGAATCCACTAGTTTTTGTTTCACAGCTATTAAGTAGTTGTTGATTACACATCATCCTCAGATGGGGAAATCAAGTTATAGCCCATTTCCCTGGTTTCTTGACTGTAAGGAGGTGGGCACCATGTGACTGGAAAGCAATCATCAGTGTCGTGAGTAAAGTCAATCAGTAAGTGAGTGACAAAACTCTCAGTTGAATTCAGAGCTTTTCACTTCCAGATATATGTCTATTTTCTTTCCTCTGAACATTTTTCAAAGCTACATATTTTCACCCAGATGGTCCAGATCCCTTATTCTCCTGACGTATTGCTTTCATTGCAGTTAAACTTGAGCTTGTATTCCCAAGATAAATCACTGCATGTTATTGAGCTCGCATCTTTGCTGTAAAAGGGTATTCTGAACAAACATGGACTGGGGGAGGATTTGTACACGTTCTCAGTGTGGGAAGGGAAAGGTGTTTTAACATTTCTTAATGTTGTATGAAAGTCTGCATGGACTATGTACCAGTGAATGGCACTTTGAAGTTTTATTGTCAGAACTTTGAAGGACCATTACACAAGGGTAGGAGGCTATTCTGGTTTTTTATGAAGCAGCTGTAAAACCCTGACAGCTCTTGCTGTACAGTATTTTGTTTATACCACAAACAATTTTTTTAAAATTTCATTAATTTTTAACTTTTCATTTTGCTTTTCACCAGCTTTCTGTCTTAGAAATACATACTCATAAGACATGAGGACAAATATGTCACAGCCATGGATTAAACCTGACCTAGCACCTCTTGAGGAGTCATCTCTCCTCAAGTCACCTGCCTTACTTTTCCCTATCACTCTCTGCAATCAATATGGAGAAAGGTAGATACTTCTAGAAGGTGACTAATTCTACCAGACTTCATTATTCTTCTTTGAATTGCCCTCAGAAAGTGCTGATTTCTCTTTCTTAATCCTATAGTGTACTTAGAAAAAAAACTTCGAAAAAATGCTTCAGATTAAATTAATCCCCTGTTAAGAATCTCCTTTGTCTTCAGTGGGAAATACTTGGTTCTGTGACATCCTTAGAATTCTGAGACCTTACATGATACTTATATTTTTTCCTGGTATATTTAAATGGTTAATCCTGGTGTATGCAAGAAAATTGAGGTATTTGAGATAACGTGTGCTTTCATGGACTACTCCAAAAGGAAAAATATGTAGAGGATCTGCTCAACAGGGTGAAATAACAATAATTTTATTTGAATTCTCTTTATTTTTCTATACCTATATTCCTTTGCACATATATTTTTACATTGTGTGTTGCATAATATTTATTATTTCTAATGTAATGGTACTTAACATCAAATTAGGAACAAGTTCTTGTTACAAATAGCATTACAAAACCAAATATGTCACAGGCAGTTCCCACTCTGGAAAAAGCTTCCTTTCTTGGATGTAGGTTTTTATTTCTTTTTCTATTTACATAGAAAATTTACATTCTTTTTCTATTAATGTGTTTCTTTCTTTTTAATCATATAGTAACTGCATTAATGATGAGTACTTCTGTGGTCAGTTCAGTTAGAAGAAAAAATAAATTTATTTTATTCATGGATCTAAGAAAATTACCCTCTCTTTTTTTTTTTTGTAATTAACAAAATTATATTGATTGACTTGAGAAATTAAGAGTGAGGGAAACCTTTCCTTGGACTGTCTTGTTTTCATATTATTAAAATTTTATTTTCCCATTCCTAAAGCATTTAGTTTTGTTGCAAAAGTGATTGTTGTGTTTAAGCATATGTTTATTCATCAACTTGTATGATTTTCTGCTCTGAATATGAGACAAAACAATACTAAATAAATGACATAATTAAAAATTCACATGGAAGTAATTCTTGCTATAATGGTTTTCCTTACACTCCCACTAGAAGTTAAAGGCAAATTAGTTTAAGCATTAACTCTGAACATCAACTCAACTTAGGCAATCCACTTAATTTGTTGTATTTACTTACTTTCCATGCCCACAATAGCATACAGCTCCTTGTAGAACTTGCTGTAATTGTAAAAAGGAAAACACATGAACTATTTGAGTTCAGGACATCCAGATCAGAAAACTGTCATCTGATTAAAGAACAAGGACTGCTTAGAGTCATGAAAGAAAGGTTGCTATTGTTTAGGACGTGTGTTTTGCAGGAATCATATGACAAGAAAATGACATGGAAAAAGTTTCTCTTTCGGGCACCCCTGGATCAGCTGCTCTAATCTTGTTTCGGCATACGCAGGAAAAAGCAATCAGGCAAGTTGTAATGTGCTAATCCTGCTTCATCTCCCTATTTCTGTAATTGTAGTGCCTGCTTCCAGTTTTGAAGGGAGAGTTTTTAAATATTTTCTGTTGCCTGAAGTCTACAGAACCCTATTTGAGGAAAGATTTTAAAAGTAGTATAGAAAAAAGTGTCAAATTAAAGAGTAATATTTCCTTCCAGGAGTTTTAATTAATAATTAGGATACCTAACAAGACATTTTCTGAAGAACAGGTACCTAAGAGCACTTGACTGGAAAGTGTCTAGTTTTGCTTCATCACTTTGGTATAAAGGAGGAGCATGCTGGTTTACAGAAGGGAACTGAATGCGGAATCAAGGTAGAACAAAGATAAGCTAAGATGTGAATCAAGTTCAAGGAGGTCACAAAAAATATTACTGAAAATGGAGAATTCCCTTTTCTTAGACTCACTCCAGACAGAGAAGTTGATGAAGAGGAACCTGTATGAATGATATGCAACGTTGCCTTTGCTCGCAGTGAAGAAGAATGTTATCTGAAGGACTCAGTGTAAAATATGTAATAGGTGTTCAAAATGGCATCCGATTTCAGTAGTGCAGAGGTTGTTTAAATGCATATTTCTCACCAATCTCTGCAATTGCCTTCGGAAATGGATGGCACATTGGATTGCCAGTGTAAGAAAAGGCAAACAGGCAAGAGAGACAATTATTTTCTAAGTTGTAACATTGTATTCATTGCTGGAAATTCTGCGTGGTATTCAGTAGTGGCGATGTGCAAAACTCAGATGGAAATGTTCACAAGAAACCTTGTGAATTTGAAAAAGTTGAAGCTTTTCCTGCTTAGACCAGACAGTCGGCTCCGACGGCCTCCTGAAACTCTTTCCAGCTTAAATGATTTTATGATTATATGACACTCTCAAAAGGTGGCTTTTTTTCACTTGAAATTGGTATTCAAATTGGGGCAAGACAGTGTCTTGAGCCAGTCACTATAACAGAACACTATTAGATATTTCATAAAATAATGTTATAAAATAATGTGAGTATTGAGTGGAAATGATCATGAAGCTGTATTTTGAAGCTATGGGAAGGGAAAAATGCTCCCTAAAAATCCGGCATGATAAAAAAGCCTGAAGCATTTTCCACGAGAACTTTTGCACATATGCATAAGTCCAATTAACAAGAAAATCTTTTCCAGAGAAATTGAGGCAATTCATATGTCAGTAAGATCTACACATATTTGGTATATGTATCCTGTGATAAATATCAGTGCTGTATCTCAATTTAGAAAGTTTATTCTTTAACTGAAGTTTTCAACACTGAGACACAGATAAATTGAAGTTAATATAAGTCACAGTAGTAGTAAAACTTCTTTGTTAAACGCATGCTTAATACTCAAAATTTCAGTCCATATAGCCCCTGAAACAGCATGCTTTAACATTTGGGTAATTTATAACAAAAACCCAAAGACTGAAACTGTTCAAAAGACTTTCCTATAATATCCAGCAAGACAAAATAAAATGAGGACAGCATTGTCTGTTGCCATGGAAACACAAATGTCCACTGCAAATTATGTGATGTTTAAAGTTATTTTCTATGCCTGTTCAAACAATTTTTCTAAAATATCATGTTATTTTCACAGAGAGACAACAGCCCTGCTGTTCTGAAGTCTAGAACTTTGTGAAAACAGATACATAAATGTTGCCTGGACCACCAGCCAAAGACTTTCTAAATTTGAACTTTTTCACATTTTCTTCTTTTGAGTAATAGGAAATGACTAATCTCAGAGAGCTGAAAATCCCCTTATTGTTGGAAACTGCTCTATTGGTTTAGGCTGAAGACTCACAAGGAAAACAAAAAGGGAATACACAGGACTGGATCACTGAAGAATTCCCCAGCCTGTGCAGGGAAGTGCAGGACTTCACATCCGGGTGGCAGGGCCTTTTCTTAACTTTACACCCAACAGTTCAGCCAAGGGCTGGGCTTACAGACCATCCCTTTCTGAAGCAAACAGGTATTTACCACAGCTGATGTGAGGCCCTGGAGCCCTCAAACAGACGCTGAGGTGTCTCTGCCCACCAGGTGGAAGGAACATTTGTAGTCATCCATGACATGTGTTGGCAGGATCTCCTTCTCTCTGCCCCCGGATAGCACCGTGGGCAATCCTCTGGGATGACTCATCTGGAAAGGAAGCTTTGCATTCTTTGAGGTTTCTGTGAAAACCCAGCGGCTTGAAACCAGCTGAATAGTGACAGATAAACAATCAGCATCCTTGGGATCACCAGCCCTTGGGTGAACCCCAGAGAAAGAGGCCTTTGCGGAGCTGTCATTAAATAGGTGGTGCACAGCTCAGCTGTGCCTCAGCACACTCTTGTTTGAAGGGCCTGCTCCGCAGGAGGGAATGCAGGAAACATCACGTCTCCCAAAATTCACTGATAACACAGAGGAAAAACAACATTCCTTCCCTTCCCTGGTTTTCTAATGGCTACAAGGAGTATCAGGGTGGGACAAAGGCCAAATGCAGGTCCCTTACACAAACTGAGGAAGAAAGAGGAATAAAATACCCAAAATATAAAGCCTGCAGCATCTGTGAGTTAGGCTGGAGTGGAGAGGGTAACAAGGATCTTAATTTATCCTTCTCTTCCAGCTTTGCCATGTGAGGCCCAGCAACAACAGTGTTTAATGCAAAACTTGCACAGTTTGAGTTTGATCCCAAACTTCACATGGAGAAAATCTCATCAATGATTTTACTGAAGTCAACAGCTCATCCAGCATTGATCCAAACATTCCCACCAATTGTTTCTGACTAGCACAAAGATTTTCTGAGCTTTATAGAAATTTCTTCCAATCTTTTTAAACCCCAGCATATGAAAGGCAGATAAATCATTCATACATATTGTTGACTTTTATAGCAGCATGCACCTTCCTTTCTTGCATACCTCACTGGACCATGGATTCTGCCCAGTCAGTGCAGTACAGGTCTTTGCTGATATTGCAAACATCACAGTTGTTCCATCTAGAAACCTTTATTCAGTAAATGATTTATAAGTGTGACAGATTAAACAGGAAAAAAAGCAGCAACCTTGACACAGTGCTCATGTGATGCAAGGCACAGCACCAGATTTCCATGGAGCAGTTCTATGTTTTCATGGTAAACAGCTTTTGAGACTCAGCAAACATTGTTTTGGGTTGCCTCAGGGAGTCAACTCATCTGCACTTGCTCTGACAGTGTCAGATGATGATTCAGGATTTAAACATCACATGAATGAACGTCAGAGCTGCCTGAAGGCTCTCAAGCAGTGCGGGCTAAAGTGAATTTTGCCACCTTGGCGATGAGGGGCTGAAGCATTGCTTGGCTTCCTGGCCAGTCAGAGAGAAACTGATGTGGGAGTGGAGAATGGAGATAGCAAACCCTAAAAATGGTGGTCAGTTACTGCTGCTTTATCCTTCCTCGTGTCTTAGTGGAAACCTTTCCTTCTTTTTCACTGACAGCAGGGGATGACCTGCTGGGTTTCCAATGGCTGCAGGCAATGGCACCAGCAGGGCCACAGCCTTTTTACCTCTATTTTTGCCTGCTCTTTCTCCAAACTGCCTCATAGCTTGCTGCCTCTGGCTTTTCTGTCACAGCATTCTCCTTCCTTGGTTGCACACCTCAAAGGGCCACAGATTCTGCCCAGGAAGTGCAGCACAGGTCAGGCTGTTATACCAATTAGCACCATTATTTTCTTCAGTAAGTGATTTATAAACATGGCATACTAGACAGGAAAAACAGGTGGCTTGCTTTGCATACACCTGGGTCTGGTTGTGATGAATGTTAAGGAATAACTCTTACTAGCAATAAATAATGCAGCTCTTCTGATCCCACACCAAAATTGTACCCAGAGAGGTCTACCAGTGCCTGCCTAGGTCCATCACAGCTATTACTTTCTAAAGATACCATCCCTACCCTAGCTTTAGGGAATTTATAATGACAAAGACTTTTTACCCAAATTTCAAACAGAATTGGTTTTCTATGTTCAGCCCAGTTTTTCTCCTAAGAGCTGAATTTGTTGTAGATGTATTTTATGACTCAGCACCCTGCCCTTGTAAGTCCCTGTCATCACTGGTGACAGAGACAGAACAGAAATGTGTCATGCAGCTACATTGGTAGGACTGAAGTGAATTCAGGAGGAGCTTTTAATCTTTAGGCCAGAGGGTAAACAGGTAGCATGATAAATTCACAAGCATCTGGACTGTGCAGTGACTTTCAGACTTGATGGCAACCTGAGGCTGCAGAGTGAATAGCTGATGAAAACCTCAAAATGTGTGTGTGAGGAGAAGTGTGAGAGAGACCAGCTACTGGCACATATTTTAGACAGGCAAAATGCTGTTAACAACAATTCACACGAGAGCACTAAGGTACTTTATGGATCTGGCTCTCCACACAGATGCAATGGGGGGAGTCAGGTACAGCACGGGGGAGGCCAAAACTGCTGAGAGATCAGATCCTGGCTGAGGCTGTGCCTCTTCACTGCATGAAAGCAGAAGGGATTGTATGTGGCTGCTGAAATCACTGACTCATTTGGGTGCCATCATATGCCTGTAATTAATTCAACATGTCTAGTGCCTGCAGTAGTGGTGTAGGTGTTCAGACAACAGGTTCCTTTGAGAAAATATACAGTGAGACAGAGCCTTGCACAGCCCTACTTACCACAGCTTGTACTTACTAAATTATGGACCTCCGAGAAGTTTGGGGTCAATGGGAGGGCTGTAGCTCCAAAGCAGGACTTAAATGCATGTAAGCAGACACCTAGGAAATATCTGAGAGCTCGAGATTGAAACCAGTCCAAGATCAGGCTTCTTCCTCTCTGTCTGAGTGTGGCTGTGTGAAAGGGCTGTGACGCAATATGGGACAGGGAGGACAGTCCATCCAGACCTCCTAGGAGCACATGCAGTCTAAGACCCTAAAGGTCATCTCAAATATAGTTCTAAATATGGCTAAATCCAGGCAGAGCATCCAAGACAAAAAAATTGACTTAAGACTACCTGTTTGCAGGCAGTACAGAAGCAGCCTCTGTACTTGCTTGGGAGCAGAGCAGAGCTGCCCATGGGTGCCCTGTGCAAGGAGACACAGGCTCCCACTGCCGCGTGCTCGGGGAAGTGTGTGGTTCATTTACAATCACTGTCTCATTCTCAGTGAACTTCTCTGTGCTGAAGCATGTTAGCACTTACAAAAAACAGGAAAGCTGTGGACTACTGACCCATATCTGCAAAAAGCCTCAAATTAATCTTCCTCTCCTACTCTTTTCCATCCCTAGTGATGACTGAAAATAAGAGAGAACAGTGATTAGATTATTTTACTAATCTTTATCCTATTTATTAAATCATGGCATTTCATCCCCCATTGAATTGCATAACTATACTATTGAGAAGTGTAATGTGATCCATTTTTGTTTCAAAATGCTGAAAAAGGGCATGTCTATGACACATTTCAGCGGAAATTAGACAATGATATTTTTGTATTCAGAAATGAGATGTGTTTTTATCTTACCATGCTTAATATTCATGCTAATTCACAACACATTTTTTTACTGTTATCAGGGAAGCATATTCTTTAGGTATAAATCTGATCTACTGCCTGCTAACTCAGGATTACATGAATATGGCTTTTGGCTCACTTCTCTTTGTATTCTCTTGTGTGCTCCCATGCAGTGCAAGACAATAAAAGTATAAAGATCTTCCTGAATATTTTTCCTCTCAATTTTTTTAAACCTACAGAAAAGCTTGATTTGATATGGGCAGATGACACAGGATAATTATTCCACTCTCCTCTGTCGGAGGTGGATCTGAAGCTCTTTTTACTCAAAGTACCTCCAGCTTGCTTTATACTTCATTTCATAATGTTTTATTATACTGGACTCTTAATCAGTCAAAATCTAATAAGAAAAGGCATTCTCATGGCTGAAATAGAGGATCTTGTAATTCCCTTCCCCCTGATCATATTAGGTATGTTCAAAATTATCCAAAGCTTTTTCTAGCTCAGTTTAGGGATTTGTGTATACATATAAATCATAAAACTCTCCCATCACATTGGTTTTTTTAAAAACCTGTAAATCCTGTGAACTTTCCTTTAACCACCAACAGATTGATGAAGTATTTCCATTAGGATTTTAGGGTACTCTGTACATAAGAGGTTCAATATGTGCAAGCTTACTTGAAAAAGCAGTGTTATTTATTGTTAATCACCTAGCCTGATAGTTGCCTGCTGGATAAGGCTCCCTTCTTAAAAGAAAGAAAAAAAAAGAAAATTTAATCTCTCTAGTTGATGCTTAGCTATCTTCTTCTCCAGGAGCTGTGTCAACCACACTAGCCATGGCTAAGGAGACCATTACTCACGCCACTTCTGTTTTCTGGGTTGCTGCTGTTTGTGTTTTTTCTCCCTGGATGAGGATTTAAGCAGGATCTCAGAAGGTGAATGCTGTCTGAGTACAAGGACACTACACTTACAGACTTAAACACTTTGCGTAGTAGATGTTTTAGTAAATACAATGAGCAGGTGAGACAGTGAAAGAATACATGTTACGGGCTGGTCAACACATGCTGTTTTTATATACTGGTGACTTCTCAACAGAATACCACAGAAAAGAAGGGCTCTTGTTTTTTTGGGTTTGTTTTTTTTGGGTTTTTTTCAGTTTTCCTGTGTGCTAGTGCCTGTCCATTAATCTAACTAAAGAATGGCAGATACAAGTATCCCAAAGAACACCTATGGATGTCATGACAGAAATTTTCTCCCCTGCTGAAGAGATTATGAAGTTCAATGATTAAAGCTGCTATGCATCTGTGCTGCACACCAGCGACATGTACAGTACAAGATTTTCATCTCCAGGCAGAAGCTCTTCTCTGAGGATCACCACCACCATTCGTAAGGGATAAAACCTGTAGAGCAGAAGGATTTGCCATAGTGCCTCTCTAGCAGAATCTGTTTGGTGCAATTTTGGGCTGTTGTGCTACAAAAACAAGGCTTGGACCGGGGTTATAAAGGAAAACTGAGTCCTGAGTACCTCTTCTCAGTTTAGGCACTAAATAGCATAGTTCATCTTGCTTTTCACGGTTACAGTAAAATATCCATTTTCCCACTGGGACAGCATGTAGAAACAAATGGAAACTATTTGAATTTTGCAGTGCTAATTCAGCAGATCTGTGTTTAAACCCACAGATATGCACTGACTTGTTCAGTAAGCCAGAGATTTATCAGCACTAACTCTGAACAGTCAGAAATAGGTAACAGTAGTGTACCTGGCCAAAGTCTATAAGAGTGGAAAAATGTTATATTTAATATACCTATATATTAAAAAAAATTCAAAATATGAATGACTAGAAAAAAAATAGCATGGTATATGGACATTACAAAGTCAATATCATTAAACACTTCAGAAATTCTGGTAGATTCCAGAGTAAGAGCAAGGTCAGGACCAAATCTGGTTTCTTTGCTCAGAAAGAATAAAACAAAATGGAGAAACAAAGTGGAGTATCAGTGGTCTAAGAATCACAGGCAAAGTCCTCCAGACTCTTTCCTAACCCTTTCTCATTTTCCAAGTGACAGCAGGCAAGCAACAGATGTTTTGTTGATGGTAAGATCCTTGATTTTCATTCTATGCACAGTTCCTTATGACAAATTATTATCACCTGAGATTTGCAGGAATGGATACTGCTCTACCAGTAAGCCTGGCTTCTACTGTCATCCTTTCTCTTCAGCATTTATTTTGCACTATTGCTCAGGTATGATACACTTCCAGTTAACAGGGGAAAAAAAAAGTAAAGCTGTTCTTTTTTTTTTTTTTTTTAGGTCATTGACATTTTGTAGTGGGAAAATTCACTATCGTATGACTTTGCCAGTAAATCAGGCCAAATGATTTTGTAAAGCCAAATGCTTGGAAACATGGTCAGCTGATTAAGGCATTGGGCTGTGACTCAGAGGATCTGGATTCAGTTCCTGGCACTTACTGCATCACCTTGGGCAAATCACTTTACTGCTTTTATCCTTGCAATTCCAAATGCTGAAAAACCTTGGCAACATTTCTTTTGCCCTCTCCCTGCCTCCCCCCACCAGGGGCCACCAGTACATCCTACAAACTGCACACAGCTGAGAGAATGGCATTTGTGCTCAGTACAAAACTCCCTGTCATCAGCCAAAATTAAATAAATATATGTAAGAAACTGTTTTGCTGCCTTAAAGGCTCTCGGAGTTGGCCCTATAAATAAATAAATTGTGAAGAAAAAGCCCACAGAAAGCCATCTTCATGGCCTCCCTTATTTCCATCATTGCCTCTGTGGCAATGAAAGTAAGCCTTGTATTGTTAGCAGTGGCAGGAGCAGAGCTGCTGCTTCTGTTTCTGCTGATGAATATTTGTGCTGCCAGAGCAGCACCTGTGGTGCCAGCACTCAGGGGGTGCCTGCAGACCCCCGCCGAGCGGGGCTTCCCTGCTCTCAGGGTGCTCTGCTCTGGACTGGGCTCCAGAGCAGCAGCATTTCCCTCTGGAGGCTGTGCATGCCTCAACAGCCATTCCTGGGAATGATCCTTTCCAAGCTGTCAGCAGAGAGAAGCAAAGGAATCACTTCTCAACTTCTGATCTCCCAAGTATCCTTAATGGGCAGGCATCCAGACGTTTTCATTAATGTAAGTAGCAGCTAACTAAACTGGATAATAAGTTGTCTCTGTTTTTCACTCATTTTCAATCAACATAACTAATCAACATGCCAGAGAATGCAAAATACTGTACAAGCCCTTGAGAGGAGAAGCATTTTTAATCATCATGATTGTTCATCTGTTGATAAAAAAGTGTCTTAAAATTAATAAAATGATAGCTTGTGATGCTGAATCTTTAATAGCATATGGAAAGCACATTCAATGCAGAGTGGAAAAGGGCATTATGGGGTATGCTTTGAATCGCAAATGTACTGATGTGAAAATTCAGAGGGCTCAATGCACAGTGATGGACAGTTAAATATCTAATGTAGTTAGAAGGGAAATATGACCTGGGGGTGAAAATTTAAACTGAGTTGACAATACATATAACTAGGTGACAGTAATAAAGAGGAATAACACAAGATAATAATGCTTGGCATTTGCATCCTTTTGCATTTAGCAAGCACTTTATAAATCTGAATGAATAAAGACAAACCAGGCCATAATAAGATTAATATTATAATTCACACTTTATGTAACTGTTGACACACAGAGAAATTAAAACCAATATTACCAAAAGACACCTGCTTTCTATTCTGATGCTCAAGTGCCTGTCTATCCTTAACTGAAAAGTCAAGGTTCTCACACTTCGAGAATGCCTATTAATTTTAGATGCCTTAAATCTCAAAAAATATAATTGCCCATATGTATACAGCAAGCCTTTGCAAAATTGCTAATGGAAACCATAATGATTACACCATATTAAGCTTCTTGGACTCAATTTGTCTAAGTCAGTCAGCATGGACATCCTTTACAGCTAAGGAATTTTCATTAGTACTGCCATTGGAGTCTAAGGTATGATTCATCACATCTTAAAGTGACTGCTTTAAACAAGCCAGATGAATTACATCTTAAAAATGCACATTTCTCTGCATTTATCATAGAGAACCTGCCTAGAGCAGAGCATCTGTGAAGGCTGCAGTCCCAGTTCTGGGGCTCTGAAAATGCTCAGTGTTAATGGGCTGCTTTTATGACATCCTGCCCTGGATACAAAGCCAGTAGGAAGTAAATCCTATGCACACAGAGATGTTTCTGTTCTCCAAAACCTATTCTGATAATAAATTCCTTAAACCCGTTGGATGGTACAGCAAGTATTTGATAAAATTTCTAGAAATATTTACATGCTTCCATGAAATATACCTATTTGTATAACTGTTTAGCACAATCATTTACTCTCGGCATTCTCAAAATTATAGAGCTGAAAATTTGACCTGTATTTTGTTTATTTGGTAAAATTTCCTTTTTACCCAGAGAAAAGATGAGTGTGTAATTTTCAATGTTTGTGTTCAGTGGAGGCATTTTCTCTCACAAGTGCTGAAAACCGTGCTGTATATACAAAGGCCATCTAGATATTAATTTCATGACTCCATTTCAGAGCAAGCCTCACTAACCCAGGTTATCCTTTTAATTATGATTAATTATCCTGTCAGCTGAGATGAAAGACATTAATAAAAACACAATTTTGGAAGTGCTCACAGAGAAGTTCATCTGTTGTTTCAAATCTTTTTCTGCTGGAAGTATTTGTTCCTGGTAAATGGATGAACTGCTTTTTGCCTATGGTACTTAATGTCCACCTAAGATTCTTTGAAAAATTAAGGGTCTCTGAATACCAGTAAAAAAAGTTCCTGTAAAGTAAGTAAATGGCTGAGAAGTGGTTTTGAAGATCTGAACCTGCATGTCTCTGTAATGATGCTGCTTCCAGAAAATCACAACTCAAGATAGATCTAAAAAGAAGTACTAAGATCAAATATCGCAAGAGAAAAAAACCATTACATTTTATCATCTGGAAGGTCAATAGGATTAGTAAGCAGTAAAGGAGTGCGGTGGCCAAGCCCAGGCTGGGATAGGTGTCGGTAGAGCCAGGTGTGTGTGTTTATCCTGCACACTGTTGACGTGTACACTGTGGCCAAGCACAACAGCAGCCTGGCAGCATCCCGAGGTGTTTCTTGTCCTCAGTGCTGCCAGGTGTTTGTGTATGTTTGGCAGCCCGAGAGGGAGAGAATGACCTTGTCATGGGTGATGTTGCTAACCTTTTGCTTTTCCCAGCAATTCAAAGTATTTGTTATTGATTTTTGTATTGGTGATTCTGGGTGTTGAGCAAAGGATAAGACAACAGGATGCTATTATTTTCTCATGGCAAGTTTGAAAGGAAGTTTAATGAAGGAATTAAAACCTTATGGATGTGAGTCTAATATGAAAAAGAGAAGGGGAAGATCAAGAGATTTGCAATTCTCAGATGAGTGGGTATGGTTCTGACATATTATTTACAATGATTTTTAACAATTTTGTTCTTTCTTGTTTCTCATTCAAGGAGAACAGCTAAAGTAGCCATTAGATGGTAAATAGTAAAAAATGCTCCTGATTAAAAACAGATGCTATAATTTGTGACTTCGATAATTCAAAATCAGAGAAGGGAAAATATAATAAATTAAAGTAACAATGAAAGCTTCTGTACTAGCACCCTGTGCAGGTCTCAGTCTTCATTCATTAACTCACATTTTATTCTGGATTCTCCACTGAATTCAGAAGAATGAGTTCTTGTTTGAGATGGCAGTATGTATCTTCAGAAACATCTAGGATTTTATCTGTTTGATTACAGATTAATTCTCCCCTCAAACTATTTCAAGAAGGTGGTCAGAAGGTCATAGAAATCAATGGAAGAGTATGAGTGTATTTCAAACAGCTTTGCATCAGACCCTAAAACGCAGAAAGGTTGAAAATATTTTTGAACAACTTTTCAGTCAACATAACATGCTTATATATATAGTTTCTGTGAGCAGTCCAGGAATTTTTGGTACTCAATAAGAGGCGCACTGGAGAAAAATCTGTAGTCTTAGGAGTAGCATGTTCCCTTGGAAAGATATGATCCTTAACTCCTTATCACTAGTGGAAATGTCTAACAAATAAATGACTACATGAAAAAGAAAGGGAAGCTTCTTCTCTTGATTGTTCTTGAAACATGGGAGTCATGTTATAAAGTCATCTGCTGGATTATGTCCAGTGGTCAGTTTCTCAGATGAAGACTTTTAAAATTAATACCACTAGGATTCAGACATAGAATGGATAGGTGTTTTGGGAAGACTGTGTACCCAAGAATTGATGCATTTTAAATTCTGGATTAAGTTTATAAGTTCTCCCTTTTTGCACGTGTGTATTTTTTCTTCCTTTTTTTTTTTTTTTTTTTTTTGTTTGTGATTTTGTATTAAAAATGAACATGAAGCAGTAGTAGTAATAGAAATTATGTTATTTTCAGATTGGGTATAGCATAGCAGGAATTTCCTATTATTCTAACTTGCCTTTTTATTATTTTGTGAGAAACACCTGCAGCCAGCAGATGAATAATTTTAGCATTGCTCTCCAACTCCTTCCTTTTGTCTTCACCCAACTCTATTGTAGCAATGCCCCTGCAAAAAGGAAAACAAAGACCTGGGTTTCCACTACCAAACATTATACATTCCGCTGCAGTGATTTAAATTAGCACCTTGTACAACCTGGGCTCTCATAAGGTAGATGAAAACAGACATTCATCAACAGAGGGCTATTTAGCTTCTCTGGTACCAGGATTGCCTTTCTCTCTTGGTCTAGGACAGTGATAAAGATTAATTGGTACTCGTGATGAGTTGGGCTTCTATCAAGAACTTGCCTTGCACCAACAATAATTAGCTGTAAATGCTTCAGAAATTGCCAATAGACTCCAAAACCTGTGTTACTCTTTTCATGGAAAAAACCTTGAAAGACTCGACTGCAAGCCTAATTAAAGGTATCAGAATCTCAATTTTGGTTCATCCTGAGGATTTAGAAGCTGGGTCATGCCCAGAACCTAGCCACCAGTTTTCAAAGAATGCAAATAAAACTGGAATTATGCATCCTTTGGTACAAACGGTGACAAATGAGGTAGAGAGAAACACAGCCCTTTTTAAAGAGCAGATGGGTGAACCAGCAAACTCAAATTTTTTACAGGCTTAAATGATTGCTGCTTCAGACATTGTTATGGTAGTAAATAAGATATTTTATACTACAAGTAGAAGAAATAGTTTGAACTATACCTCTAAGTTTGATATGAAAAAGAAACTAAAATATTTATGAGAAAATCTTAGGACAGCCAATGAAAATATTTGAATATGTTGCAGTGGTCAGAAATAATTTCTTGTGTAATGTAACATAGTAGGAACAAATATGAAAGGGTTAAGAAGACATTAAATAAAATAATATAGATTTTCAGCTTGAACATGGCTCTAGACACCTGAACTCAATATATATAGCAGAAACCAAATTGAATCAAAAACAAGAAAAAAATTAAAACTATAGAGAAAAACTTACATCAAAAGAAATTGAAAATTTGGGGATTGTTTAAAATTATTAAGGGTAAGTAATGGATGAAAGGCTCAGAGGAAATAATGGATGAACCATAAACACTAAAGCAGATGTTCCACTACAATTTATCCCATAATACAAGAAGGAGGAATAATCAATAAAAATTTGAAATAGCATATTTTGCACTGCTTAGCAGAAGTGATTCTGGAAAACACCCACATAGCTTGTAAATGTAATAATTTCAAGATGTTCTTGAAATGTTCTGCTATCCAGAATTTGAAGAGATACACAGAACTCTCACTTCTGGCATAGATACCTCTAAAAATTGAATAGATCTATGCAAGATAATATAGATGACTATATTTTAGGACGTAAAATTTATGGACAGATCAGTTCTCCTCACTGGTTTTATTGTACCTTATTCTAAGTATCCTAATGCTGGGCAACTTCTAAAGAAAAATGCAGAATGAGATGTGCTGCTGGCTAGGCAGATATTAGGAATCTTTTCATCCTTTTTGTATTTCACTTTGTAATTCTGACCTTATGAATAAAGAGCTCCATCCGTCTGATATTCAACAAAATGATAGCTGATATAGTAAGTCTTCCAATTTATAGGACAGATATATTCCAGCAGCATATGCTACTAGAGACAGAGCCAGCAGTGACATCTAATCACTGTGAGAAAGCTCATTCTGACTTTGCTGCCAACAATTTAGGTTAGATAACAGACGTGCGTTGACTTGATAGCAGGTGGATAAAAGGGTATAAACAGTGTTTTGTTCCTTCTGTCTGTATTACTTATAGATTAGCTGATTTGGGGGATTCAAGAGAGATTGTGTCATACGAATTTAGTTTCTGTGAGGGTTGAGTACTTGTGAAAGATGGCAGATTGGTAGCGCTCGATTTGAAATTCTTGAGTTAACTATAAGACTGATAGATATGTGGAGATGGTTACATGTTTGTCAAAGATATTTAATGTGCAGATGAAGGGATAACCAAAGCACATGGAAGATTGTCTCCAGTATTATTAGTGTCTAGTTTCTTCTAATTTTTATTGTTTGGTTCTCAAGCATTGCTGTTCATGAGACAAAACCAGAAGATCTGTGTGTAATTTTTTCATTTACTAGGTGGGGAGCTCCTGCACCAACAATTGCTCAGACAAAGGATGAGACCAATTGCAGTGAGGAGAGAAAAAAATGAAGAGATAAGTTTTCTGACAGGTTCTTGATGTCCATGGCTTTGTTTCTGTTTTGAAATGTGCTTTGAAATAAAACTTATTGTCACACTATTTGAAAGTACTGTAATTTATAAATCAAAACTGTTGTTTGAGTTATTCCTGTGTAATAAAGACAATAACAAAAAAATATCCCAGACCAGCATTACTCAAAGGAAGACCTAAAAATGAAAATATAGTTAATTCCATTAATTCTCTGGCCTTCTTGTTGACAAGTACAGAGAACCTAATAACATTATTGTTGGTTCATGCCATTATATGACCCCTCAAAAGTGGATTGAGTCCAACAAATCTACCAGAAGAACAGTTATCACATGACAAAATCTTTCATCATGGTACAATCCAGTGCAAATCTGAAGCAGCAACTTAATAAGCTATTCTGTGTTTGCAATTTGTTATTGAGTTTAAAAAAGGGTAAAATTCAGAAATGTTCTTAAGAAAGCAAGACTAAATGATTCTGTAAATTATATGAAGTCTTCAATAGGACCTCTGGGATGCAGATTTTTTTCCGAGTGGAGAATGACTTAGAAATATCAGACAAAAGGACCAAGCATGGCAATGAGTGAGGTCAGCCCAGAAGGTCCAAAGCTCACGGCTGCAGCTCTGTCACATTTACAGATGGCCTCGCGACTTGGGGTGAACAGGAACAAAGAGGCTCTTTGATAACCCTCTGCAGGGCCACAGCTCCGGCTGTGCCTGGTGCCCACCTGACAGTCAGGTGCCTGCAACCACTTTGTTCTTGCTTCCCTTGCCATTTAGCATTCACACTCCCATCTACCCATCTGTGCTCTCCTCACTACTGAAGAGCCGGTACACACTCAGACAATGTGGAAACTGAAGCAATGTGTTATGGCAACAAATGTATTATGGTATTACTGGTTTTTAATATAAAAGGCCAAAGAATTAGAAGACATTCTCCTCTTTTAGGACTTCACACAATTCCTGTTGTAACCAGAGAACAACTTCCACTTCACTTCCTTCATAGACTGCGGTGAACAATGTGCTTAGTCTGGCAGAACTTCACATAAACAAGATAAGCCTTCATCACACAGTTTCTCAGCTGAAAGGATAACATGCAGACTATGACAACGAACGAGAATTTAGCACTCCCTGGGGAGAGTAAAGAATAAATTCCAAGTATTTTTTTCCTGTTTATATTTTATGAATATCAATTTTAAAATGACAGTTGTAAAAGAAGAAATATTCTTTGGCTATGAACCATGCAGGAGACAGCTTTCACTAGATCACAACTTTATGTTGTCATTTATATCATTATTAAATTACATTCCTAAGGAATTGCCTTTATTTTATAAGTTACATGAACATACGTCACTTGCTTTATGTCTGGACAGTTTCTGTCTTTCAGGTGAAACTACTATTATTTCAGTTATTGCTGTCCTAACTCATACGTTCAATGATTTATAGAGTGTAGTACTTTGAAAGAAATGAGATGATAGGTTTGGTTTATTTTTTTTGTTTCAGGTTTTTTTTAACAGATATTTAAGTCATAAGTGACAGTCTTTATTCTGTTTAAAAGCAGCAAGAATAGTTAGAGGCAAAGTCATTGATGAAAAACAGATATCAGTTCAGCACCATCAAAAAAGAAATCTAAAAATGTAATGCTTGAGAAAACAAAGAGCTTAAGAGACCAAAATCTTTACATTCTGCCTTTAAATTTTTAGTAGTAATCAATGAAGTGCTGAAATGTTACAATATTATTTCTGACAGAGTCCAAGTACTAACACTTCATTTATAGTTGTCATTTCTAGATGTAAGAGGACTGACAGAGTTACATTAGGAAATGCAGCCAAATATACTGACATACCTTTCATATCTTTTTATTTACCTAAATTTTTTATAACTTAAAATCTTAGCTATTGAAAACTAAGGATCAAATTGATGTAAGGAAAATGCACACTACAAAACATGCCATAAGAGGAAACCACTACAGTCAATACACCTGCATGTGTGCCTGATGTTCTAAAATATCTCACTGGGGCATTACATGGGCATCTCTATAAACCTGTGGAAAAATTCCTGTAGTTTTATTAGGAACAGGGTTTCATCATTTGTCTTATCTTTAATTTTGACTGGACAATATTTTTCCAGGGAAGACAATGCATTCCTGTGGAACCAGGTTCAGGCTGGTGTAACTGGGCTGCCTTCAGTGTAGTTTCTTGCAGGATGGATTGACAGACGTATTCTGAAATGGATGCGTCACTTGCAGCTTTCAAATATCAGCGCTGCTAATAAATAGGGGACTACTTACTCTATTTATTAAACTTTCTAAAACCCAAACAGCAGCTGTAGGAAAAGAAAGATTTATCTACCAATAAAAACCCAAAGATTACATTTACCAAATCCCCATTCTTTATTATAATGAAATTTGTCTTTCAGCTTTTAAAATGCATTTATAGAGCCAGAAATGTATTCTGGTCCACTGTCTTTGAGATGAATAACCGCATTATTACTTGCCTGTCAAATCTAAGTACGGTTGTTAATAACACAGAGACAGCTACTAAAAATTCAAAACATGGGAGGTTTCCTTTGGAGAAAATTGCAGTTTTAACCTCTGATTTCCCTTCTGAATCAATTACTTACTTTCATATGCACCTTGCAATACCTGATTTCCAATCAGAAGTGAAAAATGGTTTAAAGGTTCAAAGATTTTTCAAACATACCTATGAAAATACACTGCTAGAATTTTAAAATTCCAGAAACTTTAATTTAAAGAATAGGTTTATGTCCTCTGCACATTATCCAGTAAGAACAGTAGAAGACTAAGTTGATGGAAAATATTTAAAGGTATTTTTTAAATTCTGCACTTCACACTTTATTTTCTATGTAATCTACCTCTGCACTCAGAACATTAGACATCTAAACCAGGATTCTTTTCTGATGTCATATTTTAACAGTTTTATTTTACTACTTTTCATTAAATGAACAAAAAGAAATATACTCCATAGTTATGGTAGAAACAAGGGAGAGCCACCTAACCTATATATAACAAAAATATAGGTTATTTCCCTAGTGTGAATATATTCAACATATCTGGCTGAAAATTCTAGATCAAAATTTCTCTATAATTATAAGAATACCTTTCTACTATTTTTTCTACTAACCAATGTAAAAGAGTCAACCCATTTTGGACTGAAATTTCAGTCCAGTGTGACTATTTCACTAATTTCTGGAGTCCCTTTGTACCTTCTGAGTGATAGATCCGGTGCCTAGTATCTCTGTCCTCTTTTCTGGAAACTCTCTTCTAAACGATATTTTTACCCTGAACTATAAATTTGTGATTCCCAGAATGCACTATGGAACTTTTATGAGATATATAAGTGAACAGTCCAAGCCATAGAACAGAGATAACAAAGAGTGTCCTTAATATGCCACCCATGTATTGCAAAACTTTTTTTCCTGCAGACTTTAATTGGCCATCCTCATCAAACCAGGCTGATCATACACCAAGGAAGTGCTCAAAAACATCTTCTGCTGACCAGATTCGTTGCTAATTTTTAAGTTTTAGGAAGACCTGGTATACTGAGGAGGAAGATTAAAAACAAGCTGTTTAATTAGGCTCATTCACTTATCATTTCCCTCAGCCTTCTCTAGCTCACATTATAGCAGTAGAAAAGTACAGTTAGTGTCTGCTCCAAGTGAATCGCAGCTACAGACTCAAGCTAAGTCTCAGTTTGAATTTTGGTGTGGAGAATCCAGCCAAGTGTGCAATGGCAGATCTTTAGCAATCTCTCCACAGAAAGAATGAGAAGTGAACTCACAACTGAGATGCTGCTAATACTGCTCTGTAGATCAGGTAAAGATCGCACAAGCATCTACAAAGGACTTCAGGGCTTGCTGAAGTGGTTAAAGAGAATTTATTTAAAAAGTAAGATTGCAGGATTTTTTAATATGTGAAGCCTGAGTTAAAAATATTTCAATCATATTTTTTGATGGTAAAACCAGAAAATTTATATAAAATACAATTTATGCAGTAAAACAAGAACATCACTAGTAGGCTACCTTTCCAACATTGTTCAGCAACATGGTAGTCTTAGCCCACATTCACGTTCATCCAGTTTAGTATCACATGTCAAATCAACCTAATGAATATCTCACATTTTAGGTGTTTCATCACTATGTTTAAAAAAATTGTCCCAAGAGGTTCTGCTCATTATTAAAAATCTCACTGATATGGTCCTCAGGTGTCTTGCCTCCTCATCTATGCATTTGCCAGCTCTGGAAAACCTAATCACACTGCACTGCCAACTCTCCTTTCAAGAAAGTCAACAGATAATTATGCAATCTGTTCATGCAGTGCAAATAACTTGGCATTCTGGGAGCCTAACACTGCGACAGGAAATAACCTGTACTTGTGGGGATGCGAACACCTTACGTGAATTCAAATTCTATGCTCTTCTAATGCCACCATATGAGGCAGCAGAGGCAACACAAAAATATTTTTAAAATTACAGAGCTGGCTTTGAGGTTGGATTATTATTTTTGACAGCTCTTTCCCTTCAGATATTACTCTTGGTAAAGCCCAGTGTACACCTGCATGACATACTGCTATTCAAACAAAAGCATCTGCCTTCTGTGGTATCTTATGTCTCCAAAAAGACTGCTGCATGAAAAGTCTACAGCACTCTTCCCCCACCCCATCAGCTTGCCTCATTACAGTCAAATTACCTTAAAGTATATAAAGTTATTTATTTTTCCTCTAAGGCTGTTGCAGAGTAGCTTTAAAAAAAAAAAAAAGTTACTCTAGTGATACAAGGTATGACTTCTAAGTTGAATAGCTCTATTTTCAATTATTTCATTTCATATATATTTACAAGACCTGCTACATTCTACAAGTTCCAGAGGAACACAAGGGAAATGTCTTTGGCTGATCAAAGATGTTTTATGAAATGATTGACAGTTACAAGTGGAGAGACAGTTACAAATACAGTAAAACAGAGCGCAGTTGCTTTGTCAGTTGTCTTTAGATAAATAAAATACCCCTCCACAGATCTCCAACTGTTGGAATATCTTTTCAACTACTCATATAAAGAAAGAATTTATTGTTCTTGTATGCTTGATGATCTATGCTTGCATCCATATGATTCATATTTCATGTGTGCAAGCACTTCTTCTTAAACATGACAGGAAAAATACATTTTAACCTGCAGGTAATAAAGTGGGAAAAAATATTAAACCATCAAGGGACATAGAAAAATTGTGGTGTAAGAGAATCTTAACTTCATGTAAGATTAATTTGAATAAATGTAATTTTCTATAGCCACCTTGTCATGATGACTCATCATTCTCCCATAATTAATTTACAGTAATAAAATCAAGATAAGACTAGGTTATGAGGAGCAGAAGTATATTTTCTTCTTCTAAGAAGGGCAGTTATAGAGAATCTTAAGAACATAAGGAAGATGCGTCCTGCTCCCTGAAAAAAAAGATTACTTGAAACTATAAAATGGGGGGAAATAGAGAAGAAGATTAGGCATTGTCCTTTAGAGTATAAAAAGATTCTCCATAATTTTTTCAGCATCAAAAATATGGCAATACAAATAATATGCTGTAAGTACAGTGGAAAAGAATGTGAATAACCTTGAGTCAGCCTTGTAAAATGCTGCCAAAGGCCTATCAACACCTTCTTATTAGAGCTGTAGCAATAGCTCTCGAGAGACTTAAACCCCTCTAAATTTGTGAGCTCACTGAAATCACCAATAAGATCCCCACTGATGAGGGACCATGAAACTGTACCAGCAGCTCATTCATCAGACACTTTCAAAGTGCTCAGGGCAGAGAAACTAAACAAGCTGATGAAAATAGATGTTATACAAAAGATTGCTGTATTAAAGCATCCTAAAATTAAATGTGGGATTCCTTTTGGCAGAGGACCACAGAGAGGTACAGAGAATAACAGACGAGAACAAGGGGTGAGGAGCTGAATAGATTGTTTAAGCCCAGGTAGAGCTTAAATTTGCTTTCTTTTGTTCTTGATGTAAATATACTCTATAAGAAAGATAGTAGAGAAAACACCAGAAAATAAATTTCTTCTTGCTACTTAGGAAGAACTATGTTCTAGCTAATGTTGATTATGTCCAGAATCAGTCTGTGTGTAAAAAAAAAAAAAAAGATTAAAATTGCTGGGGAAGAAAAAATATCAAACAACAAAGGAAAACACTTTCAAATTTCATTATAACCTGGCTAATATTTTTTTATTAAAACATCATTTTTTGGCAACTTTTTTATATCTAGAGCAAAATTATTTACGGCTGAAATATATTTTTTGTGACTTCTCTAATCAATGGAGATAAATACGGAATTTTAAGGTTCAGTTTGTACCATCTTAAAAAAGCAAATAAAACAGCTCAGCCAAACCCTTTACATGCTCATTTCTTCCCATTAGCTGTAAAGATCTTGATAGTAACCAACCTAGGTTTAAATGTCTGCATGATGGATGTCTAAAGGTAGTCATGGGATCATCTCATCTGTCAGGACAGAGATAAAAATTCCCTTTCCTCTACATCAGGACAAACACTGCAAAGTCAGAATTAACATCTCCTCTGGCAAAAATGGTGCAGCAACCTAAGGAAGTCTTGCTCTCTGGTTTTTCTTATGCACATTTTGAATAAAGGGGATTAATGCTTTCAATAAATTGGCATTTTAAACAAAATATCTTTATTCACAGTACCACTGTTACTAATGCTTCTTAAATCTTCCACTGTCACTATAGTTAAGCCCACCAAGCTTAACATGGTCTGAATTAGAAGAGTAAGAGTAATCCTCTGCCATGGATTTATCAACAGGGAAGGTATCTTCTCTCTGGTCCCTCTGGGCAAAATTTGCCTTCAGAATTTATTTTGTGCGATGAATGGTTTTAGAAGAAATGTTTTCAAGCCACTACACAACTGTATAGAAAAATCTTCAGGCTACTTCAGATCCAAGTAGTTTTTTTAACATCTCACCACTTAGCTACCCTTCCCATTGCTCAATGAGAAATCTGGGCTTATCTTTTACAAAGGAGATGGAAAGAAAAACTGTCCATCTGTCTGTGTGTTGTTGCCATCCCTGGAGTTTTTTGTCCGTTCATAACCTAGTCTGAAAAACTTATTTTCTCAAATATTAGAAGTTCCTACTCATTTTATATGAATGGGTTCCTGGTTATAGTGACAGCTCTAATCAGCATTTCCTTGAAGGAAGAGGCTTTGTAATCCAGTAATTTGCTTGTTTCAGGAGGGAACAGCCATCTGGCCAGTAAGCACACATGTATGTCTGGCCAGTGAGCACGTGTGCAGCTGTAAATCTGCTGCAGCATATGCTGCTGCTTGTCCAGCCAAGTATGTGGAAGATGCAAGAGGAGAAAAGGTGGAAAGGAGTATGTGGAAAAGTCCTGCAAGTATGGCCAAGAGGGTTAAAGATAGGTGAAAATAAATCTTCATAACTTTTGTTGCTGATGAAAAGAGCCATGTAAGCCTTCATATATGTACCCTTCACGGTTCCACAAGTGAAGTTTTAACCCTTGTCAGGAATGCCACAGGTCCTCCATACTGATTATTTTTCACAACTCTCCCATTTCTGTTCTTCTGAAGAAAACAATGTCTGTTAAGATTTGTGAGTAGGGATTTGGAAGCTTACTTGTGGCAAAAAGGAGGAAGTATGTATTAGCGTTATCATGAAAATATTATAGAGCAGCATATGCAGAATCCAGCTGACAGCACACTTCCTCATAGAGGGCAGTGCACTTGAATAGTCTAAATGCTTAAAATGCATGAAGTGAATATATTAAATATTTGAAAACAGATTATATTTTATGGCCAGGCATGGTGAAGGTTGCTTCAGAGAGTTGCTTAAAAAAGAATAGGTTTGAAGACCAATGTCTTTCATCTTTTTTAATAAGCTGGTTTAGACAAAACTGATATTCACAGGGTAAAAGGGAAGACTTTCTGCATTGCTAAGAAATGAGCCACAATCCTGGATATTCAATGGGAAGGCAAGCTTGTCAGGCTGTCAGAGAAGCAGCAGACTGTTCATGCAGCCAGTTAGCCTTCATGTAAGCTGCTTAACTACCTTCTCTGCCGTGCTGTACATTGGAGATTAATGGTAGGCACAGCGAACTGAAAGGGAAGATTTACCAATGAACTGAAATACTGAATGAAATACCCCATAAACAAAATGATATTCTCTAAATCTTCAAATTCCTTGAAGGCCTATACCAGTGCCAGGGAAAAAAGGAATAAAAGTAAGTAGCCAAGAAAGTAATTGCATTCTTTCATAAGCAATTTCTCAATCAACAGAATTTTTTTGTATGTGTTAACTTACAAATGAAAACATTTTTCCCTTGAAGAAAACAATGTACAGGCTAAAAAAAAAAATGCTTTCCTTGGAGAAAAGCAGTCTTATATTTCTAAAAGACAAAAAGTCTGTCCCTGGAACTTTCAGTAACCTAGCTGAAATTATTCAGAGCTACGCCATGCCAAAAACTTAGTTTGGCTCACAACCCGTGTCCTTTTAGGTAGAGTTCAAAATCTTAGTTCTTAAGCTTCTGTCTGCCTCTTCAATCACCTGAAAATCTTGAAGTCAGATATATGAAAATGTTTAGGAAACTGACTTCCATTTGATTTGTCAAATATTTCTTGGATCTGAACTAAACTTCCACAAATGAAGTTACCGAGCATTTGTGTGGAATTATTCTCTACTAGGCACTACTGAACACATAGGGTTTTTTTAATTCATGAGCCCTGTCCTTCAGTGATCTTTCCTGGAAATCATTGCCTTGTTGGTGTGCTTTCCTTACACAAAGAACAGCACAGCAAAAGGAGAGGAAAGTCTCCTTTACTACTTCATGTGTTGGTAATTATCATATTCAGTCAGGAAAAGGGGAATTAAATCCTTCCTTTGAGCAGATTTTAACTGTCAAACCCAATTCTTTAGATCATTCTGCTATTTGGCTTTATTATTCCAGTGGAAGCCATTCTATTTTATATGTAAAAAACCCATATATTTCAGAATTCCCTGAGATATGATGTTTAGAAAGCTCATTGAGGAGGTGAGGTAAAGTTTTTCTAGTTAGTAGAAAGCATTGAACATGGCCTTATTTAATCCTGGGTGTTACAAGCCTTGAAAGAAGACAATGAGAAAAACTGGAGCAAAAAGGACAAGACTAGGCCTGACAAAGTGTCTCAGGACATTGAAGAAAGCCCTGAGTGAGAACTGACAATGTCTGCAACTGTCAGACTCACTGTCTAGAGGGAGCAGGTGGAGACAGCAAACCCGAGGAGATCCTGCACGCAGAAACGTGATCAAGTGCACAGTAGTGTTGTCTTTCTGGTGATATATAAATATGCTTTATTGTTCCTTTCTCCTGATGCTCTAAAGCATGCCTTAACACACGTTAAGGGCTGACACTGTATTCTTTAGTCACTTGCTGCTCATAGAAGTTTACCTGTGATAGAATATTTAGTGCAGTAATCAATGTAATTTAACAAAAGTTGAGTCAGCACAGGGATTTGTGCTGGTGCAGCTCGGCCAGTTCTGGTTGCAGAGCATCTCTGTCAGCAGCAGAACAAAGAGTGCTGCAGCCCTGTCAGAGCAACACCTCAGACCCCTGAACCTGGGGAAAACAGGGTGTCAGAAGCACCTGCTTCTGGTGGTGTCCTCCAAAGCCCATGCAGCTTTTCCCAGATCAGAAGGCCAGCTGGACTCCTGCTGATCCTTCACATGCAGTGGCATCTGAAGACCATGCTCAGTGTTGGGAGCTCAGGTATTTTGTTGGAAGCTGCAATGCAAGTGCCAAATTACCTTTGTCATTTGTGTTTTTGAGGTCTCTGTTATGACTTCGTGACCTGTGTTTCATCTTGAACCTGCAAAATCAGGAAACAATAAATACATTTCACTTTTATATTGCTTGGAAATGTTTGCATTGTTGGGCTTCCAGCATGAACATGAGTGTAATTTAAAACATAGTAGCTGAAAAGTGTACAGGGCACCGTGCAGAAATGGCTCTAGAGAAAGCAACATTTCCAACATATATGAGATTTTATCCAGAAAACAAAAAAGACTTATTTTCTTATAAAGACACTTTTTTTTTTTTGTACTTGCGGATTTTTGTGCTGAATGAAGTTTGCCATACAGCAATAAGAAGTACAAACACTTTAAGGGTGTCAGACACTGGATTACACTCAATTGCTTGACACCCTTGGTGCTGGCCCTCAGCTTCATCAGAGAACAGCCATGAGACTACTTATTAATTAAATCTTGGCTAAATATTTGCGTTAAGGGTGGATTGCTAAGAAATGAAATGTAAATTGTTCTATATACAAAACCATTATTTATGTTTACTTTTGTATTTTCCAAGGTGGAGTAGGTTTCCCTGAAGATTTCTGAGAACAGTCATGACTTGTGAAATATTTTATGAAACCTTATCAATATTGGGCTACCCTTCCCAAGTACATTATTTCCTACACAAGAGAAATAGTAGGTGAAACAACATTGAAGGTTTCATGTTAATATGAATTATTTGCAAGATGAAAGGCTATGAGTAAGACACCCTGAAGGAATTCTCTCATTTTCAGCACAGAGAAGCATTGCTGAGAAGCATATGTCAAATGATGTCACCCTTCCAAACACACAGCAAACATATCCTACACTTGTTTGACCCTGGAGTGTGCTAGCATGGGGAATAAACTTAATTACCTCTCACTAATTCTACAACTCTTTTTTTTTCTAAATCCAACATCATGTGCAAGTGAAGTCTGACAGGAATGTTTTAAAATATTAAGAAAAAGTGGAAAAAAAAAAAAAAGAAAAAAGAAAAAGGAATTTTTCTTTGAGGCTGGCAGTACTCCAGCTTGGGGTTTCTTTCACTGATTGTGTCCCTGCTGAGATTTCCTTGTTCCCTGTGTATGGTGGGAATGGATCTCCTTACATGGATTTCTGGGAAAATCAATGGAGAGCACGTGAAGGTAACTCACAGGACTGGGTTTTTGTTTATGTTTATTAAATTAGAAGATTTTACTAACAAATATGTTGATTATGTCAGAAGTTTTTACTAACTAATAATGTCATCTGTACCCACAGGAATTGAATAATTTTTAATGAATTTAAATGGGAGGACATTTTTATGATATACCATAGATTAACAACAATAGCTGTTGTTATCTTTGAAAAAAAATTATTCTTTGCGAGAATCTTAAGTTCAGTGAAACTACAATGATCATGGAAGTTATTTCAGCCACCTGTAAGGTATCAGAGGTTTTCATTATTGGCAAATATTTCTTTTTAATTTTCTAGCAAAAATCTACTTTTTTTTTTTTTTTAATTAAACAGGCTTATTGACAAATCTGAAACTGATTATAATGGTTGATTTGACTTTAATTTTAACACTCAATACACAAAATGGGAAACCAAATACATATTTTCCAGCTGTTGTGGTATAGTTTTTATATGAAATATCTCTGATTTTCTGAGAGAATTTATTTATTGTAATTGTAGTAAAGGAAGAAGTGCTCCAACTACACAGTCAATGTTTCAGAGCTGTCAAATCAATATATATATATGATTAACTGAATTGATATTTTGTTTGATATTTTGGCTCACATAAAGAGTGGTGCTTCACTGTCTCAGGAAAGGAACCAGCTCTCTCGGCGCCATGGGCAGTGGGATCAGTGCACCCTCAGCAGGTTTGCGATGGCACCAAGCCGTGTGGTGTAGCTGGCTCTGGAGGGAAGGGATGCCATCAGAGGGGCCTGGACAGGTTGGAGGGGTGCGCTCATGCAAACCTCATGAAGTTCAGAAAAGGCAAGTGTAAGGTCCTACCCCTGGGTTGGGGCAATCCCCAGCACAAGTACAGATTGGATAGAGGGAGAATGGATGGGGTGCAGCTCTCAGAAGAAGGACTTGGGGATGTTGGTGGATGAGAAGCTCAACATAACCTGGCAATGTGCCCTCACAGTCCAGAAAAGCAACTTCATCCTGCGCTGCATCAAGGGAAACAGGGGCAGCAGGGCAAGGGAAGGGATTCTCCCCCTCAACTCTACTCTTGTCAGACCTCTCATGGAATGCTGCACCCACCTCTGGAGCCCTCAGCATAAGAAAGACATGGGCCCGTTAAACTGGATTCAGAGGAAGCTGCAAAGATGATCAGAGGAATGGAGCACCTCTCCTATGAAGATAGGCTGAGACAGCCAGAGTTGTTCAGCCTGGAGAAGAGAGGGTTTCAGGAAAACCTTCTGAGCCTAAAGTGGTCCTGGAAGATGATAAGACTGGAATAGGGCTTTTTACAAGGGCATGTAGCAATAGGTAAGAATTTCTTTAAACTATAAGGGATAGATTTAGATTAGATACTAAAAATTCACCTTGAAGGTGGTGAGGCACCAGAAGTGTTCAAGGTCAGGTTGGATGGGGCATTGAGCAACCTGGTCTAGTGGAAATTGCCCCTTCCTGTGACAGGGGTGTTGGAACTAGATGACATTTAAGGACCCTTTCAACCCAAACTCTTCTGCGATTCTATGCGCATTATTCACTTTTCAGTCTGGGTATCAATTTTCAGCCAAGTGATACTGATAAATTATCAGAAGTGAAGAGCAGGACAGACACTTCACAGGCATCAGAAATCAATGCTGAAGGTGTGTGGGTGAGGAAACCCAAGCCTATCCTCTCCTTTCCTGATGGCCCTGTCAGACCAAACAGCTCAGAAGCCAGCTCTGGCCTCAGCTGCCATACCCTTTGTTCCTCTGCTCACCTGCCTCATTTTACTGATATTTATGAAATGTTGGTTTCAAGTGACACAAAGGTGTCCTCAGTCTCTACATTACTGCAAAGTCCTTATGGCTCATGCCCTGATGTAGCTTTAATGGTGTGTCAGTAGCAAGCTCCTTAATTTTATGGGCTTTGGTCTTTTATCTAAATCCAATACCTGTCTCTGAGGCCTTTTTCTCATTTGAGATCTAAATGTTTTATATTATTAAGATAAGTTACATAAATCAGCAATGCTGAAGTTATTTTTCACAAAATTATTTAAAAATATTTTGTATATATTTCCTTTTTTCTATTAATTTTTGTGTGTTTGGTTGGGGTTTTTTTGTTTTGTTTTGCTTTGCTTTGGTTTTGGGTTTTGTTTTTGGGGTTTTTTTGGGGTTGGGTTTTTTTTGGGTTTTTTGTTTTTTCCCCCCCAACAAGTCACTGGTATTTCAAGGAAAAAAGATAAATATCAAAATCAATGGTCTACTTAACACAGTCCTCTCAGGTTCCCTTAAATAACACTGAAAGGAATGCTGAAGAATCATGGAATGTATACAAAAAGTAACCAATAATATACTAAGTATACTGTGACTTAGGCAATGAAAATAGGCCAGCACACTGTTCTCAAAGCTAGTTGCAGAACATGTACAGTAAGTAAGCTTCCACTGGGGTTTTTAGCATCCAGAGCCTGTTTTTATCTTTAGTGTCTCCAAGGCACAAAATAGCACAGCTGCAACATTCTCAGGTGTGGGGGGAACCCTCTGGCTGTATCTTCCAAGGTTCAACTCAGTAAATATCTTAAATCAGCTATTATTGGTTTCTTAAATCTTGCTGGTCATGTGTTTCTTCACTATGGGACCTGAGAATAAATGTCAGAAATAATTAGCCGACATTTGGTGAAAATCCCCAAAGAAAGAAATGTTATTCTGTAAATCTCTCGGCAGGAATTTTAGAAATATTTCATTGTATTGCCTTTTTATTGCACACAACTGAGACTGACACTATTCACCCTTAAACTGAGGTCCCTGGATTTCTTTCCTTTCCTTTCCTTTCCTTTCCTTTCCTTTCCTTTCCTTTCCTTTCCTTTCCTTTCCTTTCCTTTCCTTTCCTTTCCTTTCCTTTCCTTTCCTTTCCTTTCCTTTCCTTTCCTTTCCTTTCCTTTCCTTTCCTTTCCTTTCCTTTCCTTTCCTTTCCTTTCCTTTCCTTTCCTTTCCTTTCCTTTCCTTTCCTTTCCTTTCCTTTCCTTTCCTTTCCTTTCCTTTCCTTTCCTTTCCTTTCCTTTCCTTTCCTTTCCTTTCCTTTCCTTTCCTTTCCTTTCCTTTCCTTTCCTTTCCTTTCCTTTCCTTTCCTTTCCTTTCCTTTCCTTTCCTTTCCTTTCCTTTCCTTTCCTTTCCTTTCNTCCCCTCTACCTCTCCCTCTTCCTCTTCCTCTTCCTCTTCCGTTTTTCTTACTTTTTTCTTTCCCTTTTCCTTTTTTTTCCTTTTCCTTTTCTCCTGTCCTCCACAGAATATATATTTTATTGATGTTTTAATTTATTTTATTCTGATGGCCCAGTCTCTCTTCCCACAAAAGTCATTGGCAGATGAGGATTGCTCTCAAAGACAGACTGAACTGGATCTTTTGGTCATTCTTTGTAATTGACTTGTGAAATTTTTTGTGAAAACAAATATTTTGCCCTCAACACAAGCGCACCTAAACAAAAATATCCTCTCTGGTTGTTTCTTCTGTGATTCAAAGCTAGGAATGAAAAAAAGCAAACAGTTACTAAAATTCTATCAAACAAATCCCATGCCTGTATAGATTTCACCTCAGATTTTCACCTCACTTTAGTGTCATGCTCACCTCAGTGCTAAGCATGACGCTAATCCAAATTCTTAACAACAGGGGAGTCAAAAATCACAGAGCAGGTGCAAGACCAAGGCTCAGATCTACCTGTAGGGAGCCAAAACTAAAACATCCCATAACACTTCCTTGGAAGAGCCCAGCCCCTGTGTGACAGTGATCTAGAAAATGGCGTTTCATTTGTTTGGGTTCAATATCTTTCCACTGTATAGAAAGAATTAAACACAGCTTGGAGAGAAGAGATTAAAAATCCTAAGTGGCCTGAGCATCACGCTTACGGTTTTGCAGTCATCCAGAACTCACTGTTTTGGATGAGCTCAAGAATTGTTTCAGTGCCAAAACACTCTGCTTGGTGCTGGGCAAGCCTGGGAACTCAGACCTGCAGCAAAAATCAAGATATGTAAAAATTACTCTCCAGATTGGCATTTCAGCATGATTCTGAATATGGAAAGCTATTGGTCCGAGGCTTGTTTTGGTAAGGAAATAAGGAACAAGCGAATATACTACCACATAAAATCTAGACCTCTGAAAGGTTTGTAAATCATATTTTGACATCCTTAGTTTCTTTAACAAACAGCTGACATGGAAAACTTTATTCTGATATTTACTTTCCATTTATTTGTGCATTTCTTAGTTTCTAAAGAAAAAAATTGTTTAGATCATGTCATATTCATTTTTACATTTGATATTTGATATCAAATCAATTGATATTGATATTTGCTTTTGATCTACTTCATAAATCCCTTTGTTATTTACTCAGTCCTATCTCATTCTGTATGAACTTAAACATATGAGGTTTAACATATGCTTTGTACTTATCAGGCTTTTGCATAGAAACAAATTTCACTGACAGCCAAAGTAAAAATGCAACTTATGCAAAATTCTACTCTCAGCACACAGAAATAAAAAAGAAAGGTATAAGAGCCATCAAGAAATAATAATACTAAGAATAACATTAAAAATCATACTAGAAGATAATGATCTAATTTGAGAGGAAAAAGAAAATTTCTGTGACATTATGAGCTCTAATTAATTCATTTTAATTAAATGTTAATGTTTTTCTCAAACGTATGAAACTGTATTTTTTGGGGAGATGCAGGTATAACCCAAATATATGAGTCTATAGACATTTTGGATAGCTCCAAAATCTGACATTTTTTCATTCAAAACACACCATCTTCACCTTTAAAATAATAACATCCCTTGTAAATTTGTGATTCTGCAATGAGCTGCAAATGTTTGCTGTAGAGACATGAGTTATAAAATAACCATCATGGATAGGGCAGCCAATAAACTCATTCCCAAATCTGTTTCAGGCATTAATGTTCAGTCAAAAGCAAACCCTTTAATATCTGGTTATGTACTCAAGTTAGGATGCTTATTTCAATTTACTATTCTTCCAAAAGTGCATTTCTCTCCTTCTTTCTGACATATTTCATATTTTCTGTATCTGTGAGTATAGATATTCTCAAATGGGTTATTATTCATTTGTTCATACTTCAAACAATGACTATCCTAATAAGCCATTCACAGGCAGCTGACCTATTCATTATCTGCAAACACAGGTGAAACAGTGCACTGTGGAACTGCTGAAGGGAACTCAGTATGGGCTAACACCAAGGTCTGCATTGCCTAAGAAGAGATGTAAATTTTACCTTTGCATTTGTTTGGACATCTCTTGGAAAGCTGGTGAAGTAAGGGGGTGTAGGGGAGGAGGAAAGAAGGGAATATCTGCAGCAAATCTCTGCTAGCACTATGATACGTATGTTTTGCCACTGAAATGCAAATGACACTCCTACCTCTATTTTTTCATTATCTTCCCTTCCCTCTCCCTCTCCCTCTCCCTTTTCCATTCCCCTTTTCCCTTCCCCTTTTCCCTTCCCCTTTCCTTTTTTCCTTTTTCTCCTTTCCTTCTTCCTTTCCTTCTTCATTTCCTTTTTCCTTTCCTTCATTTCCTTTCCTTTTTCCTTTTCCTCTTCTCTTTTCTCTTCTTTTCTTTGATGCCCTCTTCCCATGCCCGCAATTCCAAGCTCAGAGTATTTATCACAGTTCAGAAATTCCCCAGGAAAATATAGAAAGAACAGTAGGAGGGTGTGTATGTCCTAATGAGATGTTTGGGTTTTTAACTAGTCTGCAGGGAGAAGTGCAGAACAGAGGTCAGCTGTGAGAAAAAGGGGTTGGTAGTGCACTCCTGGGTCACCATGATCAGACATCATCAAAATGGGAAGCACATCTGACCTGCAGTTTTGGTGCAGGCTATGAGGCAAGTTTAATGGTCAGTAGCACACCTAGCAGGAGCAATTGCTGCTCAGCTGGGAGCTGCCACCGTTTGTCACAGGGAGGCTCCTGCCCTGCCTGTGCCTGTGGCTCAGAGCTGGGTTATTCCTTGCTGCTGCTGCACTCAGTGCTTTAAGGGAATGCAACCAGAACACAACCTCAAATGTGAGCTGTCCAAAGCCAGCCTAGGGAAGAACCCATATCCAGACCAAAATGTGAATTAATTTCTTGACTTTCTGTTTGTTTTTGTTTTTGTTTTGTTTTGTTGTGGAGGGTGGGTGATGTTAAAATACAGCACTCATTCCTCACAGTTTTCTTACTGTGTACATCAGCAGGTTATGGGTTATATCTGTACTGTTACGTGAACACCTTCCAGTCTACAAGCTTCTTCCTTCCAAAAAAAACAAAACAAAACCCGAAAAACAAACCCAAAAAACCAAACCAAACCAAACCAAACCAAACCAAACCAAACCAAAAAACCAAAACCAACCAACCAA
The DNA here is from genome assembly GCA_013390045.1 of Picathartes gymnocephalus. Classification (NCBI taxonomy): domain Eukaryota; kingdom Metazoa; phylum Chordata; class Aves; order Passeriformes; family Picathartidae; genus Picathartes; species Picathartes gymnocephalus. The sequence goes on from WEKY01040978.1 coordinate 69,166, forward strand.
ACAAAACCAATGAAAACAAAACAAAAAAATTACTGATGCAAGAATCTCATTCAAATTCTTTGTTTTTATCCTTCTGATGTGTGTGGAAATTTTCCTGCCAGCTGATGAGGCAAGAGTCTTAACTCTCAATCTGTCCCAAGCATAAACACTCCTAAATGATTTGCCATTCCCTGTTCAAGGTTTATACATATTTGATGTAATTTATTTATTAGGGATTATGAACAAGATTACTTGATAATATTCTACTTCAGCCAGACATGGTTTAGTAAAATTACATTGTCTCTTCTTCTGTTTCTTCTAATCATTGACCTACTTTAGGAATTTAAGAAAAAACGAAATATGATGAATTATTTTATTGCCAGAACTTCAAAGACTTTCATTTTTGTAGGAAGAAAATGTAAACTATCAAAGAAAAAACAAACACATATTTCCGATATTTTGTATTTCTATAAATGAGAACAAATGAAGTGCCAAAAGTTAAACTATTTCAACAAATACCATTCCAAGAGAAAATAAAAAAAGAATCATCCTATTTCTAAGTAGCAGGGTGAAAGATAGAAAAAAAGCCAAATATTGAAGTACATTGAAAATACAGCATATCTGAATTTAAAGAGTTTTTTTCTGTTAGAATAGACTACAGAATGATAACTTAAGTTTTAGTTTCTTCCCTGTGATACTTCAAATAATGAATATCAGAGGAAAAGAAAAAGTACATGACGAGAACAGGCACAACCTGAAAGTACTCATTTTCCACATTGTAATTAGAAAAATGCTCAAGTAAGTAACCTGGCAAGAACAGTTATGTGTCATGCCAGGCATCATGCTAAGCAAGCAAAGGCATAATTGAAATCCAGTGAAAAATTTGGTCATGAGAGCCTCAGCATACCTACCCTCTTGTAATTTGTCCTGAACAGTTCCAGGTTGCTCTGGTATTTCTTGCAGAAAGCCATCTGACAGCTGTAGGTGTTATGCCTTGTGCCTATAAAGCAGGAGATTATGGTGGAAAATTTAATAAAATTACAGCAGAGAAATGAAGCAAGCTGAAAGGCTCTAACTGGCTCATCCTCCCAATCAGACAGTGGAAAATTAGAAGGGAGGAAAGACCCAGCAATTTAAAGATGTTACGAGGTGTTCCTAAATAAGTTCTGAGTAAGGATTCTAACATCTGTAATGAAGGTGGACATTTAAAAAATGCATACTGGTATGAAGAAAGGAAAAACTGGGTAATATGTCCCAGCCATATTTCTGGCATTTTGGATCCTGGAGTACTAGGATCCCGTGAGATGCATTCTTTCCTTGATCCGCAGTTTTGATCCTACTGTACATAATTGTTTCAAAATACAAGTCTACTTTTTGAATACATGAAATTTTTGAGGGTTTTATCAATTTTCCTGTCTTTTCCAGATGGTCATAAGTTCTGTAAGATCTACATTTTTCCTTTAGCCTGTCAGTGAAATCTTGGCTTTTCTTCCCCACACGCATGCAGATTAGCTCTACCTGATGGTCACACATCCAACCTACCCTGCACACCCTATGAATTCACAGCAAAACTCATGATTTTTTTGTATGTTGAGCTTACTTTGTCATGCACAGATTAATTAAATAACAGATTGCATTAGATCCAACAGGTTCTTGATTAAGCTGACCTTCTGAGAATATTTTGCACAGAATGGTTTATGTTTGTCCACACACCTGAGCTGCAGGTCTGTTCAGTGTGGATGTGGAAGGTACAATGAATCATGGCATGCCTAAATCCATCAGAAATATCTTTTCACTTTTTTGCGGAAAGGTGGTTCTTCTGTGGTCCCATGGACTCCTTCTTACACAGGATGCCTTTTGTGTGAAGGCACAGTCAAGGCAAAATAGAGTCAACAACTCTAGTGTATTTTTTTGAGAGGTCTTGTTGCAATTTTTAGCTTCCCTTAGAAGCCAGGCAGAATCTGGAGAAAACCTAAGTTTTGAATTAAAACCAGAAGTGTTCCAATTAGGATCTGAAGAGGAAGAACTGAAGAGGTGGGGGTGGTGGTGGAATGTATGTGTATGTGTGTGTGTGTGTGTGTGCGTGCATCCCCAGACTGGGGAGTGTTGGTGTGAAGGTTCCTGTAGAGAGCAGGGAACAGAGCCAGATCTCATGAGGAGTTACAACCATAATTTTATTTAAAAAGGAGTCTCAGGGAGTGCTCCTTCCTTTAGCGTCACTTCTTAGTTGAGTAACTGCAGTCACCAGTGTGGCAATGTGGTGCTCAGACGGGGAATTTCAAAAAAGCCTAAGGGAATTAGAGGCTTTTGAACTAAGTTATCTCCCCTGGGCTCTCCTGAAAACCTCAGGCTTAATCTTTTGTTTTGCATCTTTCTTTAATGATGTCTATAATCTTTTTTCCCCCTCACTTGAAGGCATCAAAGAGATTCCTTCCCTCTAGTCCAGAAAACTGACATCATTTAATCACTTGTAAAATATAAATTTTCCTTAAACACATCACTTGGGAGCCCCCACTCATCCAGAGCACCATATATGCTCAAGCGACAGCTTTCATTTTCATTGGGGAAATACTGAATTACACGGGAACATTGCATGTGAAAGCTTACCAGGTACTTAGCTTGGCATCAATTTTTGTGCTCTGACAGAGCTGATGTGTGCTGTTTATGTCTAACAACTATATTATTATGGTTATTGAGCAAAACAGCTGCAGCATTAATGTTCATTTATTTTCAGTTGGTTTTCCACAGATCAGGTGATGCTAAACTACAATCTCTGCAGTTTTGATCGTAGTGCAAAATATAGCATAATTTTAAATCCATGATTTTAATTCTTTTATTTAAATTTTGCCTTTTTAGAAAAAAAAGCCCAAAGACAAAAACTGATACAGAATACCATACTGTTCACTGACAAAGTGTCACCTTATGCTAGTAAGTTATATTAAATTTTCAAGGACAAGGCTAAATATGTTAGACTAAGCATCTGGCTTTACAGGTATTTGCTGCAGAAACCAGGAGACTGGAAGAGGGGTTCACGAATAATCTTCTGAAATATTTTCATCCAAGTGTTTTATGGGGATACAAAAAGAGGGCCTTTAGAGATTCTTCCACTTTGCAGTCACCATCAGAACCAGTTCAGTTTGTCTCCTGGTGGCTGGAGGCTGTTCATCTGGAAGTTTTCTTTATAGTGTGATCAAAAGGAGTAATCATGCATCAGCCTCCCCTGTGCCTGCTTAAAGGCACCAGAGACACTGTGGGACCAGCAAGCTCTGCGCTCTTAATTTCACTGACCTCACCGAACCCTGAGGCTTCCCTCCACAGGCATCCAATCCGGCACTGCCGTGCTTGTGTCACATCTAGCCTGTAGGTACTAGTCCCACGTGACTTAATAAAGCATGTTTCCTGAGTGGAGGAATTAAGAAAGCCTAGTTTCCAGTGGCTTTATGCCTTCCAGCCGTATTCCTTGGTGCATGAGAAAGCATAAAATGAGTGAACAGTGCTGCTCTAAAGGTGGGATCTCCAAAGGAGATCTCAGAAGGGTGGATTCTCTAGTCACCAGAAGGGACATACTGCTAAAAAATACTTTTTCTGTTGCTTGACCTTTGATTTTAGGTACTCTGGAGAAGCGAGATGTTTATTCTTGTTATAAATTTACCCAACAGGTAAAAAATTACTAACAGGCAATGGGAAAATGAACAAATTGGCACATACAAATGCAAACCCAGAGCAGAATGCTGGAAGACTAATTTCAAAAAGAAAACACAGAAAAAAAAATTAAAAATTGGTGATTTGAACGAAAATTTTGTTTGTGGGTGGGAGAAAGCGTTTCTTATTGATCCTTCCTGCCCCTCCATCTATCGCCCCCTCATTATCTTCTACAACTACTTTGCCATTTCTGAAGGTCAGGCTAAATCTCAACATATGTTTTTAATCTGAGGTCTTAAAGTAGAGTTTCCCAAACTAGGAAATCTGGAAGGAAGCCTGGAAGTACAGATAGGAGTGGAGTCGTGAATGGAAAAGTTTGGCAACTGTGGTATAAAGCTTACTCATTCCACCCAACCAGACTTTCAGCAAGATGTGTTCAGTTTACGACAGAATTAAGCAGCTCCTTGCATTGATGGCCTTCAGAAAAAGGCAGCCTGTAGAGCTGTGCTGCCTGCTACGCTCTCCAAGCTGCATGCCTCCTTACAAAACTCAAATATTTTAAGCAGTATTTAGTTTTCCCTGTGCAATAGATCTTTTAACGTAAATCTCTGTGGAAATTCTGCTATGAGAACAAACAACCCTACTCCTTTCCCCATCTCCCCTGTGGGCACTGGCTCCTTTACAAAATGGCCTCATACATGAGGGCAAGTGCAAGGCTGTCACTGTGTGATCTGATGAAAGGATGGAACCCTGCTGCTGGTGATGTTGAAATTATCTCATAATTATTGGCTGAAATCCTGTCCTTGCAGGCAAGGCAAAAATTCCCTGGCAGACTGTGTGGGAGACAGGGATTTCCCTCTTGTCATAGGCTGTGGAGGGTGAGTTTCTCAGTGTGGGGTGTTTGTGGTTTGTGTTGCTGCAGTGGTATTGTGAGTGGTTCTAAGAAGTTCCCTGTACCCAAATTTCAATGTAATGGATAAAATAACTCACTGGTGGTACCTTAGTCTTCTCATTAGTGATTGTATGATTTGGGATATCAAAGCAGAAAAATTTGGCAGGGGTTTGTGTGGGGACAAGAAAGGGCAGAAAAATAATACGATCCATGGGCAGTTTTCAGGGAGTGCTTCATGTGTAAACTTCATATTTTAAATTTATCTTTTTTTATTTTTTTTTTTTTCCTTTTTTAAAAATTTTATTTACTCCCATTTACCTCCATTGGGAACTGTCCTCATAGAAAATTTAAAAAACAGGAAAAAAACCCCATGCCCGTTATATTTAAGCAGACTAGGAGTCTGCATATCAGCAGACTGATATGCTCAAGTGATTTGAGGCCTTTGTTATAACTCTGCCTACTGTTGTGACATTTAAGTCTTTAATGGTTCCGTTTTCAATCAGGTATCCAACCTGAAATGTTTTTGTACCACTGCTGTGCACACAGATCCTGTGGATAATTGCTATAATCACCTCGCATTTGCAAATGCTCTTTGGGGACTTGAACCCAGTTCTTGCTCCTGCTCTCTTACAGGGGAAGTAGAAGGAGCAACTCTCCTAGTTCACAATAGCATTGGCAAGGAGTAGTTAACCTGAACTCTCAATTATGTGCAGAAAATCTGCACATCCTGCCCAATTAAGATTTCTTTTTCCCATGGAGCAGGTTCTAAATTTTTAAATAGTTTGATTGGAATTCTAAAAACAGCAAGAGAGAAGATTAATCTTGTTAATAATTAGAAAGCTGAATGCTAACATTTTTCCCCCATAGGAGCTGCCTCAATGTTATTACTCTCACAGCTAACAGCAGTTATAGTCTGTGTCTAAGGAACCTGATATACATGTAAATTGACCAACAGTGTGTTTAAAGTGAGGAGTTTAATTGTGTCTGCCTCTTGATTCACACTACAAAATGGAAGGATCCAGGGACTGGATAAACCACTTGATCCCATGACTGACATGGTCAACCTACCTCTTTGCTTTCCTTGTGGTATAAGAAAATGTTGCTTCTAAGCCACATCCACTGGTAGAACAATACAGGGAAATGTGCACAGCACCTCTGACAACCGAGGATGTGTCAGGTGTTGTTCAAACATGCCTTTTGTACTCTCTGCTTTCTGGGTAAGTCTGGGTAAGTGGTCAGGCCATTTAAGTAGACATTAAACATTCACTAGAGTACAGAGGTTTTTCTCCTAGACTGCGTACTGCACTTTACAGAGGAGTGCTTCAAAAGCTATCAGAATGAGGTGGGAAATTCAAAACTCATATGGAAATAACTTCGGGGTAACAATTCATGAGACATTTCATGAAAGAACATGAAGTAGTTTCTCACACAGAAATTTTTAGCTTCAATAGGTGATTATTATGCTGTGTGTATTTTTGCAGTCTTTGTAGGCAAGGCTCAAAGATTGAAAGGGGAAAATAGAATTTCCTTCAGTACTATAGAAGAAATAATTTCACAAGTGATTAAAATTTTATTTTAATCAGAAGACCTGAGTTTGTGAGTGTATACGTATATATTATTTATAACGGACAACTGGACATTTTTGAAATATATTTTTTAGAACAAGGCATTTTCAGTCCTTTCTAGAGTGGATTGGACATTGCTGTTAACCCAGATGGATGTGCTGAAGGAGAGCAGAGCAGTGCAGGCCTGGCAGTGGCTCTGGTCTGGAGACATCAGTGCAACACCTGGTCTGGTCAGCAGCAGAGGGAGGAGAAAACAGGTCATGGCACCACAGGGACAATGACTGGGAGGTAGAGTACTTGCAGAGGCCCTGTAGGACCAAGAATCCCAGTCCCATGTTGTGCAGAAGGAAGGACAACCAGTGGCTGAAGCCAAGTAGAAGGAGAACAGGGACTCCAGCCAGAGTAGGAACTGGAAGATGGTGACTTTTGGCACAAAAAAATGATGTTTCTCCTTACAAGTGTTTGGTTGGAATAGTGGAGTCTGGAACAGGGGTGGAATGGGCACTGCTGGGGAGGTACTCAAACTGATTGCACCTGGTCCAGGTGACGGAGCCAGTGCCTCAGGTAGGAAGGGTAAAGAATGATGGAAGTCATCTGTGAATCAGATTTGCTGTCTTGGGACACTTCTCTGGGGACACCCAAGCCTTAAATCTGTAATACTGAGAAGACATTTCTGAGGTTCATCTGGAACTCAGGCTGCTACTGACTGCTAAGCTGCTTATCTATGTGGATGTCATGACACCGCCAGCAGAGACCTTGAGCAGAGCAAGGGTCACAGCTTGAATTTACAATGATGGGTAAAGAGAAACAGTTGGTGTGTTCCTCAAACTTGCTGGAAGCAGCCAGACAGGAACTGTGGATCTTGTGGATCAATGTGTGGCTGTGTGGTGGGCAGGGATCTGTCTTCTACAGACATGGGAAATTTTTAATGACTAGAAAAGAGCAAATGTTACATCTCTTTTCAGAACAGACACAATGAAAGATCCAGGGAACAGCAGTCCAGTCAGCTTTACATCACTCCTGTGGAGGACTATGGCAAGTATTCTCCTGAAAGTCATTTCCAGACACATGAGGATAAGAAGGAGACTGGGAGAACCCAGTGACACGAACAGAAAAGGGCAAATCATTCCTGACCAACCTGATTGCCTTCTATGTTGAAATGAGTGGCTCAGTGACTGAGAGGGGATGTGTTTGACTTTAGCAAAGCTTTTGACAGGATGTCCCGGGGCATCCTTGAAGTGAAACTGATAGTTATGGACTAGCTGATGGATTGTCAGGGGAGGGAAAGACGGGCTGTATTGCAGTGTTCTAAGAGTGCTGGCCAATTCTGAAAGTATGACTGGCTGACAGGTATGGGAGGCCTCAGGAGTTGATGTTGAGGCTGTTAGTGTTTAATATCTTCATTTAATGGACTGGATGATGAAATGGGATGATCCTTCTTGAGATTCACAGAACTGTCACTCAAAGAGACCTTGACAAGCTGGAGTAGCAGCTGTAGAAGTCTTACAAAGCTGAATGAAACAAATGCAAAGTTCATGGGCAGTGACTGACTGGGAGCAGCTCTGTAGGGAGTCCTGAGAGACCGTGATTGAGCACAAGGCAGTGGGATGGCATTGCAGAAACAAACATAAATGTGCAATGCGACACACTAATGAGCCATAAGTAGCCAGCAGGCCAAAAGAATTACTACCCTCTTTTCAGCTTTCATGAGGCTTCATCTGAAATACTGTGTGCAGTTTTGGCCTGTTTCCCAAGTATTGGAACCATGATGACAAATTGGAGAAGGCCCAGCAGAGGTCCAATGAGATGCGAAGTTGTGTGAAGCACAGGGAATAGCCAGAAACTCTGAAGGTCCCAGGTTTGCTTAGCATGGGGAAGAAAAGAGAATGTAACTTCTTCCTCTGGTAACTTGTGGTTATAGAAAAGCCTTCCAGGCTCTTCTCTGAGATCCAGGGTGAAAGGGTAAGAACAATGTTCATAATTTGTAAAATTAAAATTATGGCTAGGTATAAGGAAAAAAATGTAATGAGAGTGGCTAAACACCACAACAGCTTGCCCAGCAAGAGTGTAGAATCTACAGATTTGCAAATACTCAAAATTTGACTGGAAAAAGTACTGAGCAAATTAATTTGATCCTAAGGATGCATCTGTTCTTAGTAGAGTGTTGCACAAATGAGCTCCAAAGGTCACTTACAAAAAATTATTGTATTATTAAAAAATTATCCTATTATTGTATATTCAATTAATATTTATGCACTCCTGAGTGTGGAGGATATTTTTCCTCCTTCTCCAGTCTAGGAATGAAACTTATGGCCACAAATAATTAGTACTCTAATTAGGATGAGAGAACTTTCTGCATCTGAGTCTCTCTCTCAGTCTCATTGACTGATAATTTTATGTCTATGAGAGAATCCTCTTATGCATGAAAGCTTCCAACAATACAAATGTTTATGATCCTGATACAGAGAAACCATATGTAAGCAGATGATTCATGAGATTCAGGCTTCTGTTCCGTGTTTCAATCATGTCTGATTTATGAAAGGTAAACAGTGGATCCAAATGCATCCTAGTTGTCAGTGGTCCTTGTGAGGCAGTAAATATCATGAATTTCAAACTGTTTAAAAGTCTTTCAAAACTGCTCAGCATGCAACTGCTTTTATAGCTACATGAGCTTTTAAAATGCACATTTCCTGAAAGGCAAGCAAGCGGGAATAATTACTATTCATTTTTTTCCTCTCAGCTTAGAGAGTTAAATTGTACTCAACAGTTATTTCTCCCTAGTGCATGATACAGCAGAAATCCTTCCAGGGCAAATGCACTGCAATCACAGAGTTGGCTTCAACAGCAGAAGCACTAAAAGAAGTAATTCAGATTAATGAATGGATGATGTAGATACACTCTGTCAGCACTGTTTGCTACAGGGATCTCCTAAAGCTCTGGAAATGAAGACTTCCTCTGGAAAGTTTGTTTGCTCAGCCTGTGGTAGGTACTGAGAATCTGTTCTTTTAAGGACCCCACTTCTCCCCACTCCACCGATTTCAGAAAGCTTACCTTTTCTTTCTGTACCTGAAAAGGCTGGACATTACAAATAACAAAACTCAAGTGTCAAAAGACTTCATCACTGTCAGCAAGAAGCTCGTGATGTTTTCTCAAGGAGCAACCCACACATTCATCTGTCTTTAATAAAAGCAGATCTGCCTGGCTGCATCAGCTGATGTGCTGTGCTTGCCTTGGAATAAGAATCATTTATTGCTTTTTTTTCAGTGGGAGGGTTTTCAAGATTTATGGGTGTGCTGAGAAAACATGGGAGGAATCTGCCTGGAGGGCTGATGGATCTCCATGGAGTGAAAGATGTACTCAATGAAGTGCATTTATACATACTGTCCTTGGCTTGCAGTGCAGCTTTCCAAGGCTAAGCCTTGCCCAGCCTCTTGAGAAACAACTTATTTAGTAGTTTCTTCTCCATATGATTTGTTAATTTATGGGAACAGAAGTGTTGAGACTTGTTGTAGAAATGTGAGTAATCCTATTAATGAATGTGGCTCTGAAATGGGAGGTTGTGGGAAACAAGACCTTGAAGTTGTGAAACACATATATTCATGTACTTTAACATGCTTAAATGTTCCAGAAATTAAGTAACGTGTTATAAGAAGGTCCTGCAACATTTTATAGCAAATTCTTGAGAAATTAAAAAAGAAAATTACACTTTGGAAATCTCCAGACTAATCAGGTACAATGGACAAATTCTTTATACAAGATGCCACCAATAATTTGATACAGTAAAAATTAAAAAATCTAATAGGGTCAAAAGGAAACGTTTGGCATAATATAAGCAATTATCTGTTTAACCACAAACACTACATACTGGTCTAATCTCATTCCTGGAACTCATCTATGAAGTGTGTGTATGTTTTTCTAGGAGAGAGCTCAATTTTACAGTTTTGGTCCTATAATGCCTTAATCCTGCCCTCTGACCTCAATAATCTCGTCATTACTAGAGTCATTTAAGATCATGACATATATTCAAATCTCTTCTGTCATGCAAAGTAGCAGAGATTTAACCTCTGGGACTCCAGCCCTCTGTGCGAGCTTAGAAAGTAGTGTATCTTCGTTTCTTTCCTTTTAAATATCCTGTGTCTGCATAAAATGTTCAGACTTTTGCTAAAGGAAGAAAGAATGATAGCTACTGGCATCATGAATATGCCTAAAAAGTCTCACATTCTTCCCGCATAAGCATTTTGTATTTTGTACCTGGTATCCATTACTTAGGTGTTCCAGTCACTAGATATGAATATAAAAAGAAAACATCACATCCTTATGGAATCACAAAATTCATCACCCTTTATGAAGAAACCTTTGTATTCATAGGGTTTTTAAAGAGGCTGTAGGTCAGATAACAATAGTTAAATTCATTCCTAGCAACAAGGTAACTCACTGCCATTATTAGCTGCATTAAATTGTAGATTTATTAGTGCTGAACCATCAGTTTCAGGTGAAATTTTTAGAGATGCTGTAGCCAAACTAGGAATTCTCGTGTTCGCAGGACTGAAGATCGTAGCTGATACCTCTGCAGGTAGTGGTAGAAATGGCAGGGCATTAGGAAGCTTGGGTTTCTAGGAGCATTGCTAGCAGATTTAGGACAAAACAATCTCAAAGAGCCTGGGATCAGGTTTATTCACACAGCTGAAACAGGGTTTAATCTCATTCTGACTGTGTTACAATGACTTTTACAATGTTTAAATAGCACATAACATCTATTCTGAGTACACAGAGGATACGCTAGTGGGCATCTTTAGTTCTATATGTGTTAGCAATGAAGAAAAATTGGATTATGACCTTAATGACAATACCTCTCCTCTCTCTTAAGAAAGGAGTCTTTCCTAATCTTAATATCTTCTATAATTCTTTCTAAATGTACACGTGGATTCCTACCTGCAGTTGTCATCACACCTTTTTGCCAGCTGTATAGCTCTAGTAACACTTCATGTTGTAGCTTTATTTTATTGCCTGGCGAGTTATGCTGTAATTAGTCAATGCAAAGAATAAACTCATAAGCTATAAACTCCCTCAGTATCTATTACTATGCCTGTTTTGATATAACTGTGCCTTTTAAAATAGCTGAGTTACTGACCTTATTTACTTAAACAACATCCACTGCAACTACTGCTAAATAAAGAATTTGAGGGGAAAAAAATTTTAAAAGCTAGATCTTTATGGGAAAAGCATTTACCTAAGTGTTTGGTATCTGAAGCTGATATTCAGGGTTGATGGATGGGAAAATAAGCCTTTCAGTCCAAGCTGTAGGTAGGATATCTCCAGATGTCAGCAGCAGAGACCTACCAGTGTCATATCCACAAAGCATTGGGGAGTCTACTTCAGAGTTCAGGAAATTTGTGAATTTAAGTCTGCCTACAGCAGTTCCATTAGTGAACCCTGGTTTTAACCCAAATCAAGGATAAATTCAGTTGTGCATTTTCCTGTGGAACAAAGCTTTGTATTTTGTTCAGAGAAAATGCAAAGAGAAAGCTCAGATGTGTCTGAGAAACTGAGTGTAGTCAAATCTGTACGAGAGCCAGCAACAGCTGTAGGTCCTTCATGTAGCAGCATATAACGCTGTTGATGCCTACACACCCAGCAGAGGTTACAAAATCTCTTGAGAAAGCTACAGAATGGGTTTTGCACACATCTCCAGACTGGATTGGCGTCTGTCATGGAAAGTATTGACCTTCAAGAAGCATCCCACGGGGATCATGATATGCAGGAAAATATCTCAGTGTTTAACACAAAAGAATTTGAGGATTGCTTGTTTATAAGCACCTGCAATATTTCAAATGCTGACTAGTGTGTGCTAGTTCTCTCATACTATTCTTTTATTTTGTTGATTCTTGTTCAGAATGTCCTTGGTTTTAGTTCACTTAATTTTGAAGAGTGGATGAACACTGGTTTCTGATTTCCTCTGGAGCCAACATATTAACAGACTACAGGATTTCAACCCAGACAACATCTTCATCTTAGCATTAGTAGTTTCTGAAGCCAGTAGCCACTATAATGACAGCCAGAAATAAAGACTTTTGTGCTGCATTCCAGACAGTGGGAAGGTGGTCAGACACAATCACTTAACACAGAAGAGAGGAAAAAAAAACAAGGGCCATATACCAGCTCTCAAGTTCAACCGGAGGAATCACTGTCTCTTGGCTTACTCAAGCCCACCATCATCTAGTGCTGTGCTTGTCTTCTTGCACACTCTGATTGTTTTTATGGCATCTGTTTAGAAAAAATGCACTAAAGTCCCACTGAAGTATAATTTCATGGGTGGCCTGACTCACGGTAACATTAGAATCGAGTTCTGCTAGACTAGAAAGCCAAAAAGTACTTCAGTGGTGCTTTTAGTTGCCTTCATTGTGAACCTATTGCCTCTAATACAATGTTTCACTCCTTAAAGAGCTGCAAAGATGCATACAAAATGATTAATCCCTGACAAAACATTAGTTTAGGTAGAAAAGACAGGCCAAGACGAAAACATCATTCTAATACTTTCAGATGCTTCAGATCATCTATTTTGGACTCTACTCTCTTATGGCACTACTTAACTGACTTAAATAAAGGGGGAGTGAAGAAGGAGGAGTGACCAGATCAGTTGAGAGTTAAGAAGCCTTTTAAATAAATTTTAATTTCCTAATGTGAAAAGCATTTCTCTCACTCTAAGGGCAACATAGAGTCCAAGACGGATTTTGCAAATCTATGAATACATCTTCAGAACATATGAAATCTGATCATTTCACATGATCTTTGAAGGAACCACTGAACCTGCAGAGATGAGGGAGGAAGCAGACTTCTCAGAGACCCACAGAGAACTGGAGGGATGAAGTGATGCTTTTCATGAGCACACCTCCCCTCCAACACCCTTGTACTCAACTACACCAGTGCCAGCGCTGTATAAACAGGTTCATTAACAGATGACTGTTCTTCCACATGTAGTAGATCCTGTCTCCATGCAGCTCTCTCTACTTTTCAATCTCAGAAGGTACAGAAAGAAATAATTTTCTTTAGATGATTTTTCTCTGAAAGGATGTCTTCTTACAGAACATTTCACACACTTCACATTTGCACATGATTTCTTTTACTTTACTCTTTTTTTTTTTTTTTGGCAAATATCTTTCTCATCTTGTTGGTGAATGTTTAGGGGAGAAGTAAGATCCAACCAGTCTGACATTTAAAACCAAATGTCTCAAGGTAAGAATAAGAACAGCTGTCAGTAGGAATTAGCAGGAGCCAGCACTTGAGAAGAGGTTGGTATTTGACAGTGTTCATGGATACATTTCACACTGAAGATGTTACCTTTCAAACTTTAGGTTTCCCTTTTCTTTTTAAGCAATGTCTGGCCTTACTCACCCTTTTAATGTTATGAAGTGGTACAATATTCTATACATGACAAACGTGAGGGAAGAACCCTATTATCATTCTCCCATGTACGTGTTGTAACAAGAATTAATGCAAGGAGAGAAATATTCATCCATTTCATGAGGACAGCTGAAACATTTGCTGCCAAAATTCCTTGCCTGTCATTTATTACTGACATTGAGAACATTTTGTATGCACTTGTAGAAAAGCTTTCCAAAAGACATTGGACTTTATGAATTGCTTGCAAATTTGCAACAGATAAAGTTGAATTTTAAATACCTTGCAGGTCTTAAATTTCTCTGTGGCTTTAGAAGTAACCTGTACATTTAAATTGCCTTACATGGCAATTTAGATTTGCTCATAATATGCTACATGCTTGGTGACATTTTCCTGGTGGTGTTATTCCAGTTAGCAGTTAGGTCAGTGCACACTTATGTCTCCTGCAGAGCAACTCAGCTCAGGAGGGGGAAATCCTTTGAAATTCGTCAAGGTTTCCAAACTCCTTTTGTAAGAAGAATAAATATTTTGTGGATCTCTAATGCAGCCTACTGTTAAAGTACAGGGAATACTTGTCAGACCACAGTATAATTACAATATCCATGGTGGTAATTAAGTCTTCAGTATACTAAACTCTTTTGACAAATTTTCTCTGACTCAAAGGGAAACTGAGGATCTTCTTCATTTTCTCAGCGTTGCTTAGTAGGTCAATAGAATTTGAAATTGTAATAGGGAAATTGATATTTTAGTAAACTTGAATACTTTTTTTAAAATTTATTTTTAAACTGTAATTTTATTAAATCCCTTTATTTCTAGAACCTTTTTCAGAAATTTTTAAAAGAAAAAAAGCCATGTAAAACATCAGTGAAGTATGCAGAGGTCAATATGTATTTATGTCAGAGGGTAAATCAAAACAGAATGTTGTCCTTGAAGAAGGACTTCAGGATGAAAATCAGTAATTTTCTGCAAAGGGGAAACTTATCAGAACTGAAGTTTTCCAAAGGAACATATCAAATTTGACAAAACTATCACATGGAAGGTCTGGTAAAAGTCAGAGAGAAACATGGTGTGTGTGTGTGTGTGTGTG